>JACCHW010000103.1:127500-508115 GCA_018907185.1 Platyscapa corneri | reverse complement strand
TTTTGGTACAATTTTTTCGTTGATAAAATAAACAGAATATGAAAGCGTTACCGATGACGGTATGTATGATGAATATATACTAGTATAGGGGTTTGTCTATAAAATGCCGATAAATGTCAAAGCAGTCATAATTTCAAATTATTGTGTGCACATTGTCTCTTTATTAATAAAGATTAGGATGTGTACTGGATATAAGAATTTAATGATAGTTGAATATGTAGTACTTTGAAAATTAGACATATTGTATTGATTAAATTTGGAGGGATATAATAACATATAATAACAATATCAAGTAACGATTTTTTGGAATATTTGATTCTACTAAATAAAAATTAGAAGTATGTATATGTTGCATGTTGTATAATGAAAACATTTTTAACTCTTTATAGGTTTTCAAGTTAAACTCAATAATTATAATTTTTAATTCAAAAATCTTTTGGATCAGTAGAAGAAATTTGGCTTTTTATTGATTCTCAAGCACAATATTAAATTAAAAGTATAAGTAGTACTTAGTCTTTTTCTGACAGAAGCTAATTTTAAAGTAGAACATCTTTAATAATAGTATTTAGAATCCTTTGTTTTTAATGTATGAAATCATCAATAGTCTAGTCAAATATGTTCAAATATGTACCTATGCGATTGTGATAACAGTGCAGAGAATTTTATAAATTTTACGAAATCAAAATGGCACTTTAAGGATTACTTCTTCGATTGTAATATTAAATTTTACTAACAACTCTTCCAACTTTTGATATACCAAGCACCATATCAGGCTCTGAAAGATGAGTAAGAGTTTTGAACTTCTTGTAAACTCTAAGGATGTTGAACCACTGAAAGGTAAATATAAACTTTCAATTATCGTATGATGTTTATTGATTGACATAAATATTATGTAATAAATATAATATATATTTTCATAATAGAAAAATTATATATTAAGGACATTTATTTAAGTATCCAATTTCTAGACTCTCAGGCGACAGGAGGAACGGGGACACGATATATGTTCCAAGAACGAAGCGAAGGGGGAGGGAATGTAGAGCGAGGACGGGAGGGGTGGTACTTTCTCTGATTCATCTGACCCTTCTTTAAACTAAATAATATTTACATTAATTCAGTATAAAATTCAATATAAAATTTTTAGATTTTTTAGTATAGATTCTTTAAAAAATAAAATGTAGGTTTATCTGAATTTAATTTTCATCAAGTTTTACATAATTTTAAATAAATTTGTTTATTTTATTAAGTTTATAAACATTATTAATGTATAATATAATTACTATGCAATTCTTAATATATATTTATATATTAAAACCTCTTTTTGCTACAACAATTACTCTGATTTATTACATGAAAATTATTTCGAGTAATTTATTTCTTAAGTTTAATTATAGTCAGAACAAATTACATCAGTTATATATTCAGAAATTTTGAGATTTATAATATGAAAAAACTGGTTATTAATATTAAATTAAATAAATTGCTTATTCAAGCTTGTTATTATTCATGCTTTCTCTACCTAATAGAATAGTATATAAAATTAAACAAATCAGTAATTTTTAATATATTTAATAAACACATATTTATCATATAGTTTTCAACAATTTTAAATTTTTTACCTTGCAGTTTTGTATATTTGTTATGATTATTTATTAAATTAAATCTAAAATATTTATTTTTAAATTAAAACACTAAGAAACTTGTGAAAGGTTGTGCAGCTTAGTTTATGTACAGAACTCAGTATTGTAATTGTGTTTCTGTGAAAAGATTAAAAAAAATAATAGTAATAAATAGAAGTTTAAACGTTTAAATTATGTTATAAAACACTTAACTTTCTAAAATATTAAATAATTGGAATTTTTATTATAAGATTTTGATAATGTTTAATGCAATAAGGGAAAAAAAAGAAAGCCAGGGGGGGTGGAGGAGGAAAAGAGGAACAACACAAAGCGAGAAAAGTAAAACAAAAAGAAAAAAAAAAAAAAAAAAAAACAGAAGAAAAAAGAAGAGAAGGAAAAAAAGAAAAAAGAAAAAAAGAAAAGAAAACAAAAAAGGAAAAAACCACCCCCCCCCCACCCACACACCCCCAAGCACACACACCACCACCAACCAAAACATACACCCACAACAAACGCACCAAAAACAAAAACAAAAACAAACCAAACCCCCAACACCCTCCCGTACCCCACACAGACCCACCCCACAAAAAACCCCCCCCACCCCCCCCGCCCCCCCCCCCACAACCCCCCCAACCACACCACCACACCACAACAAAACCACCACCCCACCGCCAAACCCAGCACAAACACAAAAACAAACCCACCACACAACAACCACCACAACCCCCCACCACCACCAACCACCCCCCCCCCCCCAAACACAACACAACACCACCACCCCCACAAAGAAGTTTAAACGTTTAAATTATGTTATAAAACACTTAACTTTCTAAAATATTAAATAATTGGAATTTTTATTATAAGATTTTGATAATGTTTAATGCAATAAAATTAATGATAAATATAAGTACTATAATATACTCTTCAACAAATATTAAAAATTTTTAAAAAATTTGTCGAAAACGTCTTTATACAAAATAAATAAAAATTAATAGACAGTGATTTTTTTTCGTTTATTTTTTTTTCTTGACTATGAATATTGTTATTATATTTACCAATATAAAAGAATGTATACTCTATATTTACAGAAGAAATTTATTTAGAAGATTACTCTCGGATAAGCTTAAATGGCAGTCGCCAACTATCGCACAGTGCTACAGAATTACGTGAAACTCAAAATAAAGATATTTGTTTCTCAACTGGCTGTTCTCCGTCACATCGACATGCCTGTATAGATAAAAACGAAGTGGTACAATATATTCGACAACATCGTCATATTTCAGTAGTTCAACGCACACATACGTTTTTTAATACACTTAAATCGCGCTGGTGCAGACATCGAAGCAAAGAGCGCAAAAAGTTTAAAGACACAAGTTCATTATTGGATATACAAGGAAAGAGCAGTGGTAATCAAGAATCAGATAACACAGCAGACTATTCTTCGGAACATAGTAGGAGTTCATCGACCACTCATAGCCCTGCTAGAAACTATCTTAATTTTTCCGGTATGAACTTACTTTGATTTACTATATTTATAAAACTAACATCGAATTATTTATAATTCGAAAATTTCAGTTTAGTGATAAATTGTTTCTCATTTTAATTTTTTATAGTAATTTTTTTCTTATAATAATTATTATTTATTTACGAATAGTTCATATATTGTTATTTACATTTATGTACATTTCTTAAATCAAAATTACTTTTTACATGTATCTTTGTTACATAATATTATATACTTTTACATTCATGCACACATTATTTATTCTTTTTTTCTTCTTTCACGCTACTGTTTTATTTATTTAATTATTTTTATACTTTTGTACAGTTAATTCATTTTTTTATATTTTGTTAAATGTTTTTATTTTTATTTATTAATATTATAATTTTTATTGAGTTACCATTAATTGTAGATACTATCTTTTTTTAATTAATACATGTTAAGATGTTTACATTTTTACATTTAATATAATTGTAAGAGAAAAAGTTTTTTCCACATAAAATTTAACAAGTATAAATTTAGATATATTCTTAAAATAAGATAAACCAAAATATAAAATTATTATATCGGACAACAAAATATTATTTTAATCATTATATTACTTTTTAAGAATTAGTAAAAATTAAAAAAATAATAGTTCGTTTTTCTGTATTCCGTATATTTTTTCTTTACTACTATGGAAATTTTGTTTTAAATTCATATTCAAAATTTTTTGCTGTGTCTTATAATCGTTTCTCTTTTCTTTTTTTTACTTTTTCTAGTAAATACTTCTTATTTACAAATTTTACATTGCTTTTAACCTAATTACATTTTATGGTATTATATTATATTATTTTATATAATCTTACGTTTAAATTTAACATTATTTTTATTCCAAATAGTGTCCCTTTTGATAGTTGAAGAGTAGGGTGTAGTCGATAAAGAAGGGGTTGAGAGAATAAGAACAGTGCAGAAGATTACTTAAATTAAATAAGATAAATTTATTATTTTAATTAGATTTGTTATAATTTGTATTTACCGTTCATTTTTTTATCGATTAGTATCAATATTTACTTCTAATTATAAAAATCACTTTTAATTTTATTCGATCATATATGCTAATTTTTTTCAAATACAAATGAAAAAGCAGCAGTAAAGCTAAACAAATCAATTATATGTAAATTAAAAGAATTAGAAACGTAAAGAAAATATAAAAATTTAATTTTTCGGTTACAAAAATTTGTGAATCATATTTTATGGTTTTATTAAAGTGAGTATTGAAAATATTCTTACTTGCAAATAGAGTAGATTATAAATGATTAACTGTGAAATTGATTATTCTTAATAATATGATTACGTCAGATTCCATAATTATGGGAATGAGTTTCTTTGATTTATTAAAATGTGTAGCTAGCGTTTTATTGTAATATTTGATGATACATTAGTACATGAATGTTTAAAATAGATGTATCCTATCTACTAAAATGTAGTATGTGTAGTAGAATTCCTTCGGATTATCACCTATTATACGTCATGTATTACCTCTTTCTGCAGAAAAACTTACATCACAAATAATAGCTCAAAAATTGAAAAGATCAAAAGTTTTATTATTAAAGAATCTATTTGTTGTTTGAAAAATAGGGAGAAATCGTTGGTATGTTTGTTTATATTTTGAGTCTCATTATTTTACCCATGATATTTTATTTCAAAAACAGTAATAAATTTACATATTTGGCTTTTTTGACGACTTGAGAGGTTTTTAATATTTTAAATTCCTTCATAGAGTCGATAAAATTATGTATATCTTTACCTATAATTTATATTAATATGAAGTTAAGAATAATGTAAGAATTATAATATTATTTTAACATGAACAGGAGCAAAACCAATTGAAATACCATATGTATTAATTAGACAAATTGCTTCAATTTTATATTTTTTATATTACCTTATTTCACCAATAATCTCTTATATATTTTTAAATAAAATTAAAAAAAGATAAAAATGAAAAAATATTAGTTTCGACCTAATAATAGATATTAATTTATCCATTTTTAATAAAATTATTAAGCTATAATAGCATGTAACTTGAAATTACATTTCTAGAAGTAAAATCTTCTAATAATTTATTTTAATGCCTATTAATTATTAACTCAACTATGTATAATTACATAAATAAATAATAAATACTTTCACTCCAAAAACAAATAATAAATATAATATAGTTACTGGTAAAAATCGTATTCATATTGATCTTATTACTAAATCATATCGTCATCGTGGAAAAGCACCTCGAACGTAGAATTAGTGTTGGGTACGCGAAGGGCGGGATGGCCAAGACCAGGGGGCAGATGAAAGGATAGAAGGAAAGCGGAAGGGGAGGCTCTGTGAACGACCGATCTATTTATTCGATTAATTTACTATTTATTAGGCCGCAAAAATGGTGTAGAGTCACGGAACCAATAGGGTCGGTGACTCGTCCTCCAACTGACTTACAGGCAAACCGGAAATGAATGGACCACGGGAACAGTCACGCGGGCTGTTCACAGGTCAAGACGAGCGCGCACAGGTACCGCCCGGTAAAGGACCGAGGAGAGGCACGTACACGCGATCGACAAACAAAGTTGATACTTATAACGCCAGCGGTCGTACAAAATCCTTAAAATTTTGTAGGAGGGAAGATGTTAACCATACAACCCAGTGTTTAGCTATATATCTTTAAATTTACAGCATACGCGTTAAAATAGAAAATAGTTGAAATAGAAATGCTGAAAACGCGTAACTGTCGATTTCTGGCGTGCGTAGCGTTCTAAACTCAAATCATGTAAGTTTTTAAAAGTCGAACAGACTTAATTTGATTAATTTTTCAAATAACTATTTAACTTAATTCAACATCGAGGTCGCAATCTATTTTATTAATTATTCTCCAAAATAATAACGCTGTTATCCCTAAGGTAATTTAATTTAATTCATTAATAATGGATTCTTTTTATTAATATTCATATATTTATGTTTACAAATAAATTTAATAAATTTATTCAATTATTTTTTAAATATATATGTATATATATTCATAAATTTAAACATTAAAGAAAAATTATTTAAATTTTCTAATTATCCCCAATTAAATTAATAATAGTCATATTATTTTATTTTTAAAAAATTAATAATTAATTATTAATAAAATTCTATAGGGTCTTCTCGTCTTTTAATTAAATGTAAGAATTTTAACTTACAATAAAATTCAATAATATATTAAATTGAGACAGATTTTATTTCGTTAATTCATTCATTCCAGACTTCAATGAAAAGCCAAATGATTATGCTACCTTTGCACAGTCAGGATACTGCAGCCATTTAATTTACATCATAGGGCAGAATATATTTAAAATTATAATCAATAAACTATGTTTTTACTAAACAGACGAATAAATTAATTTTTTAAAAATTTTTATTTTTGCCGAATTCCTTAATTTAATCTATCAATAATATTATATATATATAATCAAATTTATTTTCTTTAACAAAAATAAATTAGGTCATAAATTTTAAATAATAGTTTTTATAAAATATTAATTTTATAATTTTTAAATTATATAATTTTTAATTAAAAAATTAATAAAAATAATATATATTATAATATAATTTATATTAATATAAATTTAAAGTTTATCCCTTAAATTTTTAATAAAAATCAAAATTAAATTTAATAATTAAATTAATTTTTCAATTTTTATCTAAATTAAATTTATTTATAAAATAACTAGATATATAAATTTCGAAAAGCATCTAACTTCTAATTAATTATTTATAATAATATTTATACATTAAAATTCATAATTAATTAGTTCAATTTATTTCGAGAAATAAATAAATTTATTTATTAATTTTAATAAACCCTGATACAAAAGGTAAAAAATATGGTTTTACTAATAATTATTTTGTTCTTTTTCAAGACATTTCTATCAATTTAATTTATAGTTAATTTAATACTAAATTTATTACTTTAATTTTATAATTTATTAATTAACACTTAAAATGTGTTTAACTCAAATCTATATAGATATATAAACATAACATATGAATAAAAATTTAAAATTTCTTATATATTAAATACTAAAAATTTTTAAATTAATATAATTAATTATACATCAGTCAATATATAATATAAAATATACTATATCTAAATAAATATATATAATAACTAATTATTTCTAAAAATTCAAAATTTTTAATGCATACACACCTATATAATATATAATATAAATAAGATAGAATATAATATATCATATTTATATCCGCAAAATGAAATATTTTTATTCAAACTATATTATCTATTATATATATATATTCTAAATACACTTTCCAGTACATTTACTTTGTTACGACTTATTCTACATTTTATATAGAAGTGACGGGCGATTTGTACTTACATTAGATTCATAATTCAACTTTACTAATTAATAAAGTTTACTAATAAATTCTTTTTCATAATAATATTAAAATTATTAATCCAATTAAAAAAAGTAATTCATCATACTCTTAAATATAACTACATATTGATCTGAATTATTATTATTACTATTATGCTGATTGGTTGTTACCTACCCATTCTTAAATAAATGAATTATCCCATTAACATAAATATGTATAATATTATATTAATATAAACTTTATAGCAAAAATTTAATACGAACATACATAAGCTTATAAATTCAAGTTCTTCCTATCGTGGATTATCAATTATGAGACAAATTCCTCTATTTAGATAATGTACCGCCATAATTTTTAAGTTTCATATTACTTTACTATTTTATAAATCTTTAAATTTAAATAATAGGGTATCTAATCCTAGTTTTTTACTAAATTTTTTTAATTAATATTTACTAAAAAATTACAATAATTTATTAATTTAATAAATTTTATCTTCTAAATTAAAATATTATTATAAATAATTTTATTCAATATTATAAATATATTAATATTAAATTGTATAATTTTGTTTAACCGCTATTGCTGGCACAAATATTCATCTATACTATAAGAATTTCTATTTATTAACTAATTAAAAATAATAATATTATATATTAAATCTATGAATGAAAATAAAATAAAATTGATTCATTAATCTAACATAGAATTTTATTTTCAAATTAAACTATTTAAGCTTAAACTTTTTCTCTAAAAATTATATATATATCAAATCTTATATTTAATAATAAACCAAATTAAAATTTATTGATAATTTAAAGAATCAAAAATGATATCTTTAGATTATGAGTCTAATAATTTTATTAATCTATCTTTAAATAAAATATATAGAAAAAACTTAATATTTCAATTAAATATTTTTGGAACATGAACCCAATGACTTTAATAAGTCGATTTTTCTATTAAAATTTAATAAATTATATATATTAAAGTTTTTTTGTAAAAAAAACATTTTGTTACAAAAAGTTTTTTAACTAAAATTGTAAACTTGTTCAATATAAAAATGTATATTATTAGTATTATTGTTACTAAATTTATTTTAACCTAGAATAGTAAAACTAATGCAATTATTTTTCAATTAATAAATTATTTAACTGTAAGATTAGTATTAGTATACTATAAAAAGTTTTTTTATAATTTATAGTATTATATATATATAATGAAAATATTAATCATTGTAAATAGTAACAATTTACATTAACAACTAGAATAATACTTATTAATTTTGTAATTTCAAAAAAAATATTTATAAATAAAGAAAAATAATCAAATTTTGAGTGTGGATTCGATTCAGTATCAAATCTACGAATATCAATTTCTCTATCTTTCTATCTTGTAGCAATTGTATTCTTAATCTTTGATGTAGAAATTGCTATAATCATACCATTCATTTATCAACCAAAATTTCTTATCTTTGAAGCATACACATTTAATATAATTATGTATTTAATGTAATTGTTATTATTTTAATTTTAGGGCTACTAATTGAATGCCTTGAAGGTGCAATATATTGACCAAAATCGAATAAAAATTATATTAAATAGTTTATTAAAAACATTAAATTGCAAATTTAAAATTTTTATTAATAATAACTTAAATATTTAGTAATAAGAAAATTTAATTTTCTTTAAATAAATTACAGTTTATTACTTTAATCAGACATATTACTAATTTAATATATATATATATATATATATACATATAGAAATATAAATAAACTTAATTATTTGATTAATGAATTAGAAGTTCACAATTATTAATATTTCTCATATTTTAATTGGAAATATTCATTCAATTATACTATTAACAATAGTATGTCTCTCTTTGACTTCAACTAATAAAATTTATATAAATTATATATTGTAAACTTTGAAGGTTTATAGTTTTATTAACTTAAAATTTTATCTTTATAAATAAAATTAATAATTTTATATAAAAAAATATCCAAATAATAAAATATTTAAAAAAAGAAAAAATCAAAATAGTCAAATTAATTCAGTATTAATATTAAATTGAATTAAATTTATTTTTTCTTTAACTAAATCTGAATCTGTCAATGTTCATCATATAAATTGAAAGTAAAATAATAAATTTAAATTTTCATTTAAAATAATAATAAACCCTTTAAGAAATGAACCAAATATTACATATAATTGTTCTTTTTATAAAAATCTTAATACAGGAGGAAAAGCTCTTAAAGAAAATATTCTTATTATTAATCAATAATAAATTCTTAATCTACATGAAATATTTTTAAAATCATGAAACCAAAAAGTTTCATACTCTTTAAATATAAATATTACTATTACTCTTATAAATGAATAAATTATAAAGTAAGTAAATGCTAAATCCATATCAACATACATACTAATAATATTATTAATTATATTAACGATTGAAGAATAAACTATTAAAATTTGTATTGATGATTCTATTAATCTTAATGTAGTATATAAATTATTATTAAAATAACATCAATAAATAAATTTTTTCAACTAATAATTATCTCTTTCAATAATTATTCTAATTCCAATTACTGGTCCAATTTTTATAATTGTAGATAATAAAAGAAAAAAAAATCAATCCGTTTATTGCAATATGAGTATAAGCAAAATGAAAGGGGTAACAAGCGTAATAATAAAGAATAAGAATAATTAAGAAAATAAAATTATCCTTATAAAATAAGTTTTAGAAAAAACTAAGATATTGAAGAACGCCAATTTGATTAAATAAAACTTATTATTTATAAACTTTTACTGACTTAATAAATTTTATTAGCCCGAACATTAGAATAAAAAATAAATTAGCAATTTCTATTATACCTCATAGTGGAAATCCTCGTCTTAGTGCACAGAAGAACCCCAACAATTAATAATAAAGACCAACAAATAATACTAATGTAATAATTTATATAAATATATATATAATTTTAATAAAATTAACTATCTAGTTAAAAATATACTAATAAATATAAAAATAATCAAATAACATCAACAAAATGTCAATATCAAATTGCTATTTCTAATCCTAAATGATGGTTACAAGAAAAATGATTTTTTAACAAACGATATAATCCAACTGATAAAAAAATTGCTCAAATTAAAACATGAAGTCCATGAAATCCTGTTGATAAAAAAAAATTGAACCAAATACAGAATCAGCAATTGTAAATGAAGCTTCCATATATTCTTTATACTGAATTAAAGAAAATACTAATCCTTATAAAATAGTTAATCTTAATCCAATAGTCCTATATTTTTTATTTCTATATAAAACAGCATGATGACATCAAGTAACGGTAACACTTGAAGATAACAAAATTACACTATTTAATAAAGGAATTTGATATGGATCAAATATTTGAATATTTTTTGGAGGTCATAATTTTCCAATTTCAATTCTTGGTGATAAAAGTATATGTATATAACATCGAAAAATACCAATAAAAAAAAAATAATTCAGAAATAATATAAAATTATTCCTATCTTTAATCTTCGTATAACTTCATCAGTATGAAATCCTTGAAATATTCTTTCACGAATTACATCTCGTCATCATTGAAAAATAACTAAAATTATTTTAAACATCCCAAATAATAATTTAAATATATGAACAGCACCATAAAATATAATTATAATTCTAAGAGATATTAATAGAGGTCAAGGATTTAAAGTCTCCAAATGAAAAGGTTGATAAAATTTTACAAATTGTTTTTTCATTATAATTTAATTAATAATAAATTTATTGAACTTCAATTCTATATAAAATTAATAATAAAGTAAATACATATGCTTCAATTAATGAAACTCAATTAATGAATTCAATTAATGAACTATTTCAAACATAATTAAAAAAATCTAAGAAAATACAACAAAAAATTAAATTATTATTCCCCGAGATCTTAGAGAAGATAATAAAATGTTGTTAATAAATGTCCAGCAATTAAATTTGCAAATAACCGAAATGTTAATGAACCAAATCGCATAAAATTTCTTATTATTTTAATTAAAACTATAAATGATACTAGTCCTATAGAAGTTCCCCTAAGAATTAAATGAGCAAATATATGATTTGTATTAGTAATTCAATCAAATAATATAAATGATAATTATATTGTTAAGGATAATGATAATCTAAATGTTAAATGCCTAGAAGTAAAAATATAAGAAAAAAGACCTAAAAATTATTTAAAAAAATTATGATAATATTCTAATAAATATTAATATTAATAAAAATAAATAAATATACCTAATATATATAAAATTTAAATATAAATTAAATCATAATAATGGTTTTATTTGTGGATTTAATATTATAAAAAATTATTTATTAATAATTATATATATATATATATTATATATATATATAATATATAAATATAATTTATTATATTTAAACTTTTTATACTATTTATTTATGTAAGATTTTATGCAATACTTTTTAATTTCGATTATTAAGTAGCAATTAAGAAAATATTTATATTAAATTTATTTAATACTTCATTTTTTTTAATACGTGAAATGTTCGACTAATTTTTACAAGATGTATAAGATGTATTATTTTTATTTGTTTATTAAAATTATACAAAATATATTATTTTTAATTATAAATGAGATTTAAGTAGATAAAAAGGCATTTAATTTTTAATTACGTATGTAGAAGTTAAATTAGAGGGGGAAAGTGTTACAACAAAAGCTATTCGGTATAGTTTCATTGAATCATTTAAAAATATAAAATATATGCAATTTAATCACACTAAATAATAAGTTATAATATTATACAAACTGTCAGATGATATTAAATTTAATTTATCAATTACTATTATTACTCTCCATTACTTAACAGATAATTATTAAATTATATTAAAAGTATAAATAAATGATAGCTAACTACATATTTTAATTTGTTTTTTATATGCTTATAATATAACGTCATTGAAAAGATATTGAATACCATTAATTTTATAATAATCATGTAATGAAGTTTCATATAAACTTTTGTTTAGGAAATCAAACCAACTGACCAACAATATTCGATAGTTTTCAAAAAGAATTAATTAAATTAACATTTAATATCAACATAAAATAAATTATATAAAAATATATTAAAAACTTGTTACGTATTGATAAAACATATATCAAAATTTCTTATTTTAGAAATAAGACATAAGTAAAGTAAAGTAAAACTAGATAAATAGTAAACAATATAAGAGCTAAATGTGTCAAAAGTTTGCAAATGTAAAATATAAAAAAACTTGGTAATTTTAGAAGAAAAAAAATAGTAATCCTTTTTAAAACTGATTTTATGTAAGAATTTGTAAAGAAAATGTTTAAATAGGATGGTAGTATTATGATGAAAAACATTTCAGGTAGTGTAATGACAATTTTTTACAATATTCTAACGGTTTCATTTGTGTTAGATCTGCATGTATCCTAATAGAAATGGCTATATAAATTAATTAAATTAAAATGAGAATTTTACTTTAAATAGCCGTAGGATAATACAGTAAGATAATTGTGATTTTTTTTTTATCAAAATTGTTGAAAATTTTTTACTTTTAAATATTTTGTAAAAACAAACTCATCAGTCTTTGCTAATAAACTCGCTTTTTGTGTAGTTGGTGATATTAAATATTTTTTGCTAATGAGCTATTAATATGATCTTAATTTTTTCATATAATTTTAAGTTGATCTATGATATGTTATTGAAATAAAAGATTTTATTTTTAAATTTCCTTTCTATCTACGAAGCAGTAACGATGAATTATTTTTTTCTACTTAACTGTGGAACTTTCCATCGTAAAATCCACTGATGACTTCAAATTTTTTAAGTGGACGTAATGAAACAATATAATTTAAAAAGGATATGTTTTATTCTGTTGATTTGAGTTTTTCGAAAAAGTGTGTTTACACAATAGTTATAAGAATACAGAGAAGAATTATTTATCGAGAGAGTAATACTAAGAGTTTAGAACTAAGCTTTTTACTAATGAATGCGTTTTTTATATTTTAAAAAATAGTTTATATTTATTTAATTCTCGTGATAATTATTAAACACAGATTTTATTTATAATAAAAGATATTATCGACATAATCGTTAATTGCATTTTTAACGTCTTATGTTTTCCAGCATAAATTAAATGTAGAGTAAATGCAAGTGATAATTTATACTTTCAAATGAAAAATAATGGTTATACTGTAATCTGTGTCTTTTCTCAATGACGTAAAGTCTTTTTAAATTAACCTGATAATTATCTTTCCTTTGATTTCAAAGTCTATGAACTCTTCATTTTCTTGTTGCTCAACTTTGATTTTTTGGTTACTATAAAACTTGGTATTAGTTTGGTACTAGTACTATTACATTAATAATGGTTGTCAAAATTAGTTAGATTTTCTGCCAATTGCATTTTCATTAATTAACAAATTGATACAATTGCTATTCTTCGTTAGTTATCATATAAATATTATCATTGGATGTAAAGGTCAAAAGACGTTTATTATTTTATCTGTTATTTATATCCATAATTACTGTATTTATTTAAAGAAATTTATTTTATCTGATAGAAGTATAGAATATAGTGATTATTATTATAACTCTTTAATTGAATATATTAATGAATACATAGAGAAAGATTAATTTAACTTCTTTTACTCGTGCTTTTATAGATTATCAACTTCATTGTAATCAAATGGTAAATTTGTAAACTACTTCATCTTATTCTTGGGTTACTAATCTGGGTTGTATAATTTTTCTTAGAATAATTTTTTAAAGTAATAAATCTTATTTTTTTTCGAATAAAATATAGGTCTTGGTATGCATTAATGCTAATAAAATATTGCATTATCAATTAAAATAATTTGAAAAAATTAAAGATAAATTAATAATCTTGAATAGTTTTTGTAATACGAAATACTTTTATAACCACCAAGAGTGATAAACTTTTTAGATTATATTATTTTAATATTTCACTTCAATGATATTTTAATCTATGTTACATTAAAGCTATAATTATTACACTTCCATTTTATTAATTATTTTTTGTAAGGAGCTTTATATTATAATTTACTTATCTTTGTTATTATATGCTAATTACTCTGCAATTCATACTTAATTATTGTTAATGCTTTTTTATTTAAACTTTGATGCTATCTTTGATTTGAATATACCAATTAACAACTTATTACATACGTCATCGAAAATTTTTGCTAATATCAATCGTACCATTTAAATGATATAAATAATATTAATATTTAAATTCTTATCATTATAATAATAATTTTGAAAATGTGTACAAATTCTTACATTGATGTTATATAAAATATAAATCAAATAATATTTCTGTTATCAGAGAAATGATTTGTTTTTATTTTGTAACTGATAATAAATATTTTTTAATCATTTATTAAACAATTTAAAGGTTAGTATGCACAATTTTTTACTTTTATCTAATATTGTGCTTGTCTAAAACATACTTTATAAAAGTTTTTTGTTATTTATTTGATATTTTATATTTTATATATTTTTATTTCAAATTGAATATCATATTATATATTATACATATACTGATATATAACACGTATAAACTTATATTACATTTTTATTATGTAGTATAGATAATTAATGAATATATAATGTATTCTATTAAATTTATTAATAAAAAATAGTAAATAAATATGATGTCTTAATAATAATAATAATAATAATGCATATAAAAAGTTATTAATACAAGTCAATAAAATTATATTTATAATACTAATATGACTTTTTAAAATTTTTTGGAGAGACGATGCATAGGAGTAAAAAAAACACTACTACCTATAAATTTTGATTTTTCTTTTTTCTTTTATTCATAGTTTATTTATATACGTACTTGTATACAGTATATATACAACTTTTATTACTTTTATTTCCTGTGTTTTTTATGATATTTTTCTTTTTTCCCTTTTTATAGATCAAGGATTATCCAGCCATTAAGTTGTGTGCGCATCGTTTCTATGTCTGTCTATCAGTCTCTATCTTTTTCTCACTCCCCCCCTATCTCTCTAACATATATTATCGTATCATAAGCACATCAAACTTAGTCTACTTTTTCATAAATACGTCAAAGTACTCTTTTCAACGTAAGACATGGTATGTTCTTATAAATGTATCAGCATAGTCTTTATTTCTTTCTAATTGCACCCGTGTTTGTTTCCTTTTTCTTATTTTTTATTTTTAGTACAGGCAAAATTTCATACATGTATGAATTGAATTATTTATTAAATTATATATTTAAAAAACATGTTTGGAATGAATTTATACGAACCGTTTGAATTTTTTCAGGATCTTCATTGAAGCGAGTCAAGAGAAATGAGAAATTTGTGAATTTACAAAATGATATTTCTAATATATGTAATGAATGTGCACCTAAATCCCAATATCCTTGTAACTCATCAAATTCGAAAATCGTTTCTGAGTGTAACTTGACTGAGCATATTCAAGAAAAGATTAGTAGTCCAGATAATTTTTCAAGTGGTATTATACAAAATGAGAATACAAGGCGACGTGAACTTGCGCTTCGTCAACATGCCTTTTTTGAACTGCGACTGCATATACGGAGAGGTACTAATCTTGTAGCAATGGACCGATGTGGTAAGTCCGTTTCTTCTTATGTATCATGTGTACGTATGATTATATCTTGTACAACTCTAATGTGATTTTCTAGTATGCACGTAACTGTAGTTGCACTTATATTATATTATATAATATATTATAAAGTTAAAAAATTATTTTAAATAGTTTTCGTTTCATTCACTATTAAAAAAAAACTAATTATGAATATACGTATACACTATTTAACTTTAGGTATTTATAAAATATTATTTAAAAGAATTACATTATTATAAGAGATTCGAGATTATTAATTTTTAAGAACAATGTCTATATATATTGTATAATATTTTAAGTATTTTAAGTATATATATATATTGTATAATATTTTAAGTATGTATATTTATATTGTTATTTACAAATTTATACATTACTCCTAACTGTATTATATTTTAAGATATTATAACATTATACTATTTTACTCGATTTCATACATATAATGTTTCTTAATCTGTTTATTGCTTTTTTAATGCAATGAATATTTTAAAATATATTTAAATCTTTCTTTTTTATTTTGATTATTTTCTTTCAACTGCTTGTTTTGGGCCTTATATTACTAGAATATTTATATGTGGCAAGTACTAAAATATTCTATTAGTTGAAAGTACCGTTTAATTTTTTTAAAAGGTAGTTAAAAACAGATTATAAAAATAAAAATTTTGTAAAAAAAGGGCTCAGGTTTGAACAACTGATAATATGAGTTTAAATATACACTTTTTTTTTTAACAAAGTAAAAACTGATTATTATTAAGTAAGTTCGAAAGTTTAATACCAAATGTTTAAGTATACTTAGTAATTAATAAATAATTAATAGATAAAAACTAGTTTAGTTTGTTTGCACATAATTCAGTGTAAACTACAAATAAACAGTAGAAAAAATAGTTGGAAGCAGATACAATCTTGAAAATATTTCAATATTTGAAATAATATGAACTGTTAAACGATATTTAAATTATAAAATTGATAGTGTCTAAAAAAACTATGGAAAAATTTTAAAAGTATTTGTCTATGATAAAATATAACTTAATAAAAATTTGGATTATGTTCATGCATTTCGTTCAATGAAAAATAAATAGATTAACTGTATTAATATAGTAATGTTAATAAAAAATATTGATAATGAAATTATAATTGCTATTGTTAATTATGATATTTTAATTTTATTTTAATAAACGAGGCTCAATAATTTACATGTATGTTAAGAAGATGGATAACTCGTAGATATGAACAAGTAGCTAATACATTCAATAATTGTTGCAGATAAGGAGAATATTGATAATAAATACGTTACTGATAATAAATTATCATTTTCAAAAATTAAACACGAAGATTTCTCGTATTGGAATAAAATAGATATTTCTATTTAATATGATTAATACATTGTAATAATGCCAGAGAAGATTCATCGGAAACAAAAAAAAAAAAAAAATAAATAATATATGTAAAATATACGGTAAATGAAATAAATAAATAATGATAAATAATATTTGAAATAAAGTGTAATAAGAAATTTAAATCACAAGACAAGAATATACATATGTATTTACATATGCATGTAAATATTTACAAATAATTATTTATCAATTGGATCTCTGAATTACTGCACGAGTTCTTGATTGCCTTATTGCCTCATGGAGAGTGATTAGATTTTATTCTGTCTTATTATGTCTAAAATCGTAAACAAGAGGAATGGAATAGAGCATATAGTATAGGGTTTCTTGATAGGAGCTTCGACGGTGAGGCACGGATGCTCTATATAAAATTTTGTCGGTGAATAAATTTTCATCAATTTAGAAGTTTACAGTTAAATTCTCTCTAGTAAAGTTTGCACTGTTTTTTTTACATATTTTTATTAAATATCAGCACATGTACTCGTATTGTTAGCACTGTAAGCATGATTTATTTTGGGGATCAATACCTTGAGCTACATCAATTGAAATTTAAGTAATTAATAAACTGTAATATTGTCTTAACGAAAGACTTAAATATAATATTGAAGAATTGATTATATTTAGACTTAAATAGTATTCAAAACATTCAATGTACTTTTTTAATGTAAAGTTCCTTGAGATTTAAATTCAAACAATAATAATTAACAAACAAAAAAGTTGCATTAGAAAAAAAACAATATTTTTCTATGATTATTTTTAAAGTGTCAATAAAATCTGTAATACTGTCTGTGCTTGAAGGTTTGAAAACGAATTTTTTTTAATTGAAACTTGGCCGTTTTTATAATTTCAAGGGGTAAGATAGTAATAATTTTTTTATATTCCTGTTTTTTATATTTCTTTTTTTTACAAAAAAAATGTTTTTTATATTTAACTGTATTATACTTTTAAGTGTTAATTTTTACTTACTTTATCGCTATTGTATAATATAATTATTTTTATTACTATTCCTTATAATATTTTAATTTATATTATATAATAATAATTATAGGTTTTTTTTAATGCATTGCAATTATTATTATAGGTTTTTATTATATATTTTTATTATTGTTGTAATTAATATTTAATAATATTATATATTCCCTATTTTTTATAAAAAATAATTTATTTGAATCAATACATCATGCGTAAAAAGAATTTTGCAATATTTTTCAGATTATATCAAATATTAGATAATCTAATTATTCATGTTAATTATAAATTATTTTTTATTATTTTTAGGTAAAATTACTATTTTATTTTAAAATATTAATTTGTAATTTTAAAATAAACTCGTATATATTAGTTTTTTTTTTAATTGTACTGATAAAGTTATTCAATGAATATATATTTTTTATAAATTCAAAAAGTTTTAAATAATGAAAAAATTTTTAAATAATTACAATAGTTTAAAATAAATTTTACTAATGTATTATTTAAGATATTAAAAAGTATTAGAGCACATATATTGTATTTACAGGAGCTAGTGATCCTTATGTGAAAATAAAATCATGTGGTCGTTTATTATATAAGTCACGCACAGTTTATCGAGATTTAAATCCAGTATGGGACGAAAGTGTAACATTGCCAATTGAAGATCCATTTAAACTACTTAGCGTTAAGGTGCAGTAAAATAATAACTATAAATTTTCATAAAACCTTTTATAAAAAATGAAGTATAAAAATTTTAAACTAAATATTAAAAATTTATAGGTATGAAATTGTTTAAAATTATTCATATTTTTTAATAGGTTTTTCAACAAAATCCTTGTATCATAGTATCTCAATATTTTTTTTAAAGTATCAATCTAACCACATAAATATAGAATTTGTATAAAACTAATAAAAAATATTTACTACATTTCCTTGATTAATTATGTTTTTAAAGATTTCAATATAAATACTCCGAAATTCAGTGCTATATGACGAGATGTTGCTTCGATAGAACATAATTCAATTTAATAGAACATAAGAAATTGTTTTGTGTATTAAGTTATTGACGATAAAAAAATTCGATTAATCTAATTGATTAATCTAATGAATTTTAAAAATCAACTAAATCCTTTATTGAATACTGTTAACGATTACTCCCTGATATTTTAATATCGTTTTGAAAGAAAATAGAAAAAAAGAAACAACAGGCAAAGAGTTGATTTTATAAACGATAACGCCATGCTCTATGATAAAAAAAGCGCAATACTTTTCGGACACCGCTATTAAGATATCTACATTTTCTGGTTTAAGCAGTAAACTATTTTTCAAGAAAGATTTATAGCTCATTTAATTTGAATAAGACTTGAAAATTTGACTAGTTAAAAAATGAGAAATTTTACTGAAGAAGAATAAATTTGATGCTTAGAACGCGTTATCAATTCATTTCTTCAAATGACACTTACATTTTTCAAAATTATTTTATAATTATTAGGTTAAGCAATAATCTTGAGAAAAAAAGAAAAATTCATTATGTTAATTAATTAACCTAATTAATTATATTTAAATACATCGAAATAGTCGGTTGTCGCCGCAAAGTAAAATAGTAAAAGAAACTATTGGAAACAGTCTTCAATATCCAAATAATATAAAAAGAATCGTTTTGTTTTAACAAAGATATTATATTGTACAATGCATATTATAGTATGCTCTAAAACAAGAAACTCTTGAGTGTAGTGCAATATATACATAAAGAGAAAGTTCCAACTAAAAGTAAAAAACAGATAGAAAAAGAGAGAGAGAAATTGATAGAATGGAACAGAATAGTGATATAAAATATTGCTTCATAACGCCGATAGAATGCTTATCAACTGAAAATAAATGGGTAAGGTTCTCTATTTCTTTCTTAAAAAGAAGTGAGAGTAAGAATAAGGCAGAGACAGAGACATAATCAAATATATAAAAATGGGAAAGAAGAAGTAAGCCATACATATATACGTAAATTAATTTTATTTATAATGTTACGTTGATAATTCTTAATGGTGTAGATTCATTTTTTTATTCTTTTATTTTATTCAATTATTTGCCTTTCTTTTTATCTAAGTGTCTCCGCGGTTATGCAGATCTGGAGTGTACACATTTATACAGTTGGGCAGCTGTAGTGTAACATGCAGATATTAAGATTATGAGTACAACATTTAAAATATAATTTAATTATTCTTTAGCCTACATAGGAAAGTATGAGATAAAACTCGAATTCAATTATAAGCGTAAAGTTATAAAAGTAAATTTTAAAAAGTTCTGTTACCATTGGCATTCAATATGGATCATGCTTGAGAAAGCATGTTTCTTTCATTTGTATCGATGATTTTGTGCTTATTAATTTTTATATTGTTTACAAATATATTGTATAATAATTTCTGAAGGTTTTGAATTTATGTATATGAACAAACAGATTTTTACTAGTTTTTGCGACAGAAATATAGAAACGTGTTGTTTTTATTGTGAATGTTTTAAATTTTAGTAGGAAATAGTATTTCGAATGTTATAGCTCAAAATATTTCTCTTTCTCCATTTTTTCTTTCCTTCTTTATTTTTATAGTTTTATAGTAGTGGAAATGATGTCAAACCAATTACATATAATGTACAAGACTTTTCAAATCTACGAATATCAAATTAACCACTAATTAATGAATGGAACAAAGTAATCCCTCCCTGAATTTGTGTAGAAATTAAGTTGTTGACAAGGAGAAATATAATTGTTTGAAAAATGGGGAACTGTATATTATATGTTTCAAAACTTCAAGAAAGAGGAAAACCTAAATAAAGGTGTGTTGAGTTAGCAATGAATATTTTTTAATGAATTAAATAGTAGATTATAATAAAACTCATTATGAAAGTGAAGTATTTACTTTTTTAAAAATCTTATGTGGATCTGAATAGGATAAATTTAGTAGATGAAATAGTAACTTAAAATGTGTACGAGCAAGCCAATATTCTACATTTTTGTAAACATGAGCTTAATTACTACATATATATTAAAGCATAGTTTTAAATAATGGAACTACCAACCCATCGACAGTAGTACGTATAGTAGAGAAGGTAGTGGTGTAGAATATTTCGAAACCATTAGTATCTGATAAATTTATTGTATAATTTTCTTCATTGACCCTCTAGGTTTAAGTATCTATGGCAATTTTTCTAAGAATATTTATGAAAAAAGATGTAGATAAGAAAAAAGTGTATATTAATTCTTTTAGTATTAGATCGATTTTCATAAATACAAGAGTTGATTATTCACAATTTACTAAAAAAATATGAGGAATCGATCGATAGACGAGAACAATTGATAATCGTCAATATTCATCACAACTATTGGATTGAATACAAAGATCAGATTTTAAGACATTTGTACATGTACTAAGAAACAAGATTTAATCTAGTATATTCAATAAATTTTATGTATAATTTCAACGCCATAGTATTTTCTTTATTTGATGAAAAAATTAAGTTAGTGAGCTCATAGGTGGGATTTTAAGCAAAATCAGGAAAATTGGATATGTAGCTTCAAAGTGGAAAAGTAAGTACTGTAAATTTTTTTAATGATTCTTTACTCTAAACGTTTTTATAAATATATCCACAGACTGGGGCTATATTTTTTAATTTTGTATTATTTTATAAGTTAATTATTTGTAACTGTGGTACTGATAATATGAATAGCAGATAGCCGACTATGATAAAATAAGGTCCAGTTCAAACCCTGTTTGGAGTTTTTGATGAGATACCAGAATCTAATAAATATTGTCTGATGTTTAAATAGTTAACACAGATTTTTGTTAGGTATCTGTGAAATTGTTGGATCGACACCTGACAGTGTTTTATTGAAAAAAGGAGTTCATTATGTTTGAATTGCAAAATACATCATTAGTATCACCAAAAATATTTTGGGAAAAACAAGTGCATCAAAAATTGAAAATTTGAGAGGAAATGTGAGTTAATTTTCAGTACAATAAAAAAGCAAAAAAACTATTATCGGATTTAAATTATTGAGATCCAACAAAATTAAAAAAAATTATTTTAATTTACTGTAAATATACTTAAATTTAATTAACGAATGCAGAAGCAAGACGAGTTCGATGAAATGAATTCAAAAGCTCGATGATGGTTGTGACTTAATGTTAAAACTTTGTGATATTAAGATTTTGTATATTCCTTGCACATAATAAATGTTGATAAACCTATGACAAATGATGAAGAGCCTCTTTTTATGTTATACATGACTGCTATTTAGGGTAGAATCGAAAGATCTTCAAAATTAAGATTTCAAAAGATTTTAAATTCGAATGTTACTTTGAAAACAATTATGTGTGGAATTAAAAAATGTACTCGATACTTGTAAATATACATTTATATTAAAGATGCAATACGATATATTGGACAATCTATTCAAAGATAAGAAATATCTTTAAGAATAATTTAAATAATATATATATATATAAATCTTCTTTAAACAAACATCAATTTGGATAATGATCATTTTGAAGCTTAGAAAAGCACTTTTTCAGTTTATTATTTTTCATTATGACTTTTGATATGAAAGCTTATTTTTAAAAGGCAATAGACAAGATGTTCAGTCCAAACTTTCAATCAATTATTTTCAAAGAGTTTTTCTATCTGAATCTAAGTACAATAAATTTAATTATTAATTAATTACTTTCAAAAAGTTTTTCTATCTGAATCTAAGTATAAATCGTTTTTATAATTAAATTTTTTCAAACTATATTAATTTTTATATATAATACTATTATTAACGAGATATACTAATTGACCTAGAGTAAAATGAAAGCATATGAATCATAAAATATGAATTTAAAAAATAGAAAAGCGCTATACTTTATTACTATACTGTATTACTTTCAAACCAATTAATGAAATATATTAACCCAGTGATGTTACTAGTGTCGCAGCTGATAAGTTGTTTTAGTATTTGAGGCTGAACCAGTTTATTTATTTATTACAGTTTATACATTACATCGAAGTTCATGGCTACAAAATTTCATAATTGTATAACATACAACAATGTAAAATATCAATGTATGGAGTATATTTTAATAATTTTAATCTTTAATAGGTAATTTATTCCTTGAGTTTTAGAGACTGATAGTAGATCATCTAAGAATAGGATAAATAAAGGGGAAAAAATAAAATTCTAGCTAGATATAAACACGAATTTATCAACGCTTTACTAGGAAATTACTTATGGTTTTCAGAGAAATCAGAAGAGAAACGAATGTCATTATTATCAGAAAAGATATAAGTTTTTCAACAGAATATATAGCAAATAAATGGTTATTTAATCGGAAATGGATACTATTTCAAATACTAAAAATTGGTAAAAAAATATAACAGGTAGTTCTGTTCATCACGCAATATTGATAGGCTGAAAGTAATGTAAAATTCAACATAGTGTCACTAAATATATTTTTATATGATATGTATAAAAACTCGTAGTTATTGTAAAGTTGGAAAGGTAAATTACGTCACCATCTTTCTAATACCACAATTGTATTTCTAGCAGTACCTGCCTTTTTTAAACTCTGTTTTGTTATAAATATAGCAGTACTCAAAACAGGATTCAAGAAAACTAAAAAAAAAGCTCTTTGAATTTTTCCACCTTCATTTTTTAGTCATCATCCAAAAGGAAATAAAAATAGTATAAGTTCGAAGCTGATTTTTATTCTAGATCACCTATCAATTTATTAATTTTCCTTAGTACAGGGATGATTGTTAAAATATAATCAGCGTAGTATAATTGAAGATATAATAATAATTGATCTTTTTCTTTAGATTCCTATAACATAATAGTATAAAAAATATTACGATGATAATTGAGAGAAAAAAGCATTAACAGGTAGAGAAATTTGAATAAAAAATATTATTCGAATTCTTGTTGAAACTTTAGATATAAGCAGTAAATTATTGAAAAAATCTAAAGTAAGAAAAATGAAGAAATATTAATAATATAGCAAGGATTAGTAATAACAGAAAAATTACCTAGGAATCATCTAAAATATTAATTTTCATTTTTCTCAACTATTATTAATAAACAGAATTTATTTTATTTTTATATTAATTATTGTTAATAAAATGATCTTATATGAACAATCTTCACACCAATTAGTTTTATTGTATAAATTGCATTTTTTAATAATGATATTTATTTCTTCCTTATTTTTATTCTTAATTAATGTACTTTCAATTTTAATGAATCAGGAATATTTTATTTTAATATAGTTATACATAATTATAATATTAATTGAAATAATTATTAAATTCAATTAATAAATTCAAATTCTGTGTACCTGCATATTGTTTTTGTCAACGTTAAATTTTAATATTTTTTAATTAAAGTAGTACATTATTAATTTTTGTATTATTTTATGCTATTAGAATTTCCGAATAAATATTTTATGAATAAAATTTACTTAATGTCTATTATAATTAAATTTATTTATCCTTATTATAATGTTCTTTTTAATTTTATTAATCAATTATTATATGTGAAAAATTTTTATCATTATTCAAGAAACATTAAAATAAACATAAAAAAATTGAAATTTGGAAAATATACTATAGTGCGTAAATTAGAATACACGTTTATTACACAAAATTAATATAGTAGCTATAAATTATTCGAAAGCAAATAAGAAAATATAATATATTTAAAAATATGAAAAAAGATATATTACATTAAAATTAAATATAAATATAAATAATTTAATTAAAATTATTTTTGATTATCGTAAAATTAATAGCCATTTTGACCAAATCGTAATGTAAATGTTTTATAATCAATTTCTTAATAAATTTGTTGTTTATAAAGGTTTTTGATTATGACTGGGGTCTTCAAGATGATTTTATGGGTGGAGCATTATTAGATTTGAAGCAATTGGATTTGGGACAAACTCAAGATATTACTTTGGAACTTAAAGATTCAGAAAGACCACGACAGCATCTTGGAGAAATTTATATTTCTGCCACATTATGGCCAAGAAATCAGCAAGAAAAGGAGCAGGTAAGATTTAAAAAAATATAACTTAGTACATGTCCCCAAAATAAACAAATTATTAATATAGTTAAATATATTATTGATCTTAGTGGTTACTATTTTAAATTGTAAAAATAAAAGCATCAACAATTGATATGAGGTATAAAGCATATATTATTTTATTATTTATACATTATGTATAATAGAAGCTAATGTGCTGCTACCTCAATATTGCGATTTCTGATGGAAAAAGAAAAGAAAAATATTACGTGATTAATTTAGAAAATTAGTGCAGCCCTGTTTAGACTATGAAGTCTTGAAGGATAAGGAGAAATTGTGCCAATAGGAAAAAAGATAATAATATATGATAATGAATTTTCTGAGGCCTTTGTGTAGATTGTGCTGTTAAAAATATTGTTTTTTATTATTGTTTATTAATCTTTCTTATATTTATTTATTATAATGTGCTGCGGTAAGCAAACAAATAAAATTGCATTATATTTCTACCAAGAATTACTTAAAATGTTTTTTGAAAACTGTGCAAATTTGAATTAAAAATTATTAAAGTAAGTTAACTTATCCACTTTTTTATAATATTGTAATTTTGGCGCTGATCTATAATTTATTTAACCAATTAAATAAATGATTATTTTAATTCAACTACTTAGTTAGAATGTTCATATTTAATTAGTACCTTTAAATTTTACTTAACTGCAAAGTCCAATGTCTCTAATAATACGAAAAATAATAATTGTATTCTTAAATGTGTTTAACAATTTTTTAAATTATACGAAATATGAAATTATACTGATGATACTTTATGTAATTTAATATAATCAATTATAATATTTATTATTAATTTTTATTTATTTCAAACATGTACGATATTTAATCGGTATCGTGTTAGACTTCTTACCGAATCGATTTTTTAGATAAAAACTGATATTCTGGTGAATGATCACCGACAAAACCACGAAAATTTAGTAAGACTAAATTTTTTATTTTCTTTTCAATATTTTACCAATTAAACTTCAGATCGAGAAAAAGATCAAAATTGTGTAATATATCGATGATCGATTTTTACATTACTCGAAAATAGAGTAATTCTAAATGTCTTTTCATAAATGAAAAAATGTCTAGTCTTTGTTATTGTAAGAAATGCAAATTGGATTAAAGCAGAAGATTATAAAACTTTATTTTTCTAAAAAGAAATCGTTAATAAAAAACAGGTGTTTATATCACATTATAACAACCACAAATAAATTTTCATAGCCTTTTTCTCTTTTCTTTGAAACAATTTGCCTCAAAAAATTTTTTGTTCCTTTTTTACGCAATTTCTGGTTTACCTTGATCATAAATCTCAATAAGTTAGTTATTTATAAGCCAGAACAGTTAATTGTACAATTATCGTAAATTAATTATACAAAAAATATATATTTTTGGAAAAAATTCTTGATTTAATTTGTATTCAAAAGTGTACGTACTTAACGACTGTGTTGATTTTTTTCAAATAAATAAAATTTCACCATATGAACTATTTTTTCCAAAATATATCGATATAATTTTCTTTTTTTTCGTTATTATTATTGTTTAAAATAACTCATTACATTTTTTCAGTTAGTAAATATATTGATAAATATATTTGCTAATTTTTTTGTTTATAAATGTAGGATATGGAACAATTTTTGTTTTTAAATATATTGAATATATGTTTATCTAACTATATTTGTAATAATATATAAACAATTATAAATAGATTATTATAGATATTAAAGTATTAATATGTATATTTTTATCATTAAAAATAGAAGTTGTTATAACTAAATTGTTTTATACAGATGATACAAATGTAAGATACGTTTAAAAAATTTAATTTTTTTAACAATACCTCAAACTAATTTTAATTTTTATTTTTGAAATTAACTTTTAATATTGCATATTATATAATGTAAAATTTAATTCAAAATATTAAATTGTTTATACCTTTATAGTCTTTGGTTTATTTCTTTCAATATTTTATTCAGCAGCTTCATAAACTTTTGAGTTTCGTCTTTACAGAGAGAAGATTTTTTGGTTTTAGCTTACTATTGCCTCTTGCAATTTTTATATAAGTATTCTATTCTACTCCAATTCCTTATCTATCTCTTTAAATGTCTTTTGTTCTTTTTTTTATACATCTTCTCTAAGTTATTCTTTATTGACAAACCTCGAGAAAGTTTTTTCCTATTGTCCTCTTTTTATAATTTAATCTTTTTGTTTAGTTTGATTTTACTCACCCAAAATTGCTCATCTCATCACTTGACAATCTCTTTCCTTTTATCTTTTTTACCTTCTGTACCATATTATTTAGTGTTTTATTCAAGTTCTTTCAATTTTATATTTCTCTCATACTTTTCTCCCTATATTTTTCTTTATTTTTTTCGTTTATACCTTATACTTTCTTTTCTCATTTTTTCCTTCTTTTTTTTTAATTATAATATCACAAAAAGTTTATCAGTTTACTCCTTCTCTACAAAACCACTCTATTATTTTTCCATACCCGGTTTCATCTGCTAATATTTTAATAATTTTCTTTATATCACCATCTCTCTTTTTTATTCTCTTAACTTGTTACACTTGTCATAATTTTTCTAATCCTCTTTTCCTTATGTATTGTATATAACTACTATGAATATAGTCACTAGGAATAAATATTTTTGTGGCTTTCAATCTCCATTCTCAGTCTTTTTATTTTCTTAATTATTTTCTTTTCTTTCCTCGCATTAGTGCACGAGTTCTACTTTTTCTGCCAACATCTTTTTGATAATTACTTTTACAGTAAACAACGTCAATTGTAGATAATTTTGTATTATCAAGGAAAATAATACATTTATATGAAAATTGATAATTTTACTTTTGTAATTATAAATTATTATAAATTACTTTCATATATTTATTTCAGTATTTTCAAAGGAATAGTCGATTGGCCGATGTTAATAGGAAGTTAAAATCACAAATATGGAGTTCAGTTGTTACAATTGTTCTCGTTGAAGCAAAAAACTTGTTACCCATGGATATAGACGGTCTTTCAAATCCGTATGTTAAGTTTCGGTAATACAACTTATATATTAATAGATCCATAATTTTTTATCCTACATTATTATTCACAAGAAATTATACTATATTAATTAAAATTTATATTTAATATACTGTATAAAAGCTTATGTATTAATTCAAAATTGTCTGTAAAAATAAATTATGACTACAAAAAGAGATTATGCATTTAGATTTTCAATATTGATTATTATTTATTTTATGAATAATCTAAATATTTATTTTTGTGTGTACTTGATATAGCTATTATAACTATATAAAAATTATTTGTTAATGGTAATAATAAATTTTTTTATCATCCAAATATATAAAGATTTGAATTTCTATTTATCAAATAAAATTATGTTATTAGATTTAAATATTGAATAATCGAAGACATTAATATTTAATTAATAATTCCTAGTTATAATTAAATATTTATAATCAACTGGATATATATATGTCTGTTTCTAAAATATTTCATCAATTAAAAATATTTTTTTATCTATTATTAGTTTAGGGACTGAGAAATATAAATCAAAGGTGGCTAATAAGACACTCAATCCCATCTGGCT
This sequence comes from Platyscapa corneri, assembly GCA_018907185.1. Lineage (NCBI taxonomy): Eukaryota > Metazoa > Arthropoda > Insecta > Hymenoptera > Agaonidae > Platyscapa > Platyscapa corneri. Next base: position 478,824 of record JACCHW010000103.1, on the reverse strand, counting down.
CGAACAATTCGACCTACATCTCTACGAGGATCCACATTTTGGTCAAGAACTTGAAGTTACTGTATGGGATCGAGATCGTAGTCATCAAGATGATCTAATGGGGCATGCAATTATCAATTTAATGACCTTGGAGCGTGAAACAACTCATCGATTGTGGCGGGATCTTGAAGATGGCACAGGAAATATCTTCTTACTATTGACGATCAGTGGTACAACAGCGAGTGAGACAATTAGTGATCTGACAGTTCATGGAGAGACTTCCCACGAATGGGTACAAATTATTCAAAAATATTCCTTAGCAAACACGTTTGAAAGGCCAAGAGATGTTGGGCATTTAACTGTCAAGGTACTTTTGTACTAATTAATACATTATTATTGTTTAAATTATAAAAATTTTGATTTATACATTTGAAAATTTCACTCAGTATATTTTATATCAAAAGACTTCCATAATTTCAAACAAGAAGATATGTATGTTTTTCTACGTGTAGAATTAAATATTTTGTGGTTAATTTCTCTAAATATTTATATATTATTTAATTACATACTACCATATCTATATAAAGAATATTTCATTATTTTATGTATAAAGTAAATAAAGAATATTTTCTAAAGAATATAATGTATAAGTTTTTTTATAATTTATTTCATTGGAATAGTAGTTCAGTTGCTGTTAAAAATCTAATAGTTAATTGAAAGATTAATATTAAATAAATAAAAATAAAATTACTGATAAGTAGTAATAATATTTACATATATTACAGAAATATTTCGTAGTTTTTTGTAGTTGTTACAAATTATATTATTTATTTAATTTTTACACACATTAATTAATATTTTATATACTTCTATTCTTGATATTTTTAAAATATTTATATCTCATTTAAAATTAAATTCATATAATTTTTTACAATATAGCTACAAAAACAGATATGATGAATCTTAATTTTATACCTTGATTATATAAACTTAATACAGGTATATGTTATGCTTTATGTAATTAATGGAAATGGATAAACTTGTCTAATATCAAGGATCTTTTCATTAAATGGACAAGTTCCGCGATGAATTAAGTTTCGTGAACGAGTGTATAAGAAAAAAAGATAATGATATGACAAATCTCTGTAGCTAAAAAGCAAGTCTTCCAAAATGAGAGTAAATATGTGTTTGATACGAAAAGTTGATTCGATAAATAACGTTGCAACAGTAAATTAGACGGGAGGAACTTTATTTAAATATATGACAACAGAGAAAAAAATATTGTTGAATGAAAGATCCATTTTTAACACGAATATGAGATATGACTTAAATTCTGACAACATCTCATTTTTATCCTTGTCGCATTACTGAAATTATTTTATATTTTTTGTGCTTTGTATTATATTATTTTTTTAAGTCTATACCGTCAGGCTTTTATTTTTTCTATTGGTACGTCCCTATTACTTACACTGATCACTTCTGAAGCAATACTCATTTTAATAGTTTTATATATAATCAAGAAAATTTAATATCAAATTTCGCTTAATATAATCATATTACGAGTTAATGTTTTTTTTGCATATATCTTAAATTAACATATTTTTAGATTATATATAAACAATATTTATTAATAAATTATCTTTTGTATTCATGAAATATGTTAAAATGGCGCGAGAAACAATGAATATCAATAATAATAGTAAATAACATGCATCATATTTTAATATAACGTAGAAGACCAATTGAAACCTTTCAGGGAGTAGTGGTTTAAATTACGAGTAGTTTGAAAGAAGATAAAATGTTTAATAACTTTTATTTATTTATAATTAAAATTTTCTATATAAACGCTTCTTCCGAATCGTGTTTAGAAGAAAAGTCTGAACCTTTTATGCCAATAATTAAATTATTAGATTCAATTACTTAAAATAGTTCTATTAATATTAGCTAGTCATATATAATAAGTCTATGCTAGTGGATAACTGGAATAAGAAGTTGCATCATTTTCTGTTTAAGACGTGTAATGCCGATGATAATCAAATAACGACAAGTTCTTGTTAAGTTCAAGGCTCATCGGGTAATATCATAATAAACTGATACGTGTAAGTTGTATATATAACACGAACTATTAGGAAGTACCAAGCGTTTGAAATTAATATTAATCTATTATCTCATCAATATACAACTCTAATTGGAGCGGCAAAGATTCACGATTGCATTGGCTAATGAGGCCATGAATTCCCAAAAATGCATTGCATATATAGTAAAAATAGAACGGTATTACATCCTTGTTCAAAAGTTTAATAGCTCTTCAGACTTCTGCTCTATTGAGGCTCGGTAGAGCCTACGGTAAAATGCATGAATAGTCTATTATATTATATATAGTTTGTCATAGGAACAATAAGAATAATAGAGTATAATTATGCACTTGTACATTTACGAAAAATGTATAGTTTTGTATAATCCCTATGTAAAAATAATTAATGTTTTTAATTTAAAATTAATTCTTAGATAAATGTTGTGATTCAATTTTAATAATAAATATTTTCAGGTTTTTCGAGCTCAAGGTCTTGCTGCAGCTGATTTGGGTGGTAAAAGTGATCCGTTTTGTGTTCTAGAACTTGTTAATTCAAGACTGCAAACTCAAACTGAGTATAAAACTTTAGCTCCTATTTGGCAGAAGATATTTACATTGTAAGTAATTCCTCATATTAAAATTGAAATATATCTATAAATAATATACAGTTAATTTATAATATTAAGTATATATTATTATTATTTAACTTTTGGATTGATTTAATGATTTCTTATTTATTAATAAAGTTCTTACAAATTTTATATTTATGAAATTTTAATGTCAAATAATACAGTAAAATTATATTCAATATAATTCTTTAAAGGATTATTATATATATTTTTAATGATTCTCAAAATCCATGCAGTTTCTTACATAAATTATTATTTTAAGTTCTGAATTAAATAAATTTATATAAAGCAAATTTTTGTTAATATAAACTTTTATATAGAAAGATTCATTATTTTACATAAAATTTTAAAAATAATTTTTATATTAATAAAAATACTAAAATAAAACAAAAACTATTGAAAAAATATGATGAAATAAAAGTTTAAAACGTGACATTTCTCGTACAAGATTTTTTTGTGCTTAGATTAATTTTACACTATTAGAATATTTAAAATTTCTTATTCAAAATTTAAAAAATAAATACGGTAACATATATATAAAATAAACAATAATTAATTTATAATTAATTTACGATTTTATGAAATTATTTTCTATTTAGGTATTCGAAAATTATGTTACTATGAATTAATTAATCCATTTAATTATTAATTTTACTATTTAATAACATATAAGTTTAATATTATAATTAATATTTAAAATATATCCTTTTATAATCATGTATAATATATAACATATTATGTATAATTATCTAATTTTTTAAATTTATTTATGATTTTTGATATTTTACTTTTTTCATTTAAAAGTTTAAATTTTTATTTAACGTATTGTTTTAATAATTACTTATATATAAAGTTTTGATAATAAATAAATTTAATATTGCTATTCATCTTTGAAAAAATATATATTACAAAATTAAAGAATACAATCATCAATTAAAATTTTCTTAAGTAAAATGGTTCTAGTTGGAAGTCGTTTTAGTACAAGAAAGATTGATATTGAAATAATGATATGTGTATAAGATATAAGATTTTGTAAAAAATAATTATAGAATTAATAAATTATATTATTATATATATATATATTTATTTATTTCACCACATAAAATATTATTAAAATTTTTTATAACTATTTACGAAAATATTTTCGTTATATAAGATCAATACTATTTACTATCCTTCCTTCAAAAATTTAGATACACTACTATAAAGTAGTATATTTAAAATTACATTTTATTCAAATTTTCTTATAATGTTTTTACTTTTCATATATTCTGAATTTTTTAAATTAATTAAAACTATTTATAAATAAAAATGTCATAAATTTTAGTACATAAATATTCTTATATAATCATAAATTTTTAAAAATAATTCACAGATTTAAGGTAAATAATTATTAATCTATCTATTATAAAAAACATACACAATTAGTATTTAAATATATTTATAGTAATGTAAAAGATATAAATTCAGTATTGGAATTGACTGTATATGATGAAGACCGGGATCATAAGGTAGAGTTTCTTGGTAAGGTGGCTATACCATTGCTAAAGATAAGAAATGGTGAAAAACGTTGGTATGCTCTAAAAGACAAGAAGCTACGATGTCGAGCGAAGGGCAATAGTCCACAAATTCTTGTGGAACTTACTGTTATTTGGAATATTTTGCGTGCCTATATAAGAACATTAAATCCAAAGGAAAAAAAGTACATGGAACCAGAAATAAAGTTCAAGAGGCAAGTCTTTCTTAGAAATGTTCTTAGATTCAAGGCAATCATCGTTATTTTCATCGGTTTGGGAAAATATATTCAGTAAGATTAAGAATTATTTATATATTTTTTAGATGATTTTTATTTTTACGGGATAAGACATATAATATATTAAAATAAAGAATATCTTTATAAACCAAAGATACAGGCAAATATATATATATATATATATATATATTTTAAATTAGTAATTATTTGATATCTACTATCTATGAATCATTTTTTTAAAGGTATAACATTAATTTAATTTATATGTTGATATTTAAAAATATATTGTAGAAATCTCAATACTCTTAGACAATTATAATTTTTATTATAACAACATAATTATATAAAAGATCTCATATTTTCTATTAAATTAAAACTGATTTTGTATAATTTTAAATAATTTTCATTTATAAAGTTTTATTTGGTTCGATTTTATTAAATATCGTTTGTATTCAAATTTGTATTTTACTAAAGTTTAAAAATTAATTTAGAAATATTTATTACGTTTACTATATTGTATTTTACGTTAAATTGTACGTTTTTGTTAACTACAAATACGGTTGAAAATTTAAAAAAATTATTTAAACAATTTTATAAAATTTTAAAGTAAAACTAAATTAAGATTTAAGAAGAAATATTAATTACTAAATTTTTTAAATAGGAGCATATTTTTACTTTCTGATGAAAATTTTGAATAATATAAAAAAAATTGATGAAAATTTTTTTATATTTTTTATATTTATAAGTTTTTTTTTAATCTTATAAATTGTGTTGAATACGTACAGTAGATTATAAAAGTTTGTTACTTCAGCTCTGTATAAATTAATCTCAATGTTTCAAAATAAATTTATGAAATGCTTTATTATATTACAATACTAAAATTTTAGTATGTAAAGGCCTGCTAAAAATATTTTATTAAAAAGAAAAAATTTCGCTTATAAATGTTGTTTTTGGATTTTTAAAATAAGTTTACTTTATATTAACAATTATATGTATTAATTATTAATTAATTAGAAAAAATATTTACTAATCAAAATTATTATACTAATAATAGTTTATTAAATAAATTTAATTATTGTAGAAAAATAGGTTTGTAATGGAGTAAATAATTATCAATTATGGCCTGGTTAATTATTATACGTGATTAAAAGAATTATTTTATATATATTTAATTTCAGATTGGTAGATGTGCATAAAAAATATCAGGTTTCAGAATCTATTCTTTTTATTGTTCGATTAAATCATCTGAAATTATTATATTTACTTAAATTGATTCATTATACAGGATCCATTTTCAATTTTGTTTTTAGTTGCGTATATTTTTTATAATCTTTATTATAAATAACGGTTATTGATATCATGTATAATTGAGAAATATAAAAAATTAATATTTTAATAAGTTCAATAACTACATTTAAAAAAAATAAAAATATTTTTTCAAAAGTAACAATTATTTATAATGACACCAAAAATAAATCTAAAAATAAATTCTGATAGATCTTTACAAAGATAAAAATATGTGGATATATGTATTTTGAATATCTATTATAGAAGTTGCTGGGAATGGGAAAGTAAAATGCGAAGCGTAATGGCACTTGTACTTTTTGTGATTATCGTATATTACTTCGAACCCTACATGATACCAACTGCTGCACTCATTATACTACTTAAATATTACGTGGTAAGACATAATTTGTCTTATTTTAAAAAATTGCAAATTAATGCTTTAAGGCAATAATTTTTTAAAAATAAGGTTTCTCTCCTACAATAATTAAATTATTATTTTTCAATTTTCTAATTGAACTTAATAAATTTATATTTGTTTATTAAATTACAAAAAATTTATATTAAAAAAATGAAACAATAAAAGAAAATATAAAAAATATAATTTCATTCAAATATAGTTTCGATCAAATATTTTAATTTATTTTTAAAATAAAATTGTTTAAATAATAATAATTGATAATATGATGTTTATACTTGAATTTAATACATATTTAGTACGTATTTTCATAAACTAAATTAATATTTTTTAATAGTATTTTTATATGTTTTTAAATTAAATTAGTATCTTTCAAATTAATTTGAAAATGCGTTTACTTTTCTAATCTATTAATTTATTTTAAATTAATACATATCATGATCAGATTAATTTATTAAAGTTAACTGAATAAATCAAATTGTAATAATAAAAATTGTTTCTTCTTTACAAATATTTAATTTAAGAATAAGAAAAAGCAAAATTGTTTTTGAAACTACAGCAGTTTTAAAAGACATCATTATTAAAATTAAATAAACATATTATTAATGAATTGTTAATTTAAGTAATGAAATTTTGATATTATAGTTCTAAAAATAATCATTTAATACATACACAAAAAAATTGATTAAATATTAAAATTTACTTTATATCATGTTTTGAATGTACAATTTTCGATAATGAAAATAAATTTAATGTTTTGACTAAAAAAAAAAATATACATATGTAAATAAAGAAAGTAATTAATAAATCACATTATCGTATATATAATATCTATATGATTAAATTATGGAGATTTCTAAATTATGATTTTAAAGACTCTAGTTTAATGTCACCAATTTTTTTCTTGCATAAGGCTTTGGTAATTCGCTTTTCTTGATAGGTATCATATAAAAAAAATTGAATGAGAAAGATAGGAAGATTTGCTTAAATTCTTGTTTTTAAATAGGTAGCCGTAATGACCGGAGCTCTTCTTCCTCACCAGATAATTGTTCAAATTCAAGACTCAATTGATTCAACTATCGATGAGGGTCCTACGACACCGTGTGACGATGACGACGATGACGACGATAAAGACAAGGTATAATAATATGAGATTTAACACAAGTAAAATAATATATAAAATAATTACATAAAGATAAATAAATTAAAATAAAGCATTTTTTTATTAAAATTATTATAGCTTTTATTATACCTTTTTTAATAAGTATAAATTTTTGAATATATGGTAATACAATTTTTATTATATACTTTTATTAACAAAATTTTTTTTCAACATTTAAATATATAATAAAATTTTTAATTACTATTTCAATTAAAATGATGTTTAATCAGTTTAAGAACAATATTACTTAACATACAACAAGGAGGAAGTTTTGTTTCAAAATCCGTCTAATAAAGCCATCATTAATATTGATGTTACTTAAAATGAATTTTTTATGTATAATGTTTTATTGAATATAAATTAATTATATTTATATTGTTAGAACTATACATTTACAAAGGATTTGTGAAAACATTTGTAAAATAATTGCACTTTTTATTCATTAACATGCATTTTTATAAACACGATATTATTTTAATTTTTTGAATATTACTTGTATAAATAATTATTAATTTTAAATAATTTTAAATATAATTATTTGTTGTCTTTATCATTTAAAGTATATTAAATATATCATAATAAACATTACGTTATAAATCTTTTTTTAATTTTTTTAAATAAATTTTTTGATTCCGAATATCTACAATCGAGTATATTCCTAATTTTATTATTAACCCTAACTTTTAATTTTACTTTTATATCAATTAAAATCTTTGAGTGTGTTAAAATTTAAAATAGAAATTTCACATTCGCATGCCTTAATAAAAAGCTTAATCTTTAAGTTGATATTATAAAAAACGAAAAAAGTTATAAAAATAAATATTTTCCATGTTTTTTATACTTACTATATTTTAGCCGAATATTTTATTTATATAAAGATATATTGATACATACATCTGAACTAATATTATTTTTTATATTTATTTTATTATATAATTATATAGTATACAACTAACGAAAAAATAAAAAAAGATGTATATAAATGTTTTTTCAAGTTTGTCGCTCGAAATACTTATAGTAGTACAATTTCATAATATTAATTTTTATTAATCTCTAAAAATTTGTTTATGCTATCTTATTAGGAAATACTCGAAATACAAACGATAAATGTTTTTTAATCAATTTTTGTAATCACCCATCTCATAACGGTCAAATCTGACCAAAAAATATAACTTTCATATTTATATTATTTATATGAATTGAATAATAGTTGATTAAAAATTAAACAAAATTATTTTTTTTATGTAAAATTCCTTAAAATAAACATCTAGATAATATTTTTTAAATGCGGTTGTTGACTATTTCAATAATAATTCAAACTTAAAAATTATAAATTTTATGTTAGACATTCATTACGTTTTTTTCAACAGATAAAATATTTTATAATTATGAAATTATGTTTCTCTATAAACCGAATATATAAATATATATTTTTATTAATGGAAAATAAATAAAATGTATATACTTGATTATATTTGCAAGATAATATTAATTATAATATTATATTGATAATGAAATGCGTAAGATTTCCACAAAATATTAATATTTATAAAAACGTGAGGCATCATTTTGTAACATTTTTTAAATATTCAAAATCACTTAATTTATAAATTCTTGTTTACTATATTAATTAAATATTAATTTTAATATTTCACTATAGCAGTTTTTTGTTTAAATAGGAGGAGAAAAAAAGCTTAAAAGAACGACTACAAGCAATTCAAGAAGTAACTCAAACAGTACAGAATTCGATTGGGTATATAGCAAGTTTTTGTGAAAGGGTAAAAAACTTGTTCAATTTTACCGTTCCTTATCTCAGTTATCTTGCAATGTTGTTGGCAATCTTAGGTTTAATTGTGTTATACTTGATTCCTGTACGTTACTTGATAATTGCCTGGGGAGTTAATAAATTTGCTAGAAAAATCGTAAGGCCTCATACAGTGCCCAATAATGAGCTACTAGATTTGATATCTAGGGTACCGGATGACGAGGAATTACTGAATTATAGGTTAGTTTAATCGAGTAGTTATCAGATTATTTAGGTATAAATATTATAGATAATTACAATAATATAAATATAATAATTTAATTTTTATATATTTGTTTACATTTATTTTGTATGAATATTTATTGATTATTAATTTATAAATATACAAAAAATTGTATTATCGTGAAAATAAATTACAAAATTTTATAATAATTACATTTTCTTAAGTGAATTATAAATTTATAAGAAATTGTATAATAATTTTAATTTAACTATTTTTTAGATATAATCTATTTAACAGTAAAAACACAGTTATTGTAAAAATACAATTTTTATTAATAACAAGCTTATTGATTCTTAAAATAAATTGTAAAACTATCTAAAATTTATTTAATTTGAAATAAAATATAATAATTTAATTGAAGATTTTTTCATCCTGTTAAAAAAAATTCTTAAAAAATTAAATAAACCTTTTAAATGTAACGTATGTAATAGTTTCTGTTTAATAACATTAGTTATTATAGATGATGAATTTTGTTATACATATATATTAGAATAAATTAAAATTTTAATATTGTTTAAACACTTAACTATTAAAAAAAATTGACAGGGAATTAAAGCCTATATCCACTGTTGACTGTGGTGGCTGGACTACAAAAAGTATCATTGGTCTAAGTGGTGTCCTGGTAGCAGGTACTAGTGCCACGACACGTCGAGAAGTTCGCAAACGCCAGAAGACTATTGCATAAAAGCAGCACATACCGCGGCTGGAAGTCGCAAATCTTGGAATACACAGCATTTTAAAGAAATTTTTATTCCGTCAAAAGTTTAAGTGTTTGAATCATCGAATGGCTTCCACCGAAAAACAAGATATAAACTAATAAAAAATACCTAGAAGATTGCAGAAAAAATTAGATAAAAATAAAGAGTTTTAATTATTAGAATATTGAGTAAAATTTTAATATTATTCTAATAGGAGTTTACCCTTATGTAAATCTAGGCATAGATGAATGTTATACAGATAGTTTTACGTTATTTAGAAATTTAAATCTAGTTTTTTTATTAATAAAATTAAAAAAATGTTATTTAAATATTTAAAATATTAAAAAGTATTGATAAAATAATGATATATTATCATTCATTGATTTTCATTAAACAATTGATACTTTGTAAATAGTGGAAGATTCAAAATACTATTTAAAATTTCATATTATGAAATGCAATTAATTAATCAAGCTGTATTAAAATTGAAAATAAAATCTATAATTATCAATTAGTATCCAGAATTTTTATAACATTTAAATTCTTTAAATTTTATAAAAGATCATTAAAGAGTAATTAATTTATGTATATTAATAAATGTAATAATACAAATGATTTAAGATAAATTAACATTACTTTATATTTTAAAATTTAAATCAGAAAAATAATCCTAATAACACTATTTAATTTCAAAAACTATATTTTTAAGAATTTTAATTTACATCTTTTAATTTAATATTTTATATTTAAAAAAAAAAAAAAAAAAACGTGTCATATTTTTCAAAGTTTTGTGAATTATAGTAAAGATTTAAATGGATTTTGTAAAAGAATATGTATTGAAAATAAATGTAAATAAATTTTTTATTTTATTACAGTATTTTTAAAATTATAGTGAGTTATGATAACATTTTCTTATAAAAGCATTAACAAATTGTTTAATAAACTTGTTTATAAATTTTATCCAGTTTTTAATGAATAGTTTGCATTAATTTACGTAATTTATTTATTTAAAGTAACAGATAAAATAATATTATAATCAATTGTATTGTAATATTGTCTACTAGTAAGTCTATTTTATTTTATTTATTTGTACCTTTATAATGTTTTCAAAGTAAAAAAATATAATTAATAAATTTATATTTTTTCAGTACTACACTTTTTATATATAATTTTTTGTGTAATATTTTAATATTTTATTGTTTCTTACCAATTTATAATAATATTTAGTTTATAAGACTGTTAATAGATAATAGTTTAATGAAATAAAATATATTATACGATAAAATGATAACACGGACAATATAAATTGATTTACTGTACTTATTTTTACGTGTACATAAACTTATTATCAGAAATGGTTGATAATATTTGGTTTAATTATTGATAAATGAAGTTAACGAAATATATTTTAAATAAATTGTTTATATTCACATCTAAATTATATGTTAATTATAGAAATGAGATAAGGATTATGAAAAAACTTGAATACCTGCATAATTAAATAAATTAAAATAAATTAAAAAAAGGAATTTAGTGGTTGCAGAGGATACTTATTGTTTAATAATAAATGTAAACAATATTATTATATTTTGTAAAAAGTAGTATTTAATATGTTAAATAGTATGGTACTTGTATACAGAAAGATATTTGTCACGAAACTGAAATATAGAGTAATATAATATAATATTGAACAGTATTACTAATGGTAAGATTTGGGAAAACCCTGAAACTGATTTGGCTTGCAGATTTTCCATGCAATAAACCAATAAAAGTATATAGGCGTAGGAAGGAAAGTACGTGCCAAGTACACAATTTAACAGCTTACGAAAAAACATTTAGTGCACTCTTAACAGAATTAAAAATTTTTAACAATTTTAATATAATATTTTCCTTAATGACAATTTGACAAGTAAAATAATGATAAAATTAAAAAATCACATAATGAAATTAAATATTTTAAATTTCTAACACTTTCATATATTTACATTCATTACTATCACATGATCTACGCAATCCAATCCAATAATTTGTTATCCACAATGTTTTAAATATTATTGTATTTGAAGCATTCAAAAAATGAATAAAATGAACTACGCAACTAAACATATAACAATTTTCATACTAGAAAATGAAAGAATCTTATTGTTTATAGGGGTAGGGTAAGCCATGTTAGCATCAATTGCTATTATAACTTTCTATACACAGTAGCATGCTTGTTGTATTTTTGAGTTCTTTAAATTTATAAAGCTATTAAAATAAAGTAAAATTTAATTGAAGTAATAAATAAAGGATTTATAGAGATAAATAAGATAAATACATTTACATAATAAATAATAATAAATAAATAATAATCTAATTCTTGTAAAAACCTCTGGAAATACAGTACTTAAATGTATAAGTTGCTACTCTTACAGATTGTTGGTTACCCACTCTTTCACTATTTTCAGCTTTGATATAAGGAGGATTCAGAATTTTATATCAAGGAGAAGATCAGTGTTGTAGTAGTTTTACTGCTATATATATACAATAATAAGTTATTATTACATATATTAAAAAAGTCTTGTAAAAGTTTGTTATTCAAAGTAGAAATTATTTAAGGTAATAGTAGATACCTTATTAAGAATTTTCTTAATAAGGTAACTATCTTATTAAGAAATGCGAATATGCTCCTCAGAAATGCATTGGCAAGTGGCTATTGACTGAGCGATAGATGTACTACTCTTGTCCATCCTTAATTCTTGAGATAGTCACTACGTTCACCCTGGTGCAAGTATGAAATGCAACAAATGTTAAGCTATCTCCTTGTTCAGACAGGGTTTCCACTATTCTTGTACAGCTGTTATCATGCCAGACAAGAGACAAAAGAAATATTTGGAAATAAAAAATATATGAATAGACCAAAAAAACTTTTAGCTTCTCATTTCCAGGTAAAAGTAGCACTACATTTGTTCAGCTATTGTCATATCAAACAAGGGATAAAAGACAGAATCGAAAGAAAGGAGATTTGGAAATGCATCGAAAAAGCCGGCAAAAAAAAAATACTTATTGACAAAACGAAGAGAATATATGAAAATACGTATGCGGAAGTAAAAACTGCAAAAGATATAATTGCTAGATTCAAGGTAGAAGTAGGTGTGAGGCAAGGATGCCCTTTAAGTCCAACACTATTTAACATAGCGATGGCAGATCTAGAGGATGAGTTTAAAGTATCACGCACCTCAGATATAAAAATAGGAAAGTAAAGCATTAGATCGTTATCATATGCAGACGATCTGGTGATAATAGTCAAATGCAAGAGCGGAATGAGAGAATTACTACGAATACTGAGCAAATATCTACATAGAAAAGGGAGATAAAAATAGGAAAGTAAAGCATTAGATCGTTATCATATGCAGACGATCTGGTGATAATAGCCAAATGCGAGACCGGAATGAGAGAATTACTAAGAATACTGAGCAAATATCTACATAGAAAAGAGCTGGAACTAAACATGGAAAAAACAAAAATTTTACACTGCAAAAGAACTAGAGGAAGAAAGAAAGAAATAATCTTCATATGGGACAAAAAATAATAGAAACTGTTAAGAAATTTGCTTATCTAGGCTACATCTTCACTCAGAACAACAGAGATAAAGAACATAAAAAAGGGACATAGCGGAGAATTGGTTTAAAGAAGATTTGAAAGTGAAAATGAATCTATTTGATGCATTAATAGAGAATGTGATGTTGTACGGATTAGAAATTTGGGGGTGGAAAGGTAGTGAGAAGATAGAAAGTATTCAGAAAAAATCCTTAAAATGGTGTCTAGGTTTAAATGTTAATATACTGAACAGTTTACTTATGCTAGAAATGAAGAGACAAAGAGTAGGATTTAACGTAGCTAAGAGGGCAATTGCGTTTGAAAGTAGCAGATTCAACTATGGATTAATCATGTAGAAAAATTAAAATATACAGAAGAAATCAAACAGATAGTGTTGGACAACCTAAGAACAAAAGATTGTATTTATGAAAAAAGAAAGGAGAACAGAAAAGAAGCGGTATAAAGATCTTAGTAAGATACAGAATGGGTAATGAAAGCAAAGAAAGCCAACACTGGCTAACAGAAAAGGAAAAAAAGTTTACAATATGTAAATAAAATAAAGAAACGCTTAAACACATTTTCCAGGAATATAGGGAGGTAAAAGATAAAACAATTTGTTGAACTAACTGTATAAAAGGAAAAAAAACATAAATAAACTATACAGAATACACTGGATGACAGACGAGAAGAAAAACAAAAGAAGTAAGGGAATAAAGAAGAGATAAATCGTGAAAACAGAAGGTATAAGAGAAGAAAAAAGAAAAAAGAACAAATAAACTAAGAGAAGTCCAGTGGTAAAAATAAATAGGGATATAAAATATAATTTAAATAATATTGGTAATAATAAATTAGTATAACTAAATATAAAATTAGTATTACTAAATGTAAAGTAGAATTCATTTGGATTATAAAAAGGCTGGGATCAAAGAATATACATATCTAGTAGTTCTTATTTATCATAGGTGCTAATATAGAGAAAGTTAGTCTAAAATTTTTACACTTCGATACATTGGTTCATTTAGATTATTAAAGAAGAAAAAAAGAGTTATAAAGAATATTTAAGAGTTAAGTAAAAATGCAATATGTAAAAAAACATGCTAATATAAGATGTAGTAATAGTATTAAGGAATAAAGTAAAACAAGTAAACATGCGTACTAGAAATAAGAAAATGTTATATAAGATTTAAAATGTAATTAAAACAGAATAATTGTAAAAATAAGTATGTTAAGAGAAATCACAATGTAAATATTGTTCAATAAATACTACTACTACAACTACTACCACTGATACTTAGAAATAAAAAATAAAAATTTTTAAACCTTCGTTGATAAACAGGGCTCGAACTACACTTGTGCAGATCTTGTCGTGGCAGATGAGAGGCAAAACAAAAACTTTGAGATAAAAAATTATAAAATAGAAATTTCATAACATCTTATAATAATGTAATGGCTGAATGTAAACGGTCTAAATATTACAAGTATTTAAACAAATTAAAAACCAAGTAAAAATAATTTAACGATACACACACACACACTCAACACACAAATATACATTTTTTCTTTTAACTAATGTAAAATATAATGTATTCATGCATGAGTTTCGATGAATATGATTTTGGAATATATATGTGCACTTTCATATAGGTATATATGTAGAGTACATATAATATAATTTTAATGAAAATAATCTTTGTAATGTACATATTATATGTATATATATAGTTTTAGGGTATACATGTATCGTTTGAAGAAAAACACATGAAATATATATTTAAAGTTTGACGGTATATATATATATATATATATAATATATATGTTTTTGGAGAATAACAATAAGAATCTATCTGTACAGTTTGGGGGTACATAAATACTTTTTGACATTAAAGATTATTAAAATAAATATGTTTAGTTGTGTATATATGAATAAAAATTAAATATTCATTGGTACGCGTCTTACTGAGAGTTTGCATTAAGAAGTCTATGAACTACTATTAAAACTGCTTGTCATAAAAATACCTTAACAAAGTGATATCACTTGGTTTGATAAGTAAAGGAAGATGGGACGGAGGGAGAAAAAACATGTAGTGCAGTTGCGGATATAAACCTATATATGTGTGTATGTATACATATAATCGCATAAGCATGACAACATGTACATGCTTTTCACTCTTTCCTTCTCCCCGTACTCAGTAGAATTAGTGGATTTAGATAATAGAATAATTAAGTTGGATTAGGAAGAGTCCATGGAGATAGCTCAAGTTGGAACTCTTCTTTTACAGTGGCTGCACATTATTCTCTATCACTCGCGCTTCACCCAAATATGCAGGGTACCCTGGTTTAGAAATTAGTATCTTAACAATAAGCTAGTGCACTGACAGTAGTCTTACTTACGATAAATAGGTGTACAACTAATCATTAGAATAAGAAGAGTTTGAATTATAATATTAATTAACTTTGAAAAGACATCATGAGCCAGAAAAACGGCTTTATTTATCCATCAGACAAGGTCATCACAAGTTTTATGAAATTATACAGAAGCCAACTTCAATGTCTGATTGTTAAAGAAATCTCAGGGAAAAATGTTAAGCATGATGTAAAGCCTCGTCGTGTTGTTCAACAAGGCCAATCAAACCATGACAAATGCGATGAATAGTCTGACGCCGATCATCAATATTGTCATAGAAGTCAACCGATTTAGTATATTAGTATATCAGTTGAAAACAGGAAGTTAGACCAAACTAAACGCTCCAGAATTAAACATCAAGAAAATGTCAACGAGGTAGTATGACAAGGTAATATGATGAGTAGAAATTAGATTAACCAATCAACGGAGCCGCTGCAAGGAGAGAGTTTACCCCGATTCAATTGATGCAACAGAGTGAGGTCGGTGCCGAATAGTAGAAAGTTCAAGACATTGATGAATCTTATTAATACCACCGGTGCAGTGGCCTATGTCATGGAAAAGCGAATTTTTCCATTAGAAATATTAACAAATGATATTGTTATCATTAGTAGAGAATCAAGACCAACATGAATTTTATGCACCATTACCTTAGTACATCACGGTCTCCATTCTAGGAAAACTCTAACAAATAAGATGGTGAATCCGCCTCTACCAGATCCAGTTAGCTTAAATCATCGTTATCAAAGTCAAATAATTTTTTTTATTATTATTACTATTCAAGAAAATAATTTATGTCATGCTTAATAATTAATAAATTACATTGATTTTGATCGTTACAGTGTTCCTTCAATACATTCAATTAATAAACTAAAAAGTAAAATAATAAAAATAATTGTATTAAATGTAAATGCTTCGTAAATTAAAAATTTTGGTATAACTGGTGCAATTTCTACATAAAAAATTAAAAATACAATTGCAATTCAAATGGGTAAGAAGAATTTTTGCTAAAAAGCATATTATATAAGTTGGTTCTTACTAACAGGTGTTAAGTTTATTACTAATTCCGGATTCACCTATCATATTTTTGGTAAAAGTATATAGTTAGAAAATTTTCAAAAATGCCTGAATAGTCAATTGAATCCACAAATAAAAACAAGTTTTCGCACATGAAAATTGATAGTATAAGAGATCTAATCCTGCACCGATATAATAATTAAACCATAAAACTAAACAATATAATGGTTGTTAGTGATATCAGCAGAAACCTATTATCCTTAAGGAAATTAACCGAAGGAGGTCTAGATATAGAACTACACGTCAACTATTTAGAGGTGTATGACAAAGAATCTTTTATGACAATTCTGGAAAGTTTTTCGAAAGACCTAACTGGATTCTTAAACTAAAAATAATAAATGATCAACTCAATGAAGTAAAAACTACAGAGCCAGCACTGTGCTTTTACATAGCTTAGACTATTGAGGTATTCAATGATAACTCACCAAACGAATCAACTCACTTCTGATTCGGCGGGCGAAGAAAATGAAGATAATCAGATGATATAGATCCATAAAGAATTAATTAAACGAATGCTATGGCACACCAGATTGGTTAATACCTCATACAATTACCGAAGGTATAGCCACTAAAATGAGTCAAATTTTAAGATGATATAAAGGACGGTCAGGTGTCCATCAATTAAAAAATGAGGTCAGAAGAAACATACTATTATTTTCATTAATGAAAGAACTAACATAATGTTTTTGAGTTAAATATAAGGAGAACCAATAAAATATTTGATAACTTTAATAATCTCCTTGATGAAACAAACAATTTAAAGGAATGAGAGTACGAGCAGGATCATGCGAGATTTTGGGGTCAGTCGTCATATGGCATGTTGCCCTTTCTACTGACAACTGTGATGCTATACGTACGCACAGAAATTCAATGTTTTCTGTAGGCACCTGTAGCGTGGCGTAGCGTAAGGCTGCGTTAACGTTACTTACTGTAGCACACTTGTTGTATTTTTAAGTTCTTTAAAAAAAAAAATAATCTAAAATGTACCTGAAGAGATAAATAAAGAATTTATATAAAACAACACAATGATTTAATTATCATGAAAACCTCTGGAATTTCATAATCGTCTTGAAATGTATAAGCTGCCACTCAAAAAACTATAAGGAAGACATTTATTCAATAATTGGTACGGAATTTTTAGATAAAAACATGAATAATAGTTTTAAAGATTTCATAAACAGTAAAAATTTATGTGAAGTATAAATAAATATAAATTGAATGAAAATAATACTAAAATATAATATTTAAACAGAAATTATTCCGTAAATAAAAAATTCAATTTTCATACTAATGTAACTTACAGCTACAATCAGCACGTTCTGACAAGCACAACAAATGCAACCGCTCTAACGCAACGCTGCTTACCAGTAAATAAGTAATACTTTACATTTTCAAATAAAAACTGTTTACCATGCACCTAGCACTGCACTAAAATAACATCTGTTTTACATAATCGCGCTGTTTCTCATTCTTTATTTTAATAACGGACTTGATGCTATCACAAATGAACACGATGAATCGTGTCTCTATACCTTGAAAAGGAGAAGATATCGGAATATACATTTATGCCAAGAAGATTACACCAAAAGTATCTTGAATCGATTCAGAATGGAGAAGTATAAGCACACGTTGCTCCAATAGTAACATGACAAGCGCACAATCACCAAAAACTAAGCAACAGGATGCGCCTGAGTACTCCAGAACATATGCTGATGACAGAATTCCGTTCCGTGTTGCAATTTGTAGTCTTATGTACTTAGCAAATTTAATGAGACCAGACCTCGCATTTGATGTAAACTTTTACCTTAATTCAAATATAGTAATCCAACAATAAAAATAATAAAATTTTTAATGCTCTACTTTATTGCAACAAATTATTATTTATTCTCTTTTCATAATATTCCTTTTCATGGCTATAGCTAGTTTAGGTTCCCATTATCAAGTTTGTATAGCATTTTTAATATGATTTTTGTATTTTTCTGACTTTTCTTATAGTTCATGCACTCCCTTACAAATAAATGATAGTGAAATCTCAATGCAGTGACTCAATTATTCGTTTTTTTAAGCTGCCGTACTGGATATATATATATATATATATATATATATATTGTATAATCTTAAATATATAATATATTCAATAGTATATTAGATGTGTATATAAATATGTTAGGGATTCTACTGTTTTACTATAACTATATAATTTTACGATTTTACATACATTAGTAAGTATTTGCACCACGATTAAATAGTTAAAGCTTAAATTTTTTTAATATAGACAATGAATAGTACTTAGATACTTAAAATTATATACAGATTTATCGAATATTATAAATAAATTATATATTATAAAATTTTGATAGCAGTCCCTAAAGCTTTGCTTTCAAATAATCCAATATTTATTTTTCTTTAAATGTGGGCAAATGCAATTAAATAATACTAATATATATAATTATGATACAATTATATAATAAAATAATAGGAATTTAATACTTTGTACGTCTATATTTAATTTAAAAAGGTAGCTTTTACATATAACAGCAACAACAATAACGGAGCAACAGTAACAACGATAACAACAATAATACTTGACGCGCGCCAGGGCAACCGGGCGGGGCCGCGGCCGTGCCGAATGTGCGGCGCGTCGCCGCGACCGACCACCGGGAGGCCATAAACGGGTATGAGTGAACGAATACCCGGCCGACAATCGGAAATCCGGGTTGGGCGGTTTACGACTTTGTCGCGCGACGGGTGATAGGGGTCGTAAACGCGTCTAGGCGACGGGCGCCGGTATGGGCCCGGATTATGTCGGTGTAACAGACGGCCGCGGGGAAGGCCCAAGTCGCGCGTTTCAACGCGTTCGACGTGCAGGCTCGAACGCGCCGGACGAGCGCCAACCTGCACGCTCGACTTCCCGCTCGGGAAGGGCTATTTAAGCGGAGGGCCCTGGCCAGCAAGCGAGAGAAATCTGGAGACCTTCGTGAGAACCGGAGGGTATCTACGTTGACGGAAACCCACTCCGCCCACGTCGTGGACTCCTCCGCTTCCAGCACCTCAATCCGCCCTTCTCAGGGCGAGTACCGACGTTGCGCGCATCCAGAGATTCACGCCGAATTCGCGAGATCTCTGAAGTCGCCAACGACTCCGGCACCGCTACAAACCGCCCTTCTCAGGGCGAACATCCAGCTCTGCGAGCGCCCTCCAAGGACTCCGCGACCTGCGGCTTCAGCGGAACCAGCACGAGGCCACCCGAGCACCTCGCACACCTGCCCCGGCAAGTGTGCCGCACCTGCCTACAAGTGCGCCCACCTGTCCGACAGGTGCTCCGCGCTCGGCCGACCTGCTCGCCGCGCCGACCTCATCATCGCGTCGCCTCCAGCCGACGGCGACGGCATCAACGCCGGCCTCCCATCACACCAGCCTCTCCATCCACCGGGCGACTCAGGAGAGCCCCGGAAGAGACGCCGGCGAGCGTTCACCCTCCTGCGAACCAAAGGAGACCCGAGGCGAGGGAATATTTCCCCCCTCGGCGCCTTGACGCGGGACCTGCCCCGAGCTCGCGGGAGCGAGGCCTCCGTCAACTGACGGCCCAACGTGGGGCAACTCCAAGACCCGCAAAACTCGTCCGGAAAACACGAGAATACTTCCAGGAGTATTAAAAAAAACCTGGTGGCGCCCAAACAAATGAACGGGAAGAAACGCCCGTTCGATGAGCTGGTCCGTGACGAGGACCCCGCCTGCGCTCAACACGAGAGCGCGCCGACAACAAGCGGCCTCGCCGGCAGCTCCCGACCAACCGAACCCCAGTGGCGACAGGCCAGGCGGGCCCGCATCGAGCCCACCGAGGAAAGCATCTTCGACGCCGACACCGAGGACGACGGGAAACCGGCCTACGAGGATAGCAGCGAAGACAGCGACTGGGGATCTGCGGACGAAAAGTTCCGCCTACCGAGCTCTCCTCGGTGACGAGTCTACCACCTCGACCAGCGACGCCTCCCCTAGCAGCGAGGACACGGACGACGAGGACACCTCCGCCAGCGAAGATCAGGGGTTCCTCTCAGCCGGGAGTTACCCCCGACTCCGGAGACCTCCACGAAGGCGGCAGGCACGAACCAAACTCCGAATCCGACCATGGGCTTCTCGGACGACAGCTCGGCCGCCACGATCATCGAACGCCGGGGGACGAAGAGGCCGTGGGAGCACAGGTCCGCATCCGCCAATACCCCAACGACGGAGAGATCATCGTCCACGAGCACGAGGTCCGCTACGCTGCCCCGATCCGGGTGTTCATCCACCGCCCGGGCAACACAAGCGACGTTGAAGTTCACCTGTTACCGCGGCCCCCTGGACCAGGTACAGTTTACCCTCGCGACATCAGCGACAGCGGCAGCAACACCGACGACAGCGATAGCGACTCCGACGACAGCGGTAGCGACGCCAACGACAGCGACAGCGATGCCAACGACAGCGACAGCGACGCCGAGGACAGCGGCAGCGACGCCGACGACGAGACCGATGGCGACGACCACGTATCTCGACGCGGACGCCCGGCGGGCCCTTAAGGACTGGGCGGTCCTGGCACCAGAATTCCGTGGAGCCGCCTCGGAGGACCCAGGGCAGTTCTTGGAGCTCTGCGAGGCAATCTTGCCTCCAACACTACCGACGCTCCTCAAGACGTCGCTGGTCAGCCAGCGACTGAGAGGAGCAGCGGCCAAGTGGTGGTCCGCGTACGTACTCGAGGAACTCCTGGTACAATTCCACACGAAGAGGCAAGCGGAAAATGAGCCAGCTGCCCCCTTCATCGGGGAGAAGAAGCATCTGGCAAGAAGGCTCATGCCGGAGCTTCCCGAGCGGGCCCTCGTTCGGAAAATCACGGCCACCCTCCGCCCGGTCCTGAAGGCCCACCTCGTCGGCAAGGACGTCGCGGACGTCGACCACCTGACGACCTTGGCCGAAGAACTGGAGCGGATCGGCGCGGAAATCACCGCCGAAAGACGGCCGAAGGAGGCCCCGTCGCGACCAGCGCCTAGGACGGCGGCGACGACGGATCGACTACCCGCCGGAGGAAAAACCGGAGGCCAGGCGGAGAGGAGGAAACCGCCAACACCGTGCCCCGACTGCAACGGGGACCACTGGCGCTGCGACTGCGCGCTCAACAGCCAGCGGGGAAACTGGCGGACGGGGAGAGAGGCCGCGGCCGCCTCTCCCCGAAGCACCGACCAGCCGAAGTAGGCAGCGCGGCGCTGCCTCACCCCGAGCCCTGCCCCGGCGGAGCGACCCTGAGGATCAGGGTCGGAGGCACGGCCACCCAGGCCCTGGTTGATTCCGGGGCCAGTCGCAGCTTCATCCATCCCCGGATCCTGGATGCGGGCGCGCCGAGGCGGCCGCCCGCGTTGCCGCGAGCAATTACTGGCCACGGACGAGGCCTCCCTCCCCATCGAGGCGGAGTGCGACCTCCGATGGGCCGTGGACAGGTACAAGGCACCTCGACCTTCCTGGTGAGCTCCCGCCTCCGGTACGATGCCATCCTGGGGAGGGACTGGCTCGCGGCCAACCAAGCGCTCCATGATCACCTCCAAGGCTGTCTCTACAATCGGCACCGCGAAACGCCAAAAGGTATTCCTGGGCCGGAGCCCGCGGGAAATCGTCCCGGAGATGGGAGAGCAGGTGTGGGCGCGGGCGAAGCAAGCCTTCCCGGAGGACTACCGGGAGGCGTTCCGACACCTCGTGGAGCAGCACCGGGGCATCTTCAACGGCCAGGCCCCCTCCGCCAAACCAGGTTCATTGAGCACGACCTGCGTTTGACGGACAAACGCCCCTTCCGACTGCCCCAGTACCGCTACTCGGCGGAAAAAAAAACGCGCCATCCAGGAGCAGGTGAAGGAGATGCTGGCCGACGGCATCATCGAGGCCACGTCGTCGCCATAACTCTTCACCCATCGTGATGGCCAAGAAGAAGGACGGCGGATACCGATTCTGCGTCGACTTCCGCCGCCTCAACAGCGTAACCGAGGACTCGGCCCACCCCCTACCGGTGATGCACGAGGTACTCAAGGACCTCGGAGGAGCAGCGGTGTTCTCCCACCCTCGATTTGCGCAGCGGGTATGGCAGATCCCGCTGAGCGAGCGCTCCAAGAAGTGCAACCGCCTTCGTCACCCCGGATGGCGGCCAGTATGCCTTCAGGGTGCCGCCTTTTCGGCCTCCAAGGGGCAGGACGCACCTGCACGCACCTCGTAAACCAAGAGGTGCTGGCGGGTCTTACCCGCCAATGCTGCCTCAAGCTACCTCGACGACGTCGTCGTCTATTCAAAGGGCTGGGAGAACACTTGCAGCATCTGGCCCTCGTGTTCGAGCGCCTGAAACATATGGCCTCACCTGCGCGCTGGACAGTGCGCCTTCGGCCGGGACCGGCTGGAGTTCCTCGGGCACATCGTCGGCCGTGGGACGAACGAGGCGAAGGCGGAACACGTCCGAGCGATCCTGGAACGCCCCAACGCGCGCAGCAAGAAGGATCTTCGGGCCTTCTTCGGAGTGTGCGGCTGGCTGCGCGAGTACGTCCCGGGATTCGCCGCGGCCGCCGAGCCGTTGACCGGGCTTCTCGGCAAGAGACCGTGGAGATGGACGCCCGCGCACCAAGCTGCCTTCGACAGTTGAAGGACCTGTACCGAAGGCCGTTGATGCTCCATCGGCCGGATCCCGAGAGGACCATCGTCCTCCAGACGGACGCGAGCCAGGACGGCATGGGAGCCGTCCTGTACCACCCCAACGACGACGGGAGCAGGGACGTGGTCTCCTACGCCTCAGCCAAATTCTCGCCGGTGGAGCGACGATACCACTCTAACGAGCAAGAGTGCCTGGCCGTGGTATGGGCGCTCAAGAGGTACCGTCCGCTCCTGGAGGACCGCCGCTTCGTATTGCGGACGGACAACGCGTCCCTCACCTGGCTCGACAGGCTGCAGGGCGAGCGGAGCAAGTTGGCCCGATGGGCCATGCTGCTGCGCGGGTTCTCCTTCACGGTGGAGCATGTTCCGGGCCGCGAGAACGAGCTTCCGGACGCGCTCTCCCGACAACCGAGGGATGAGACCTTCGCCGAAGACCCGGAAGACTTCGAGGCACTGCTCCCGCCGCGAAGGGAACCAGGAACGGAGCCCGTCACCCCTCGCCCACGTGGACGCTCGCGAACTGAGGGAGCGTGTGGTAGCCGCCCAAGCCAACGACGAGTGGCTGCCGAGATGGGAGCCAAGCCACGAACCGGGCGAGTCCGGGACCTATGGGAGGAACGAGGCCGTTTCTCCTGGCGGGGAAAAGGACGGGCGCGACCGTCTCCACGTCCTCCGTCGCCCTGCTGCCGGGAGGTAATCCAGTTCTTCCACGACGACACCTTGGCTGGTCACCCGGGGAGCCGCGAGACTCCAGGGCGATCACGGAGAAACTATTTCTGGCCAAGGATGAGGGAGGACGTCCGTCGCCACGTCAACCGGTGCGGACCCTGCATCCGGACTAAGGCCAGCCGGCCGGTGTCAAAGGGAGAAGAACGCCCCCGACAACCCGCTCTCCCCGTGGGAGGTAGTCGGGGTGGACCTGATGGGACCATACCCCAGATCGGCTCGGGGGAAGCGTTTCCTCCTCGGCGCGACGGACCTGTTCTCCGCGATGGACGGAGGCCTTTCCTTTGCCGAGTGCGTCGTCCGGCGCCATCGCCCGGATCCTCGAGGACGAGGTCTTTGCCCAGCTGGGGATACCCGCGGGCCGTCCTCTCAGACAACGCCCCTCAGTTTCGCGGCCGCCGGTGGGCGACCGCTTGCCGAGCCTGGGGCGCGGAGAAATGGACCACCCCGGTCTAACCATCCGCAGGCGAACCCTACCGAGCGCCGGAACCAGGAGCTCAAGAAGGGATTGCGCCTGCGGCTACAGGCGGACAATGGGCAACAACGGTGGGGACGAGCACGTCCTGGCCATACTCTTCACCGTCCGGCGGAAGGAAGAACGAGACGACGGGACAATCACCTGCGGAGATCCTACTGGGGGAGGAATCTCCCCCGGCCGGGGAGAAGGTCGAGGTACCAGACCCACCCGTCGAGGAGCGCGTGACGGCCGCCCGGGAGAGGCAGGCCCGCGTCGCCCCTAAGCGGAGCCCCGACCGACCCGCTTATCGGAGGGGAGCGCGTGTACGCGAGAGCCACCCGCTCTCCGACGCGGCCGAGTGTTTCAACGCCGGCCTTGCGCCCAAATGGAAAGGGGCCTTACACCGGCCTGAAGGCCCTCAGCGCCGACGTATACGTTCTCCGACGCCGGAAGGGAGCAAGAGGGTGAAGTACCACGTTAGCGCCTTGAAGCGCGCCCCAGGGATGAGGAACCGGGTCCTGAGGTGAGTGAGCAGCCGGCCGACGCGTGGCGGAACCAGGCCGCAAATCCGCGAGCCGAGGACGCGAGGGAGAAGGAACGTAGCGGTAAGCGCGAGGCGTCGATGTGGGGGGGGATTGACGCGCGCCAGGGCGAACCGGGCGGGGCCGGCGGCCGTGCCGAATGTGCGGCGCGTCGCCGCGACCGACCACCGGGAGGCCATAAACGGGTATGAGTGAACGAATACCCGGCCGACAATCGGAAATCCGGGTCGGGCGGTTTACGACTTTGTCGCCCGACGGGTGATAGGGGTCGTAAACGCGTCTAGGCGACGGGCGCCGGTATGGGCCCGGATTATGTCGGTGTAACAGACGGCCGCGGGGAAGGCCCAAGTCGCGCGTTTCGACGCGTTCGACGTGCAGGCTCGAACGCGCCGGACGAGTGCCAACCTGCACGCTCGACTTCCCGCTCGGGAAGGGCTATTTAAGCGGAGGGCCCTGGCCAGCAAGCAGAGAAATCTGGAGACCTTCGCGAGAACCGGAGGATATCTACGTTGACGGAAACCCACTCCGCCCACGTCGTGGACTCCTCCGCTTCCAGCACCTCAATCCGCCCTTCTCAGGGCGAGTACCGACGTTGCGCGCATCCAGAGATTCACGCCGAATTCGCGAGATCTCTGAAGTCGCCAACGACTCCGGCACCGCTACAAACCGCCCTTCTCAGGGCGAACATCCAGCTCTGCGAGCGCCCCTCCAAGGACTCCGCGACCTGCGGCTTCAGCGGAACCAGCACGAGGCCACCCGAGCACCTCGCACACCTGCCCCGACAAGTGTGCCGCACCTGCCTACAAGTGCGCCCACCTGTCCGACAGGTGCTCCGCACTCGGCCGACCTGCTCGCTGCGCCGACCGGGCCATCGCGTCGCCTCCAGCCGACGACGACGGCATCAACGCCGGCCTCCAATCACACCAGCCTCTCCATCCGCCGGGCGACTCAGGAGAGCCCCGGAAGAGACGCCGGCGAGCGTTCACCCTCCTGCGAACCAAAGGAGACCCGAGGCGAGGGAATATTTCCCCCCTCGGCGCCTTGACGCGGGACCTGCCCCGAGCTCGCGGGAGCGAGGCCTCCGTCATACTAAATAATAATAATAATAATATAATAATATTAGTAAAAACAAAATAAATATTACTTATACTTTCTATGCTTTTGCTTTTAAACTGAAAAATATTTTATTCGAGAAATTCAGAATATCCGAAATTTCTAAAAATATTAATTATTTAATTATAACTTATTTATTATTTTGAATATTAATAATATCTGTAATAAGGGATAACCTTATGTGACATATCTTAAATTACGATAAAATTTTTTTATAATTTTATAGGATAAAAAATCTATATGTATATGAATCTATTTTAGGCACAAATCTAACTATGTACCATATAAAAAAACATTTTATGATTTTTTTCATTAGAGTATTAATCGATATTTTTTTAATGTAAGTGAAGAAGAATTAGAAAAACTAAACATATAAAATTTAAAATAATTTAAAATAAAACATATATTTAAAAATTTTTAAAGAATAATTTTTTTGTATAAACTACCTGATAAAAGTAATTTTGAGTTTACTTATTAATAAATAATACATCGTGTTGGAACTACATCGTATTTTCTATATTTATATTTATTATCAGTGCAAACTACTTAAAACATAAACGTCAATTATTCATTTTATTATTTTCAAGTCTGGAAGGATATATTAGTCCAGAATTATATTTATTTTATTTTATTTTAGTTGTATTTATTAGGTTGATAAATATATTCTGTTGATTAGGAATTCTTACAAAGAGTCATGTAATAATGAGATGAAAATTTAAAAAAAAATTTTTTTAAATTATTAAAAAGTTCTGTTAAAGCATTTTTATATATAAAATTTTAAAAGTATTTCTATTATGAAAATTGGGGAAAAATAGTATTTACAATAATCGAGAAATCGACATGGCAGTTTGTAACAAAGATTATTGTGTATAATATATATAAAATAGTATATATTATCGTTGAAATTCTACATATGATTAATTATAAAGATCTACTTATACTTTAGCTATCATAAGTAACCAAAAATTTGACTGACCGAAGTAAGGGACAAGTGGTTATTTATGATGGTTTTGCGTTACTTCTGACGCGTTAGTTTTTATTATAGTTAGCCGATATCGCTCTTTGTTAGGGAAATAAGTGCAACGTACCATAGATTTGCAGTCTTTTATTCAGCACAAACGCGAAAGGTCATACATATAAAGCTTAGCTTATGACTTGGGTAATACTTTTATATATTTAAAATAAAAATAAATAATCTCATAAAATAAACTTTGTGTTATGTTTTCAAGAATTATATAAATATAATAGTACATAAAGTACTTAATAATAATTATTATGATTTATTTATTTAAAAACAATATTTACACTGCTATTTAGAAAAAACATCACATATCTTTTTTATAACAATATTATACGTAAATTAGCACCTATAATAATAAATTTTTATATAACACCATTCTATTTTCTTTATTGTTCAGTAACTTGACCTCCTCCATTCTGATTTTTTCAGCTTCCTTAGTTCTATTCTCTTTCTTTTATTAGAACTTTTATAGTTTGCTTATATATATATATCTTTCCATTCTTATTTCGGTATATTTTCTTACTTTTTAATAATTAATAGTAATTCCCACTTCCTCTAATTAACACCTGTATCATTGTACTCCTCCAAAATAATTAATGTTTCTACTTCTCTATTACACATTCTGCAGTGCCTTTAAAATAGTTAATAATATAGAACGGTTTTTTTAATAATGTACCTAAAGTTTTCTTAAATTCACGTAACTAACTAACAATATATTTTTGAATGTGCCTTGACAAGATCAGCTCCTCTTGGAGTCGGTGCCAAGCATTGGTGAAGAGGTTAAAATAAAAAGAACGCCGGTTTTTTATTTTAACAATGGTGGCACGATATTGTCGGAGCGTATCGATGAGCTTCTATTCCCGCGTTGAGGGCCTCTGCCCGTCAAGGAACTTCTGCTGCTACGTCGAGAGTGAAGACATATTCGTGAGCTTCAGATGTTCGTGAACCACTGCTGTCCCGAAGTTCTTTTTTACGAATTTATACTGAAAACTTCAACGGTCGATTAATTTTAACCTCATAAAACTATTATTCGTTGTTTTTTGCGCGGCCTACTGTATAAATTTAATAGTCAGAATAAAGGGATAATTTTAATATGAGTCATTTTTTTCTTCACCACCACAATTAAAATTTAAATATAATAGGATTATGCAGTATTTAATCACATTAAAATATGCTTAAATTCAGTTCTATCTATTTCCAAGATTATTAATGGTTTATACGAATATTTAGCAGCGTGAATAGAAACAGCTTTTAAAAAATAACGTTATTTATTTTTAAGTATAAGAAATTCTTTTACACTCAATTAAAAAATCGAAATTCATTTCCAGTTTCTTTCTAATATCAATATTATTATTATTATTATTATTATTATTATTATTATTATTATTATTATTATTATTATTATTATTATTATTGTTATTGTTATAAATATCATATTTTTTATTGTAATAATTCATAATTCAATAATATTTAATTATTTTCTTATTGGAATATATTTTTTTTTATTATTAAAATAAAATATTTTATAAATACATTTACAATAATATTTAATTATTTTCTTATTGGAATATATTTTTTTTTATTATTAAAATAAAATATTTTATAAATACATTTAAATAAAAAATTTGTATCAATAAATTATTTTTTACGTAGTAACTTTAATTTTCTAATGAAAGTTATATAGTTTTTTTAATTAGATTTTATTTTGATTGAATACAAAAAATTGATTTGAAATCAACTTTCTGAAACTAAATATAAAATAAACCTAGATAAAAACAATTTTTAATTATTTATACGAATATCATAAACATTGATAAAAAAAATTTACTTTTTATGTCGTAAAAATTTAAATGATTCAAAACCGGAAATATAATTTATTTTTTAATTTAATTTAATTTTTTGTTGTTGTTATATTTATGTAGGTGGAAACTGTCAGTAAGTGTACATAAAAAATATATTATAATTTAAGATAATGTAATGACCGAATTAAATTAATATAATTTCAAACACGTTTATAATAAAAATATCGGTTAATAATAAAATTTAATGAATTATGAACAATATCTTATGGTTATCTGATATTGTTTTTAAAGAAAACTTAGAAAAACTTTTATTTTATAAAAAAATATTCATGTATTTCCGTAACAATTTATTGAGTGAGTTTTAATTTATTAAATTAAAACTTAATTTAATTATAAGTGAGCTTGAATTATTAAAGTTATTAAATAAACTGACTTGTAGTATTTATATTAAAGTACTCACAAATAGTTTATGCTGATCATCATGAGACTATTTACTACTGTTTAAGTAAACGTATTTTAAAATTTATTTCAATTTATTTATAGTTTATTTTTGTTTGCATAATTATTTTGTTAAAGAGAAGTTTTTATTTTGAAGTTTATTTCAAGATATTATAGGATAAATAAATATAAAACATATTTTCAATATTTAGTTTAAATAAAATAGTAGAACTTTGTAAAGAATATCAAATGGTTTTTTGGTCGTCGAAAACATTTTCTGTCAATTAAAAAAAAATACAGTAATCACATAATAGTCGTTAAAAATATATATAATTAAAACATTCATAGTAAACAATATAGCAGAATTTTTTAAAATGTAGTTTCTTATTGTGAAAATATACTTATATATGTTTTATATTTAACAAGGTAAATTTAAGAGTTCTTAAATTGTATTTTTTATAATTTATTTTTTATTAATTAAGAAAATATATTATACGATAAAAATTTTTTTTTACTTTTGTAATAAATACGTTAATGAAGAAGAATTCGTTAATGTAATAATGTTTTAAAATTATTTCGTAATATTACTTCCTTATAAAATTCATTTCAAACTTTACTTATGAAATATATTATATATCAAATTTCTATTTAAAATAAATATTTGCTAAAAGTGCAGTTATTTATGTATATGTAGACTTAAACGAACGTGCGATTTACAGTGAAAGGGAAATACTGTGCTTTGTAGCAGCCTTTGAGAATCTTTGGTGTACACGCCCATATTGCTTTTCTTTTCATCTTTTCTCTGTGGTACGTTGAGTGCGATCTCTTACGACCTCCAATGCGTATACAGCACCGCGGCCTCAAAACGCTTCATTTATTATCAAATTGTGGAACGCTCCTTTGCATTGATATTATAAATATATTTACCAAATTTTATTACTTGTATAAATACATTACCATATTATACGTATAAAAATAGTCAATCACAATTCAAATTTTTAGTATTCTACAAAATATAAATTCTTACTTTTAAGACTGTAAATCTATTAATAATTAATATTCTTCTATGCATATCCTCGTTCAACTCTTAGCTTTAAGTAACCATCAAAGTTTAAAGTGTTAAATTATTTAAATGAATAATGAACATTATGTAATTTAGACAATTATACAATATTATATTATAATAGTTCTATTTTATGACAGTTAAATATATTGTTAATAATATATTTATTTTCCTAGTACTACTTATACAGATAATCAAATACAATTAATATAATTAAAATGTTTTTAAATTTAACAAATTATATCAGGTTTTATAAAAGAATATATAACTTTAATACAATAAAAATATATGAATAGTTTATAAATAGATTTATAATCTCGTATATTGAAGAATATAATTTATTATCAATAATAAGAATTTAGGTATAATAACTTTTCCTTACATCTTCGTTCTATTTTTTCTTTCATTATCTGTCTAATATAATAATTGACTATTGTACACATATACACATTTTCAACTATCAATTATTTTAAATAATTAATTATTATTAATTATTTTTAATTAATTAAATGGATTTTATATATTATAATAATATAAATTGACATCTGCAGTTTAGTTTTTAATTTTACTTTCATATAGGAATTATATTAAAATATTATTAATTAAAAAGTATTTTATATTAAATTCAATAATTTTCATTAATACCAATATAACTCACAATCATAAATAAATCATGTTTGTTCAAAAGTAATACTTGATTTTTTACTTTAGATTTCCGCGCTTAATATTATTCGTCAATGACATCTTAATATCTAAAAAATCTCGAAATTTATAATAGGAAATCACTATTATAACATATACGTTAATTTAAAAACTAACTAACGTTAAACATTACGCTTCTATTGAAATTTTAAATACAGTCAATTAAATACTGAGTTTACTTTATATTTGTCTTCTCTTTAAATTAATAAAAGTATTAATGCAATAATAATTATTCTCTACATATTTTTAAAAATAAACTATGATAATAGTTATAATATAGTATATTTTAAACTATCCTATATTATTATATCTATTGTAAATATCTTATTTTTTAAACATAATTTCAACATTTATATAAACAAAGTAAATTTTGTTACTTTCTATATATACATTCTATATGAGTGAGAAAAAATCTATGAAATAATTCTGGTCGATTAAAAATATTTTATTTATAATTAGTATGAAATAAAAAGTGTATATATATTTTGTAATTTATTAAAAGAATTACTATAACAATACTTAAAAAACACTATGTGTACTGTTTTTTATATATTTTTATATATAAATGCTATTTGATATTATATA
The DNA here is from genome assembly GCA_018907185.1 of Platyscapa corneri. NCBI lineage: Eukaryota > Metazoa > Arthropoda > Insecta > Hymenoptera > Agaonidae > Platyscapa > Platyscapa corneri. Next base: position 446,613 of record JACCHW010000103.1, on the reverse strand, counting down.
TTTATATTTTATCTATGTAAATATGTATGTAGGAAAAATAGAAAAGTTTTTGGAATAGTATGTGGTATATACATTGTTTTGAAAATGTGAAAAAAAAGAAAGAATTATTAAAAAATTATCCAGAAATTATTAACGTTGTTTTCAAATACTTTTTATTCAGATTTTTTAAATTAAAAATAAAATAAAAGCAATTATACAGTATGAATAAATTTAGTCATAAAAAGAATAATTTGAAGATTAAATTTTATTTAGTAATTTTATTTAATTTTCACCAATGAATTTCATCTTTGAAATATATATGTCGAATATTTTTTAAGCTAATTTAATATTTTAACTTTAAAAAATAGATAAAACATTAATTAAATTTTTTCAACATATATTTTCAAAACTATTTATATAAATATTATTATAATTATGTTAATAAATTTAATGAAAATATTGGGTTCGTCAAATTATGTATAATACTATTAGTTTAATTTTCGTTCACATTTTACCATTTATATATTATTTAATAATATTTAATTTATATTACTGTCTATAACTTGTTAATAGAAAATGGTAATTATAAAAATGTAATTTATTTGAAATCATTTATCACTCATGGATTAATTTTAAAGATATGTACCGTTGCATATAATTGCCATTAACTTGTCTGGTAATGTAAAAGTTGTCACTATTTCAGAGATAACTAATTAAAAAATAATTATATAGAAATATTTTCACATTGAAAATAAATATTACTTTTCACCTACAATTTTCCAATTAAAACAGTAACGTAAATATTTTCCTGTTGAGATATAGCCTTTTGAAAAATATGCGTTAATAACATGTACATATTGAAAAAGTATATCAAACTAAGATTCAATTTAAGAAAATATTTAAAATATTATATTAAAAAATAATATATCAATGTATTAAATGAATATATGTTTTTAATAAATAACTTATAAAATAAATTTTTTCGTAATATATAATAAATAATAACTAAAAAGGTTTACAAGACACAGAGAATAATTAAATAGTATTTTATTAAAGATTGATACTTTTTAATTTACATTTTCATCATTTTCGAACTTTAAAACAAGCTTTGGATTTTCTAAAAAAAAAATTAAAAATAAATTTACTATCAAGAAAGAGAAGTAATGTATAAATATATGTAATGAGAAAAGAGACTATAACGAGGCGGATACAAAATTTGCGTTGTAGTATTATGTATAAGGATAGTACGAAGGAGAAAATCTAAAAGATACTTTCTCTTGATACTCGTTCCAGCAACGTATCTCCTGTAGCAATAATGGTAAAAAGATAGAGAGAGTGAGAGAGAGAGAGAAAAGATGTGCATAAGAAGTTTCGGAGGGGGGCCCTATAAAGAGGCTTTCTTACTCGTGGGTCGACTCAAATAGTCGGATAACGGACCTTACGACTCACATAGAGTACTGTACATGGACTGTATTTTCTTGATTCTTTTAAGAAAGTAAAACGCGAAACTGACTTTCTTATCCGTTTCTAAGATTTTTTTTTAACTTTTTTTCGCTTTTTTCTGATCACGTTAATAATTCAAGAAAGTGTTTGTAGTGCTTTAAAGGAGATGTATCAGTGGTGGGAAGTTTTTGAGTGAAAAAAGAGAGATTAAAAAAGAAAATAATAGGGAATCGAGTAAGTAGATCATTGCTTGCTTATATTAGACACCATTCGGTTCTGAAGAATTGATTTGAGTAATTATTTTTCTCTGTTTCCTTCGATATCATGGTGAGTTGACTTTGCAATCCTATGAATTTTTTAATGGTTTTTTATGTTATTATTTTTTGGTGTTATTTTATATTAATAATCTTTTTGCTTCTTTTCGTTAACTTAAGACGCTATTTTATTGATATTTACGCATATGATGTTTTAAAAATATTACTATGATAAATTAAATGTAAGAATTAATTACGGCTAATTTCTGTAAAATATTATAATAAAATTATTTTGTATTTACTTCTGATGATGTAAGTGTTTATAGTAAATCGTGAAACAAGATATAAATACTTAATACATTTTATTAAAATAACTAAATAGTATTTTAAGATTACCTATTAGAAAGTGGTTAAGATGTATTTTTCATCGACAGAAACCTATTTTATGATATTACAATTTTCTACATATAAATGAATTTTTATATTATTAATTATTGTTACTCTCTATACATTTAATAAAAACTTTCTTTTATTAATTAATCTAAATAATGTTAAATTGAAAAAGTATATAAAGTAATTTGTTTATGCGTAAGAAAAAAATTTCAACCACTTATAGTAATTTGAATTAAAAAAATTGTAGTTCATATAATAATATACTTATGTGAAGTTAAAAATTCTCGATTTGGTTTAAGATAAATTATACTAATATATTAATAAAATATTTTTTAAAAGGCATAATGAATGTTTTTACTAGAAAAAATTTAAGCGATTGCTTAAATTAATAAATATCTAAATTAACTTAATTAAAAATGAAAAATCATTTATTGAAAATTTTAGACATCCACTTTAAAATTATTTTATAAAAAACAGTATTGTTAATATTAGTAAATAATACTAGTCGTAATTTTCCCAAGTTGAATATCTGTAATAAATAGATTTAATAGTTTTACTTGCATTATTATTATTTTTTTTCTTAATAAGTTACGTAGTTAATTAACAGTTAATACAGTTACTATAACAAGATATCACAAATATTGTTAATTATTTTTTTTATAAATATTGATTCGTGACATTTTAAAATAATATATTTAATATTTATAATGCTTTAAATCTCTTATTATATTACAATTGTCAAGTATTACCAAAATATAATTTGTAAGAAAATTTGAAAACGCAAATTAAATATTACATTAAAAACGATTTAATACGACTATCAATATGTGACATGTTATTCATGGTTGTTTAACTTTTATATAACGTAGATAATATATTTTTTTAATAATAATAGTAAAAGTAAGTAAAATATTAGTAACATTAATATTTTAATTTTTCAAACATAATTCATAAGATAAGAAAATAAGATTTTAGCAAGTCTTAAAAACTTGTTGATTAAATAAAATTCTTGAATTAATGGCTTCTAAAATTAGGATCATGGTACAAATAATAAACATTATTAAAAAAACATTCTTAAACATTAAACTATGAACAATTAAATTATGTTTTTAAAGTATGGATAAGTACTAACATATTTATTTAACTATTTCTATTAATAATCTTATTTTTAAATATTAATACTCTTGAAGAACTAATAATTATATAATTAATAATAAATGATTATTTCTGAAAGAAAAGGTCACTGAATTATAATGCTGATGTATATTGAAAAAATTTTGCAATAGATTTTTCTTCTTTAAAATAGTGATTTAAAAAAAAATTATAATTAATTAAAATTTTTTTTATTAAAAAAGATTTTATAGATATCATGAAATACAAAATTTATATTTCTTAATGTATAATAGGCGTATTTTATTAATTTACATTATTAATCCGTAACTTTTTATTTTATTTGTAATATTTTACAAATTTACAAATTTTATTAGGTTACTGTAACAAACCAATTTTGAAGATATTTTGAGCTTATAAAAATTAATAATAATAATATAACTAGTTCATTTAACATTATCAATTTTTCGTTTTCGCATTTCTATTACCGGGAAGATTCATGTTTTACATAGACATGAAGCGTTTTATTCTATAGATATTATTTTAGTTTTTATATATTTTTTCATTCACTTATATATAGGTCTATAATTTAATCATAGATGAATATTCTACAAAACCATTAATTTGTTTTCCATTCAAAAAAGTTTATCTTTACTCTTTCTTCCTATGATATTTTTTTATCGAGTATTAGAAATATATAAAATAGATTAGTAATATATAAAAATATTCTTATATATTCTTGACATACAAAATTAATAATCATATTTTTTTATAAAATATCATTGATATTAACAATACAATCAAATAATTGGTTTTTATTATTATAAAGCATCATAGTATAAAAAATATTTTTTTGAATACATATTTTTTAATATATAAATCTAAAATAATAAATTTCTTAAGTTTAGTTGTTACCTTTTTTTACAAGAGCTCGTTCTTTTTTAAACTGAAAGAGAAATATAAAAAAAATAAACATTTTGTTTTATAAATTATTGTTTTTATTGTATTATTATTATTCATTATTTTTATTCTTAAGTAATATTATAATTTTCTTTCGTTTTAAATTCAAGAAGAATAATTGATCATACACTAATTATTTTATGTTTAATTAAACATTATCTATAAAGTTTATATCTGTTTTTTATTTTATTTTATATGAGACTCTTACTTGAGTTTCATACTCTTTTTATAATTGTTGAGTAATTTAATTATTTTTATATTATTGAAATACATATTAAAAATTTAATAACAATGTAATTTTGTACATTCCTTTTTTGCATTGCAATTTTATTCAAATTTTTTTCCAAATAATTTATTCCTTAATAAATAAAATTGAATTTGCTTTCTTTTTAAAGTTTAATATCATAATGTACCTATTTGTATGCAAATATGTATTATTATTTTTGCATTAAAATATTATTGTCTTATACTTTTAAATTTAAATTTTTATGGAAATATTAATAAAATTAATTAAAATATTAATAAAAATAATATAATTATACTTATTTTTTATGCCCTTTGCCTCTTGTTATTTGTTACATAAATTATTCATTATTTATTGAAGAATGTGTGTATTCAATGTATTAGGTTAAAGTTTTTCTAAATATTTGTCAAACCTAGTTTATTTATGGCATCTTTGTATTTATCTATAGAAAATTTTCTTTGTTATAATAATATATATTTAAATATATAGATATTCTATTTCTTGAAGTTATAAACTTATAATTTTAATTTCTAAATATCTTTACCAAATATTGAAACAAACAAGGTAAATAATAGTTAATGTATACGAATAGATTTTTTGGTGTATTTTTTCTATACTTCCATTATGTTATTAATATAAATAATTTTTTCATATTTTCGATGAAATATAATTTAATAAATTTATTTTTTCTTTATTTATTCTACAAAAATTTATGGTATAATTTTTTATTGATTGTCTATATGCAGCATCAGATTTATATTTTATTAAATTGATATAATATTTTATTTATTTTTATTTTATAACCTTTAATTATGTTTGATGTTATTATATAATTGTAATATACACTTTATCGAATAGTTTATCAATATGTATTTTGTATACTTTTATATAGATATATAAATGTAATAAATCATTATAGTATTTATTAAATATGAAATTAAATATATAGTCTAGTAGTACATAGAATTATATTTCTTATATAATTAATAAATTTATATTATACAGGTAAAAACAATATTATAAAATCAAATTTATATTTTTTAATAATAAATTACTATTAATAATTTTATATCCATAAATTAAAATTATCTTACGTAGTATTAATTCAATGTAAAGTTAATCTTTACAGCCATTAAACATTTATGTGTTTATAATTATTCTTGTATTAAAATAAGTGAAGTTAATATAAAATAAGATACTGAACATTTAAAAAAATGATTTTCACGTCAATCATAAGTTAGTTTATAATACCTATTCTCATTTTTATATACATATACTTTTTATAGTAATTATAATTTATAATATCTCATAACTCGGTTCAATGAAACATTAAATTTTTATATATTTAATACTAATATAAAAATTTATAATATTATTTAATTACAAAATAAACGATGGCTTAAATATTCAAAAAACAGCACACACCTATAGTCTTTATATTCTACATTACATTGTATTATGAATTTAATCTAAATTTCAATTAAATATACTTATATTATTGATTTTAATAATTATACAATTAGTGATAAAATAATTATTTCTAATTTTTATTTTCAGTAATGATTAAAAATAGAATTATTTCATTATTTCTTATATATATTATTCATTATTCTCAAAATTTTTTGATTACAACCACTGTAAACACGAAAATATTATAGTCATATTCTTATAACTTTTAAAATATAAATTAATAGAATATACTATCAAAATATAAATGAAGAAGAAAATGAATAAATAAATAAATTATATAAATACAAGTATAAATATAAAAAGCAATTTAGACATTAGAAATGTATAGAAATATAATTAACTTTGTACACATTTTTTCATAAATAAATAAATAAATAGATAAATAATAATAATAATAATAATAACAACAATAATTATAATAACAAATTATAAATAAAATTGATATATACACTTCACTGTTATGTTTAACGCAAAATAACATTGTGTTAACAACACAAGTTACAAATTCATTTTTTTTTAAATAAACAATAGTTAATTTTTTATAACTTTTATTCATTTTGTTAAAAATTTTCACTTAAATTAAAGATATCACATGATTGTAATTTGAAAATAGAAAAAGTTTGAGTAAGTAATAAGAAATTATGATAATATCATTATAACATAAATTGAAAAAAGTTGTAATTATATTAAAATTAATAATTAAAAACTTACTTATTCAGTATTCCAAGAATTTTTAAAAGATTTAGTTTATTCTAATAAAAATTCATTTAATATATATAAATTATTTTAAACTATTATATAATTAATTAAAAATAATACAATATTTAATGAAGGGACGCATATAATAATCTTTATCTTTTTTTAATTTTTTCAAGTTAAAAATTAGTATAAAAACAAATGGAGCATGTGAATACTTATATTTTCAACTTTTCATCATAAATAGATTTTTAATGTCTAATTTCTAACGAATTAATAAAATTATCTTGACGGAAGCCTCGCTCCCAAAAGCTCGGGGCAGGTCCCGCGTCAAGGCGCCGAGGGGGAAATATTCCCTCGCCCCAGGTCTCCTCCGGTTTGGAGGAGAGAAAAACGCTCGCCGACGCTTTCCTGGGCCTCTCCTGAGTCGCCCGGCGGATGGAGGGCTGGCGCGGGTCGAAGGCCGGAGCTGATGCCTGCGTCGTTGGCTGGAGGCGATGCGCTGGTCCGGTCGGTGCAATGGGCAGGTTGGCCAGGCGCGGTGCACTTGTCGGACAGGTGCAGGGCACTTGTCGGGCGGATGCGGCGCACTTTTCGGGGCAGGTGCGCACGGTGCTTAGGAGGCCTCGTCGGCCTCGTCAAGCCGGCTGGTCGCGGAGTGCCCCTGAGGGCGCTCGCGGGGCTGGATGCTCGCCCTGAGAAGGGCGGTTTGCGTGACGCGCCGAAGCTGTTTGCCGGCTTCGGGGCTCTCGCGATGTCGGCGCCCCTAACCTCTAGGTGCGCGCGACGTTGATATTCGTCCTGAGAAGGGCGGATTAGAGCACGAAGTGCGGATGAGTTCACGGCGTGGACGGCAGGCTACCGTGGTTGCGGCGTAGAGTTCTTCCGGCTTCCTCGGAGATTTCGGTCTTTCTCCGTGTCTTCGGCCGGGGCCCTTCGCTTTAAATAGCCTTTCCCGAGCGGGAAGTCGAGCGTGCGGGGCCGCACTTGTTCGGCGCGTTCGAACCTGCACGTCGAACGCGTCGAAACGCGCGGCTGGGGCCTTCCCCGCGGCCGTCTACTATACCGATATAATCCGGGCCCTTACCGGCCCCCGTCGCCTAAACGCGTTTACGGCCCCTATCACCCGTCGGGCGACAAGTGTCGTAAAACGCCAGACCAGGATTTCCGATTATATCGGTCGGGTTCCCTTTGTTTTACCCGTTTTACAGCCCCCGGTGGTCGGTCGCGCCGACGCGTCGCACATTTGGCACGGCCGCGCCCCCGCCCGGTTGCCCCAGCGCGCGTCAATCTCTTATAATGTATTACTCCAATATGTATCTCTTATAATTTTTCTTAAATAGTAGAAGAAAAAAAATTAAACATTTCTGACAGAGTGTAAACATTTCTAAATATTCTTAATTTTACAATGTTTCGATATATATTATATGACACATGTTTCGAATCTTATTAAGCTATTAAATTTATCTTCTGTAAAATTAAAAAGGGAATCTCAAGTTAAATATCATCGACTTTTGTAGACTTGTTTCTCATAAAAACTTCATAGTTTAAAAATATAAGTTTTTTAATATAACAATCTCAATAATTGAAAGATTTATAATATGTAATTATTCAATTTTATTTCAAATTCACTTTAAGCTAGACATAATATTTTTTTATTTTTCCCACTTGTTATCTACATTATTTCTTGAATATCATAAGTTTTAAATTATTGTTTTTTGCATGACTAGAACAGTTTTAAAAAATAAATTAATTATTAATATAATGTACCAAAATAATAATTAACTTTGCTTAATTAAATTTTAATAATTTTAATATACTGAATATTGATATAAAAATTTTTATGATTTTTGAAATATATTTTATATTTTAATTTAATTTATGAATAACTTGAATTAAAAATAAAATTTTCGTTTGACTAGAGAACTCATTATAACTACATATTGTTTTGAATTTATAGAGTTTTGAAATATATATTATAATAAATATATATTATAAGTTGTTACTACTTAAATATGATATACATATATTAACATTTTTAGTATTTTGACACCATTTTAAATCGTCTATAAAATAGTGTATTATTGAAGCAGCTCTTTAATATTTTATGTATTATTAATTTTACTTTACTCATTATAAATTTATTTTTAATAAAAAGCTAATCAGCGAATACCTCATTTATAGTGGCATGCACTATCTTGTTAGTAACAACGTATTTTGTCAATAATAAGTCGAGGCACGTTTAGCGATCCTAAATAAAATCTACCTACTGTTCCTTCGGTGGTTGGTCAGCTGGAATTTGTATCAATGAGTCTTATCATACCCCGGACATGTATTTATACACGCTGCACTGGTCGACTTAGAGACTTCTGTAATATTGGACTAACGAGTTCATGATTTCCTGTTAGGAGATCAGCCAACTAGGGATAATTTGAGACTGTGGGCGGAGACGATTTAGAAGGATGCTTATCGTTGCACATTGTAAACCTCCAATCCACGACACCACGTGGGGCTTGCTGTAGCCATCACATCAAAATTAACGAAGATTTTTAACAGCCCTTCTCGTGTCTCATCGATGAGAGGCTTTTTCTTTTTTCGCCTTCATTAATAGTTATAATGAAAAAGATACAGGGATTATTTTACTAATAATAGATACACTAACATTACAATATTATATTAGTAATACGGTTTCATTATTATTTCTTTCTTTGTTTTTAATTAATAATAGGATTGATGAATATGAAATCATAATGAGAATAAAATAAAAATAACTATAAACAAAAGGCTTATTATTCCGTTGAATTTTTTGGTGTGTTTAATTAAATTTAATCAATTTAATTTTCAGCAATAATATTGTAATAAAAGTACAATAATGAATAATAATGAAGAAGTAATAAGTCATTACATCAGCTGCGATTTATTACGCAAAAATATTTTTACATGCTGTGTTTTTTTATTGTTATTAGGTAGTTACTTTTTTTAATATTAAATGTTAAATTGTTAAATGTTGAAATTGTATTGTTAAAAAATTCTGAATATAAAATTATATTAAAAATAATATCATTTTTAAATCATTAGTAAAAAGTAAAATATGTAAACATTTTTTATAATGAACACCTATGGTACAATTTTGACTATTTTTTACATCTAAGTCTCTCTTCAGCTTATATAAATATTGATAGGAATAATAATTTCTTCTATGTAAGGAAACATAAGTTTTTTTTATATTTGAATTGAGATTAAATAAATGAGTTAGAAAAAGAAAATAAGAGATGATAGCGAAAATAAATAGAATGAGTAAAAAAGTGTAGATTAAATAAATTCAAGTCAGAACTTTTCTTACTTAAATTTTCTCAATGATGAATAAATGAAAACTATATATAAATAATAAAAAAATACTAACTAAATAAACAGTTATTTTGTACAAAGATGTACGTAAAATATTTTGAGATTTTATATAAATTTTACAATATTATGTTTCTTTTATATATAGATATAGATATATAGATATATTCTATAATTTATACAGAATTATAAAAAAAACACTGTTTCCATATAAAAACATATTTCTATTTTTGTAATGTTTTCATTTTTACTTTGATAATTATAATTGTATAAATAATTTGCATTTTCTAACTGCTTATATTTAATTATTTTTATAAATTTGATTAATTTATTATTAAAATTTTCAGATGTGATTACGAACTACGATATAATTAAGTCATTTTGCTAATTTTATTGTGCATTTTATTATAAAAAATAGAATTGTTTTCTTTTTGTATAAAAAGTGTCTATAATAATATTCGTAATGTTACTTATGATTATATGTGCGTGTATAATAAATTGATGAAAGGTATTTATAAGAAAGTATATAAAATTCGAGAATACATATATGGCGGATAAGAGCAATAGTACACATACACATGCTCATCGACCCGTCCTTGCTACGACTCTAAGCAGCGTACATGGTAACAATGAAGTTTAGTAAACCAGAAGAATGCTGGAGTAGTAGACTCTACGATTTGTACAATTATCATATTATATATTACCATTGTACGTTCAGTATACTTATGCAAAACATACAGCTTCTCTATTATTAAATTACATTACATAAAATGTCTTTTTCCACAGATCTTTTATAAGTTTGGTAAATATTCAGTACTTGAACCATAAGCCTATTACTGGTACTCACCAAGCTTAAAACAACAGCACACTATTACTTATAGCCTTATAAATTCCCTTATAATAAAAACCTTATGATTAATATTTTAGTAATATCCTAGATACTAGGATATCATAACTTCTTCTCTATTTTATTTTTCATTTATTAATCATGTATTATGGATCAGCTATATCAATTTATTATATACGAAAAGTTGTTTTTATAATAATGTGATACACTTATGTATTTTCGTCAAGAGAGAAAGTTTTCTATTAACTATTCCGTTTTTTTCTCTATAAAAGTATTTAGTTAAATTTTTATGCTTAAACATTTTGTTTATTTCTTCCCAAATGAAATTAAAAAAATGGTTTATATTTCATTGTACTAAATTGTATATTCATTATAAAATAAAAAATATTTTTTAATTTTCTAACTAACGTAACTATTTTTTTTTATTTTTTAACTCTAAACTTAACAATCTTAATTATTAAGATTATTAAAAATAACAAATCAGTTTTTATAGTATAATTAGATAAATGATTAGTTTTTCATATTGAAAAAATTATAATCAAGAAAATACTTTAAAATATTAGAGTATATTTTTTAGATTAAAAAATAGAGAATTCTATAATATAATCTAATTTTTTAAAATAAAAATTAAAGTAAATAAAAGGGAAACTTGAAAAAAAGTTAAATATCAGAATTTAAATCATCATAAATGCAATGACTTTGAGGCATGTAGGCATTGACAGGCAGTGAAATTGTATAGTTACATAAATCTTATTTCTACACTAGTTCAATCTTAGATATGTATTCAAATCTCATATTTATGTGTAGTAATGTTTTGCATATTATTCATATAAAAAAATCATATTTATAACATTAATTTTTGCAATCAATAATTCAATTTTTTCTAATATAAACATTATTTTAAAATAAGATATTTTTTAAGAATATAAAATATATTATTATTTTTTTAAAATTAAATCGTTTAAAATTTAGATCATACTTATTCATACAAGTGTATATCTATTAAAAATTTTATTCCATAATGTAATTATAATTTGAGCAAAAAAATGTATAAAAATTGGTTATTTAGAAAATAGTCTGACAGAAATATAAATTCGTGCTTCAATTAAGTTTATTTCAATTAAGTTATTTAAGTTAAGACTTGAATAAGACTTGTATGGCCAGAGAGTAAAACAATATTTAGTTTACTGTGAAATAAAGCTCAAGAAATACAGAGCATTTTCTAAGAAATTACTCTATCTCTAAAGATAATGTAGAATTCTATTGTAATATATTTATTGTAAAGCTTACGTAAAATAAGAAGGATTACATCTTTACCTGTATTAAGTAATTCGTGATTTTTCTGATAAATTTATAAGATGTTTCTGTTGAAAGACGGAGGTTATGCTTTCATCAGCAGAAAAAATAGAAGGAATAGAAAAAGTAAATCGTTATGAAAGAGAAAAAAAATAAAATATTTAAAAATATTCATACCATTTACAAAATAACATTTTGATAGTTAACTACCATATATTGTTGATACATATAAGCATATACTTATTGATATCAAGTTGTCGATTGCAGAACTTTTTTTTCACGGTATAGACTAATGAAAAAACAATAAAGAAAAAGATATTTACCAAATACGAAGAAAATCTTTCAAGTTTATCTAAAAAGAAAGTGTTGAACTCCAGGTTGTAAGTGCAATCAACTAAAAATTTTTTATACCCATTCCAAGAGATTGTGAAAGATGAGATGAGAAGTGCTAATAAAAAGATAAAAATATAAAGTGATAGGTAGAGAAAGAAGAACAGGATCAATTATAAATAAGTAGAGATAAATAAAAGTAGAATGGCTCCACAGTTGTCTATACACAACGTTTACGGCGAGCTCAGAATATAATTATTTGATAAATGAAGAATTTGGAGGAGCCTTTAAATGTCACTAAGTTCTTTTATGCAAATATTTAAGTATTATAAAAGAACCATCAGATGTAGAGAGAACGTACAAAGCAAGGAATGTGAATATTTGAGTAATTAAATTTTAAGCGGCGAACTAGAAGGGACTTTTTGAATGGAAATGTTGTATGTTGTTATGATTATGGATGTTTGGCTTAACGTTTATCATTTACTACAGGAATAGATTATGAGATTGTGGAAGAGTGAGAGGAATTGTCTATAGGTGACTAAAATTTAATTACGACTAGCTACGATGAAGTTACACAAAAGTATTTAACTCAAAACAATATTATATTCAATTTAAAGGAATGAGAAGCTTGTGACACATACAGATTTAGAAGATTTAATACTAATCTCTTGTTTAATACCAAGTCTGTATTTTTAAATAATTAAATACTTTAGGAAGATATTTTTTGATATGAAATAAAGTTCCAACAGTTTGATTTTTTTGATCGATAATGGTAATATCTTCAGCGTATTATTAACAGGGTTAGTGACAAGTATATAGCTGACTAATATATAGTATAATAGAGATCCTAGCTTTTATATCTATTAAACACCAGCAACAATGAAAAAGGAATTAAAGTCAGGAATCCATTTCTGCCTCTTATTCTACAGTTTGAAAGCTAAAAATGAATAATCCTATACAGTAGAGTAGAAAAACTAAACAGGAAAATTTGTATTACAGTAAACACTGTTAAAGGATTTCTTAGTATAAATGGGTAAAAAATATTGTTTGCCGTCATTTTTTATAATTTTTGAAACTTTTATAAAATGCAGGGATCATCTAACTTATCGTAAAGAAGTTAGAGGCCTTCTTCAAAATTCTGTTATCTGAGATTGTATACGTTACCTCAATTACCCAAGGCACAAATAACAGAATAGAGGCAATAATAATAGATCGTGAAAAACGTACTTTAAAATTTGCGGGGAGTATTATAAAGGGATTAATACTGTAACAAGTTGGTAAATATTTCCTTTACTTGTGTAATGTACGGGATTGAGAGGGAATTTTAGAAGGAATTTTTAACCACGATGAAGTTTTATTTATTTATAATTGTTGTGTGGTATAGTTAATATAATTTTAGTAATGAACATCATCAGAGGCTTGAAAATTACAAAAGGTAGTTGAATATTGAATATATGAATATAAAATTGAATTACTAAATTTGAAAAGTTTATTGGTTGGTGTAGATATGTGTTCTATTATTTTATACTTCACAGAGCGAGAACGTTGAAGTTTTAAATCGAGGATTTATAGCAGGAGAGAAGTAAACGCGATTCTTAGAATGATTCATCCACGGTGATAATAAAAATAAAAATGGTGTAACTAACTAAACAATCGGTATTTGATTCCACTTGAGAAAAAATCAAATATAGCACAGTATAGATATTTTGACGGCTTTCTTCTATATTTTATCAAAGTAAAATTATTCTCAGTTTTCTTTATTTGCAAAGTTGATTAAGAAAAAACTAAATTAGTGTAGAAAGTGAGAGTAAGAGAGTACGAAGAAGAATTTTAGAATTTTATTTTTTGCAGATGCGCTAGATCCGTGTCGATAAACTTCTTTAACGGAAGTTTTCTGAGGAATTTTCTTGAACGACTTTATGGGTTAACCATGCTGAAATAATGAGGTTAAGTTTATTTTTTAGGTATTATAAGAAACCTAGAATATAATAAATTATTTAAAGTTAAAAATTGTAAAAAAATTTATGAAAAGAACATGTATGCTATCTATAATATACTGTATATACGGAATGCTAAGCCGAAGATTAATCTCAAAACAAAATTATTTTTTATAGAGAACAGCGATAGCTGTATAATAATTAAATCATCTGAAATAAACTTTCAATTTTTTCTTTATGTAAAAGAAAACGCAAAAGACATTTTTTAAAGACATCTAACATTCACATGAAACAATTTGATTAAAAGCTAAATAGTGTTAGCCTTATCTTATCTTAGGTATCTACTTACTGACTAAAGCTTTCTTGGATTATGCATATTGATTAAAAGTATGAAGAAAATAAAATAGCTGAGCAGTAGAATATACTTCTATATTATTTTATACTACACAAAGTTATGCAAAGATAAAAAATTAATTAGAAACAAAAGGGGTGAGTCTGCGAACTTTATCAAATGGTTTGACGAAGGTAAAATAGATATTTAGGATTGAATCAATTTTGACTTGTTTTCGGTTCGAGAAAGAAATTTGGTTTTTTAGGATTTGAGAATGGTGAATAAGGAATAAATAAGAAAAATTGATTGGAGAGTTTTCATGTATGTTGACTGGATTCTCGTAAGAGTAGTTAAAGTTACTGCACTGTAATAGAGTAATAGACTAATAATAACTAATAGAGTCTAATTCAGAAAACACCATACTATGAATAATTGGTTTAAAGGCTCTTAGTTTTACCTTAGAGGAAATAAATTTATTGAAAAAAGGCACGATTATGTATATTTAAAAAAAATTGTTTCTTAATATTATTCTTAATTACTAGAACGTAGTTAATTTATCGGAGTTTTTCTCAATTCTGACTTCTATTTATGTTTCTACAAGACTATAAGAGATTGAAGATAATCCGATAATCTATTGTGAAAATTTTTGTTTGAGAAAGAATATTGTCTGTCGATAATGCTCATTCTCTAGTTTTGAAGTAGCTCAAATAAAATACATCTGAGTCATCAGCGTATTGAGCATAATTTTTTTGCTTTAGAATATCGCTAACTTGAAGCTTAAAAAAGAAATCGAGCAATTATAAAAGTTTGTAGAACTCCTACACTTTACTAGTATAATGAATATTGTAATGGTTTATATGGAGAGAGTATTATAATTGATAGTGAAAGAAGACGAGTAAGAACATCTATATTTGAAAAATTTAATGATCTTCCATGTGAAATGTGGATGTTTTGAACTTTCTAAAATATATTTCAAATCGCAAGATTGTTTATGGTTAGAGCTATATGCAGCAAGAATTTTGCATGATTATAGACTGATTTGAAGAAGAGTCGATGATACTTTTGCCAAAATTTTAAAGTCTATTTTCCTTTAATACTAGATTTAAAATTTTAGAGCGTGGGTGGATCGAGATTGATTACCTTGGACATAGATTTTGTGGAGATAGAGACTGCTTTTTCGATGGCGAAGGTGAAGTTGAAATATTGCATAATTAATTTTCTATAGATATAAGCTGGGAGCATATATACGGTAGGGATTCCAGATTATAATGAAGGACAAGTGAATCAAAGTTTGACTAATGATATTGTGATTGAATAAAAAAAATATATAACTTGTTAGTAATAATTTGTTCTTCGATAGTGGAATTCAATCTTAGTACCTTGTAGCTGTTTTATGTGGTAGTAAGACTGTAATGTCACTGAGACTGTGTGGGTGAGAATTTGCGATAGAAAAGCCTCTTTAATCTCTTTTTAATCTGTTTACATAAGTATATGTAGCGGTTTTTATTTGAATAAAGATTATTTACGGATCCACCTATATTTTTTGCTCACTAGAAGTTTCTGTAATTCATAGTAATTTTTTGGAATGCTGGATGCTTTCCAGGTACTTTCCAGGTAGCATATTGAAATTATTAGAGGGATTTATTGGAGAAATAGAAGTAGTTTTAGTGGCTTGAAGACCGCCATGGTTTTAGAAGTGACTTGCTAAATCTAGGAGCGGGAGATCAATCAAGAATTGCAGAATGAATTTATTATAAATGTAGAAGGAGAAGTGAGTGCAGACGAACACGAGAGAACATCTTTAAAAAACTTATTAACTTCATCTAAGAACTCTAAATGTTTCTCGATAAGGCTTTCCACAAAGATTTCTCGAATACTTCACTTAAAATATCATAATAGCTTAGATAGCCTGCGTATCCTCACATTAGGATTTAAAAATTCAGAAATTAAATTAAAATATTAATTATTAAGTAAAATATTAAACAATAAATTGAGAAGAATGACTATAAAGACCAAAACTGAAATAAATATAACAGAAATATGTATAAAAATGAGTGTTTTAATGTATTAAAATGTTAGAAAAGCATCAATAACCGCCATCAAATTATATCAATAATCGTCACAAAACGTGCATTATGTGATACACGAACATGTGAGAGTGTGTAGTTGTATATTACGTCGATACACATAATAATTAATGCTGAGACCAATAGTCGAGTATGGAGACCCTATATTAAATTTAATAATATTATATGCGTTATATTTAAGGATAAAGATCTTTCAGTTAAAGCGGCATCCGTGTCTTGACTCTATTTTACTCTTTGAGGCCCTTTAGTTTTTATAAAACTATTATAAATAATGAATAAGTATAATTAATAGAAATTCATTATAAATGAAGAATGACTGTAAATAGTATAAGTATTTATTATATTCAAAAATTATATTATTATGTTTTAAATTAATTAAGAAACTGAAATAATAAGTCTGTAGCGTATACTCTAACATATTTACTTTTATTCTTTAGCGGCGGGCCGGATCAATGTTGCTGGGCGCCGAATTGTCTGCGCGCATAAGATATACAAAGATCGGGTGTCCCGCATCGTGTCAAATATCGCCATTATTATTTAAAGTTTAGAAATAAGAATTAAATATAAGTACGCGTAATGTTTTGCGTTTGTAGAAAAGAACACAAAGGAGCCTGCGGCCCTTTGCCGACGGCCGAGTCAGTTCAAATCGTGCAAACGACTCGATTGCACACGCGTTCGGCTCTCATATATTATATTTATAGCATAATATATGAATTGTACCAATCACCACAATAAGCAACCGTTAGTGAAGTAAAATAGTGAGTGATTATTTACCCGAATAAACCAAAAGTTTATAGTTTATATTAAAATTGAATATATTATATTATTTTTAATATTATTAATGTATATACTTAATTAAAACAATTTAATTTTTATTTATATTATATACAATAAATTAATTATGTATATCATGATATAACAGTAATTAAAATGAAACACCGATAGTTTAAATTTGATATTTAAATAGATTTCAGAGTTCTTATTGATAATAATAATAAATATGATTTGTCAAATAATTTAAATAATACAATTAATATAAACATAAATTATAGTAAAATTCATACATTTGAATTTTTATTTTTTTTTAAATTTTATGAAAATGAAATTGCTTTAAATTATTAATTATAAATTTACATATTTTAATATAGTTTTTAATCATCTGAAAAAAAATTTTCATAATATAATATAATTTTAATATTTTATTTACAAATGAATTAAAATATAAGTCTGTTTGTATATAACGAATGTTTGTACGTGTTAAAAGATTGTACAAATTAAATTACTAATTTTTAAAGTTATTTTAATAGTATACTCCAAATAAATACTAATAATACTAGCTATTATATATTCATATTATTTATTTATCTATTTTGTAATATATATATTTGTAATATAATTTTAGTAAAAATATTTAATATTTACCTACAATAAGTAATATCTCATTTTTTTTATATTAAGCTGAGACTAATGTATGATAAAAAATTGTTTCATTTTTTTCTAAATTAAAAATTAAAATGAAATAAATTTATTATAAGGAATCATTTATGTTGTTGAATGCAAAATAGCTTAACAAAATAATAATTAATTAAAAAAAATTAAAATTTAGAAAACTATAACATCTTTATATTATTCACCTTCTTTAATAATTAAAATTACATACTATAAGAATAAATGATTATATATAAATGAATAAAAAAAATATTTTTAAATATTTATCAAATAAGTGATAATAATTACTAAATAATGTTATTTAGACCTATCAAAAAATGTATATAAATTATGTTAATATCTAGTTAATTTAACAATTGTGATATAAGTTACATCTAAAAATAGAACTACTAAAAAAATTATTTAGAAAGTTTTGTGTAAAAATTAAATGGAAGTACATTTTTGTCATTTAAAACATTTATATTACTTAGTAAAGTTTGTATCTGGTCACATTCTTTAATTCTGCAACAGCAAGTTCCAACATTGAGAAATCTGGTTTGAATATATATCGTCTTTTTCTTCAATAGCAAAACGAAAATTCTTGAGAATTTTGGTTTTTAATTAGAGCATGATAAAATTTTAAAATTAATCCAAACAACTATATACTATAAACTTTAGTAAATTTACTAAAATGTCTGTATCGATTAACTTACATAAGTAATATAATATTATCGACGTTTTGATTAGATTGCTATTATGATAAATTATAAATTCTACTATCTTTTCTAAATTTGCAAAAAGTTATTTGAATAATAGAATAGTAGTTATCTTGAATTTAGATTTAATTATTCAAATTTAATGATGTTACAAGTCTACACGTTTGGTTAATTTCGCACCCATTTCTGGTGATCATAATATGACTAAAAATGTTTTCATGTATTTTGCTAAATTTTATTTTACTATGAATAAAAATTCTAATGATTAATATTTTAAATATTAATTAAGATAAGAATATTATATTTTTTCTTTTTTAAATAGAATAATTTATTTATTGAAATAAATATAAACTTTTTAGGGTAATTATATAAAATAATCAAATTTGTGTTATTAATGTAGAAACATAAATAATTGTGTAAAATATATTAATTATATAGTATTTCATAAATATAAAAATAGCGCCGAGATAAAAATAGTTTTATATTATACCTGTTTTTAATAAATTAGAATTTATCATTAATAATCAAATTAATTTATTAAAATTTAATCATAAATTTTAAAAAAAGAAAAACAAAAATAAAAACTTTGTTTCTGTAAAACTATAAAAATTACAATATAGAATTATGGTTCATGATTAATTTGTTATAAAAACCACTTTCTAATCTTCTAAAGTCATGCTGTTGTTGAGACTAATTATAACTACCATTCGTTTCAATTCAATGATTTTCTATGTTTAAGCTTTAGCAAAAAGATAATATTTATATATAAATCCTTTCATTCAAATAGAAAACTATCGTTTTAATAACTTTAATCATATACAATGAGATGGTTTTTAATTTTTCAATTTACATATGCTCTTATTAATGACATTTTTATAATTAATACTTTTAAGTTAAAATTTTTTTAATAATTCACAAGATAATTAAGTAATTATATATTAATTTCTAAAGATTGATTCCTTACTAAATTACATAAATTTTAAGTAGATATATTTGTAAAAAATATAAAAATTTCCTGATTATAATTTATAATTTCTAATTAAAGTTTCTTGTTATAATATGATTTTATACTTGATTTTTTTATTTTGCTTATACATTAATTATTTCTGTTTTTATATGCAGAAACTGTCGTCTTCATAACCACATATACCTAATGTCACATATATCGACTGCTTAGTCCTATACAGTGTCACATCTTGAAATATTTTTTACTAATAATTAACATTACAATTAACATAAAAATTTTCACACAATTTATTTACACGTTAATTTAAACGATACCAATTAAATATAATAATTTAAAATAATATTTTAAATTTTAATACAAATTATTATTAACATTAATTTAATATTGATTATTAAGTAATTAAATACAGATAAATTTATAAAAAATATTAATATTATCATGGGAATTTTCCTAACATTATAAATATTAGAAACTGTTTTAAATATTAGTAAGATATTTTATATTCTGATTTTCAAACATCCCTCTTACTGGAATATTTAAAATACTTTAAGATAAACTAAATTAAATCCGGCGAGATTTCTAATCGAAAGAAATCGATAATGTATACACTCAAAAAAAGATTAGTATTTTATATTTCAATATATAGGTTAACGGAGCATTGTATTTTAAATATAATTAGACAAATCTAATGTGAGAGATAATGAAGAAGATGTAGAGCGTTACGTGAGAATGCACGAAAGTTACTAAAGTTTCAAAGATACCTCTATTTTAAATTAACTGGGCACATTCGTTCCGATATATCACAAATACTAGAATTTCATAGATCAAGAGGATAGAACTAAGCACCACTCTCATTGCCATCAAAATTTTTATTATATCATAGAATCACTATATCAAAAAAGTAATCAGAAGATATATAAGCAATTAAAAAAGAAAAATCCAATGAGTATATGATTAGTTGAATTGACAACAAAACATTTTCTTTAAGATATATATTTTAATCTTTTAGATATAATCAAATAAACAGTTTAAAAAGAAGCAATCATCTCGTCAAACATTTATTAAGATTTTTCAATTTTAACAGAACTTAGAAATATTTAAAAACATATATTTTTTAATTTATAACGTTTTTAAGTTTTCAAAATCTTTTTTATATCTTCTTTCGAAATATAATATAAATGTTAGAGTTTAAGACAATGTAAACATGATTTAAAGGCAATATTTTTTACAGAATTTTTATTTATTATTTATTATTGTATATACCTCTGAATACTTTAAGTTTTTTTTAATTAAAAAAAAAGTTTAATTCTTTCGTTCATAAACCTTAAAATATTATAATATTAATGTTCTGAATTGGATAGAGCTATAAATATCAACTAAGAAATATTTTATTTCGAAGTTTTTAAGAATATCGATAATCGCTTTTCTGATTATTGATTTCTTTTTCTGTAAAAATAATATTTTTTATATAATTGATATTAGATTTAAATATTCTTATATGTATACATTAAAAATAAAAAAATTTTTAATAAAAACATAAATATAATTAAAAAAATATATATTTTTTAAATCAATCAAATAAATACTAAATAATGACGATATACATAAAATTAAGTTTTATACTTGGCAAACACTTTATCCGTAGAATAATTAACTAATCTTTCATAGTTTACAGAGTCGACAATACTTGTGTATTATTAAATTAATTATTAATAAGATATTTACTTTCCTTATATTTTAACTTTAATTTATATTATTGTTTTTACTATCATTCAAATTTTTTTTATAATTTAATGAACTTCGTATAATATATATTGATCTATTCTGAAGTTTAGATATAAAGAAATAATTAAGTTGTAATTAATTATTTTAAATAGGACAATTCTAAAAATATTTTCTTAAACAAAATGTTACTTACTTTATACATATATAATAACGTTGATATTATCTAAATAATGGATTGTTTTTAAATTTATTATTAAAAAAATAAATAATTAGATGTTTATTATAAAGTATTTTTCTTATAAAATAAAACAAATTAAAAATAAAAAAAATTGACGAATGGAATGAAAAAAGAAAAAAATAAGTAACATTAATATAACATATATTATTGATTATATGAAGAAGTTTTAGTATACTTAATAAATTATTGATAAATACACATTCAAGAATATTTAATTTTAGTTTTTACAATTGAACAAAAACTCTTATTATAATAATAAATAATAATTTGAAATATGTTTTGTGAGGAGTAATATTTTATTATAAAAGTATCAGTGAAAAATCTGAATAATAAATAATAAAATAATAATAAAGTTGAAAAGTAAATTTATAATAATTGAATAGTAAATGTAGAATATCATCATTAAATTTTGAACTTATATTTTACTAAAACCCATAAAATTATTTTAGAAACTACATATAAATAAATATTTGCGAATTAAATTTTATTATTAATTAAATTTCTAAATTAAAATTCAGTTTTTTTATTTTACTTTAATTAATCTGAAATAATAAGTTGAATTTTTTTCAGATCATACGAAAATTACAAATATGGATTCTTTTTATTATGATTCTATCAATCGTGCAAGGTGATAGTCAAAGATGGTCACGTCAGACATCAAGCAGTGAGTGGATTCCTTTAACAAATCCTCAAAATAATCAGAAAAATCCAAACGATATATCAATACCGTCTGTAGCAATAACTGACAGCAGTGATGAATCTGCTGGTCAGATATCGATATTGTCTTTATCACCAACATTGCAGCAACAGTATCAGGATCAACTTCTACAATTACAAAAGACACAAGAGAGTATTCAAAGGCTTCTATTACTTCAACAACAATTAAAAGCTCAGCAGCACCTTCTGCAGGTTATTTTTAATTTTTTCATAACTTTACTATTTATTTAAACTTGAATAAAAATTTGTAAAGGTTAATGAGAACAATTACAAATATTTTTATTTTAATACATAAGAAATATTTATAAGGAAAAACTTTTAAAAATAAATAAAAATATCAAAGTTAATAAAATAATTATTTCAAGAATATTTTATATTATTATAATTTATTATTTATTAATATAAATTGAAACATATTATAGATGTTATATATTATATATTTTTTTTATTAAAAATTTATTTTGGGAAAATAAAAAATTTATATTTATCTTTAAAAGTATTTACAATTATTAGTAAAACTAATGGTAAGTAAAGTTTCAATTTTATAATAAATTAATTTATATTTTTAAAATAGACTAAAAGTTTAAAATATATAATTATCATGATGCAATAATGAAAATATTTTCTAATAGTCTCAAGCTTATCAGCCTAATAGATTTGGAAATATTGATGATGAAAAACAAGCACTCCACCAAAGTGCAATCATAAATCTTCAAACTCTTCCTGTACTAGCACCTGAAGTTCTTGTACCACGGTTTCCATCTTTAAAAATATTACCTCCAATATTTCAATTTCAAGATTTTCATCTATCAGATTCTGATCAGAAATTACATCAGGAATATAAGAATCAACACACAATTGTAAATTCACAAATGAATTCAGAACAAAACAATCATCAAACACAGGGTGAATCGATATCACCTGGAAATCGTCAAGAAAATAGTGAAAAAGATAATCACGAAAGACAGAAGAGTCATTACCAGGGAATACAGAATAATAAGGAGGAGTCATCACAGGTTCATTTTGTAAATCCAATAAAGAGTGCAGCTCGAAATTCTATTGACAAGCTAGAAGAAGTAACATAAATAGTTTTCTTAATATAATTAATTTATTTAAAAAAATTTTATTAAAATATAAAAATATATAAAAAAATGAATATATTTTAAAAATATGTGAAATATTTATAAATTCGATTTATGTAATAGATATAATCAAACATTTTAGCAATATTCTTTTTTAAAGAATTAAAAACTTTGCTAAGTTAAATTTTAAATATCTATTATACTGTATTGAAACTTTTTTCCTTATTCTTTATTCTGTCTGTTATATGCAAGAGCACAGATTGTTGTTCTTTCGTGGAATTACTTTCTAGGACAGTTGCCCAATATGTCTGATGTTCTTTCGAGGTACATAGCTATATACAAAGCTAGTTTCAATTGGTGCATGAGTTTACATGCCCTCGGAGATCACAGATTTCACATACTTCACAGTAATTTTAAATGCACGCTATCTGATTTCAATTCGAATCAATTGCGTGCACAAGTACAATAAATTAAGTAGTCAGTATTTAATGTACTTAAGAGAAAGTCAAGTTGACTTACTCTGATATTTATATTTCTGCACTCTTTACACGCGATATAGACACATAGATGAGGAACTAGTAGGCAAGGTTTTATATTAGCAATACTTTTTGTTCATTTTTTCGATGTTCAACCGGGACATTCTTTTAATTCTTGAATCTTTGAATATTGGTTCTTTCATCTTAATATGTTACTTGTATAATTTTTATTTTTCTATTTTGTTCATCTCTCTAAACTTATCTTTATCACATAATTTTCTTTTGTTTAATCGAAAACATAAAAAGAATCATCTAATTACCAATTCGACGATTTCTCTTTTGGCAGTAGTTTCTTAATTGTTATAAGGAAGAAAATTTATGAAAGTATAATAAGTTATTAAAATTCCTTATGATGCACAGAATAATATATATATACTGATTTACTGTTTCGTTTTTAAAGAATGATTTACATCACTACGTGTATAAATATATTCAATAAATGATTCACAAAATCAAGAATATTACGATTCTGATTTATACAACATATCTATTTATTTTAAAATTACATTTTTTAGAACAAAAAATTAATGTAAAGTATTATAAATATATCTGACTATATTTTTGCATAATTCCAATGAACTTAAATAAAAATAACATAATATAAATTAAATATATAATAAAAATTAAAAAATTTTAATTGAGATAATTATTATACGTGTAAACTCTATGAATATTATTATAATCAATAGTTATGAAAAATAATTTAAAAATTTTTTATTATTAATATTGATTAAATAATTTTAAATTAATGTAATTAAATCAGTGACTTCTTGTACAATTTTTCAAATATATTAATTAAAATATTATCAATTTTATCTACATTTAGAAAATAATTTTAATTATATTAAAAAAAAATGTATTATTAAGCATATGATAAAATTAAGAAAAGTTTAAAATTGTAACTAAATCACCTCTATCATTATTTATTTAATTAATCAATTATTTACATATATGATATGTATAATTATAAATATATAAATATAGTTCTTTTTTAATATTATTTTATTTAATTATAATTAAATATTAAAAAATTTTTTTTAAATTATTTAAAAATTTTTATTTTTGTGAAAACAAAAATTAAATTAAAATTCAGTGTTAGGAATAAAAATAAAAATCATATTTTCAATCTTAAAATAATTATTTATTGAGTTCTTCTTTACATAATGAAAAAAATTTCATTAAAATTTATGTATATTTAGATTCAACTTGTATATGTACCAGCTGAAACTTTGGCACAAAGGGCAAAGATTAAACTCAACCAGCCTCATTCAAGGAAACATCATTCTAAGAATAATCACAATCAGATTGCTGAAATAAATTCGACTTTTTTTCCACCACATGATACATATGCTCGTGAAATTCTTAGTAGATTACAGCGTGAATACGAAGAAAACAATCAATTTTTAAATTCTGAAGGACAAAAAGAAATATCTAGATTACATCTGGAACAAAAACAACTAGAGAAACAAAAACGTTTAAACCAACAAGTGGTTAGAAAAGAACAAGAGATTATGAGACAACCAGAAACTGAAAAAAAAAGGAAGGAACATAGTAATATTGAAAAATCTCTCCATCCTGAAGAGTATTATAGTATACAAAAAATAGAAGAAAAAGAACTTGGAAAAGGAAAAAACTTAGCTGAACTTAATATACAAAAAGAAATGCAAAAATTTGAGAGATTATCGAACTTTGACAAAAATAAAAAATTGTCTCAAGAAAATATACATGAGCAAAATAATGATTTTAAAAATAAAAAAAATTTAGAAAAAGAATTTACTGATATTCCCGTTCAAACTTATGAAAAAATACAACCACAAGCCCAGTCATTAGTTCAGGAATCTCAGTTTCAGCAACATTTAACAGAATTTGTAAATAAAAATACGGAAGATTCTAGATATATACCCAAATTAAAAAATAAATTACATCGTTATCGTGAACAAGAATTTCATCAGTTATCAGAAATGCCATCAGCTACTCCTCCACCAAATCAACCACCACTTTCTATTTATGTGGGTAAAAATGTTACGAATTATTATAATATTAAATTAACAGATGTTTTAAATATACTGAAAAGAGCTAAAACAATCGCTGTACTTGATAATTTTGAGTCAGATATTCCTAGTATATTTGTTGGCCCTAGAAATTTAGAGCCTCCTATAGGCTATGCTAAATTTGATTTACCATATTTATCATCAATTGGTAAAAATCGTATCGAAAGAAAACTGAATAAGCTACCTTTTTTTGTAGCACCCCTAAGTTTTGATCCACCACCTGGATACTCTAAAATTACTTTTCCTCCGCCTCATATTGGATCAGTTGTAATAAATAGTTTGGAAAATATTGAAATTGAGAAAAAGTCAACTGATAATCAAAATATAACACATTTGATAGAGCCTAATTCCTATTTTGTAAATTATCATCCAAAATTAATATATGATACAAATACTTCAGAATCTTATTTACAGCAGTCTACAACATCACAATACGAAATATCATCTTTAACTCCTAAACAATCAAATAACAAATTAAAATTTATGGAAT
This sequence comes from Platyscapa corneri, assembly GCA_018907185.1. Classification (NCBI taxonomy): domain Eukaryota; kingdom Metazoa; phylum Arthropoda; class Insecta; order Hymenoptera; family Agaonidae; genus Platyscapa; species Platyscapa corneri. Next base: position 419,941 of record JACCHW010000103.1, on the reverse strand, counting down.
TTTATCAAACTAAACCTGATTTTGAACTATCATCAATAGTGACACCGGATTCTTATAAAAAAAAAATACCAATTAATAAATTTGAAATATCTTCCAAAAATAAAAATTACTATAATGTTGTTGAAGTATTAACAACACCTAAATATTACGGTCCAAAAACTGTTACAGCATTTTCTTTTGAACAAACAATTCCACAAGCAACACCTCTATATCAAGAAGATTTAATTAAAATTAAAAATATTGATTCTCAATTTATTAATCAAAATATGGCCCCTTATCAAAAAATAGTAAAATCTTATGATTCACAAAAAAATGAAAAAAAAAATGAGAGTTATGTAGTAGATCCAACGGGACATTCTATAAATAATATGTATTTTATAAATCCGTATTCCAATTATGAAGAAGAAACACGATATAATTTACCTGCTAAATTACCAGCAATTTCACCACAACTTCCTGGCTTAGTTAATGCATTGATTGAAAAATCTGAAATACCAATTACTATGAAACCATCGATTACAGGAATAACTACAACGGCAACTGCTACAGAAATACCAACAACATACAGGTTACGATCACGACATAGGTAATGTCTAACTAATGCATTTAATTACTAACAAAAGCTTTTAAATCTCATAAAATTTAATACATAATGATATTAAAAATAAGAAATATTAAATAAGATTATAAATGATATAAATAAAATTTTAAATATTAAATATTTATAATTTTTATATTAAATTTGTTTAAATTAGAATTAGTTTATAAAAATTGGTAAATTATTATTTATTTTAATATCGAAATAAATTAAGAACAAGATTCTTATATTATATGAAATTTTTTATTATTGTTTTTTATTTTTTTTATTAACACTTATAATTTTTCCATATTTTGATCAAAAGTGTTATGTATTTAAATATGAAATGTACATACCATGATAACTCAGAATATTGTTAAAATCTGAAACATATATAAAGACACATTATTTAGATTTAAAAAAATATTTATTACTTCTATTTATTTTAAATTGAATTAAGAAAGATTTAAAATGTGTATATTTACCTTAAATACTTCTATGTACTTCTTTAGGTAATGAAGCCTAAAACATAATTAATAATTTATATATATATTATATATATATTCGTTTTATTAATAGAAGGAGATTTATAAATATTAATAAACATACGAGAATTATATACTTTATTTACTTCACTTATAATTTAAATTAAAATTAAATGTAATTTTTAATTTAATATAAGAATTAAATATTCCATATAAAATATATATCTATGAAAATTTTTGGTGAAATTAATTAGTGGATTAAAAAGACTTTATGATATTTAAAGTATTTATATATATATATATATATATTATTCAACTAAGAATTAGTTAAAAAACTTAAGAATATATTGATTTATTTAAAATTACAAGCTTTATAAATGAAAAATTTTAGGAGTGGAGTTACTGCAATAAAAACTTCTACAGAATCTTCGGCTATAAAAGAAAATTCTAATAGATCAAGGAGACCAGTAATCAGATCAAGATTGAAGTATACAATTACAACAAAAGAACATTCTGATTCATTTTATGACCCTAACAAAAGTAATTCCATTACAACTTCAAAGTATGTTGAACAAGAAAATTATACAAGGAAGTCAAAAATTGATGACCACAAATATAAACTTAATGGAGATGAGAGAAAAGAATCTATTCAGGTTCGTACGTATAATAGATAATCTGTATTTTATATTTTGTAAAAATAAATTATATTTCTAGAAAAAAATTTTTATTTTAACTCATATATGAAATATAAATTGTGTGAATTGTAATATTTAGTTCAGAATGATATTTAAAATTTTAAAATATTTTACTATTTTTTAAACTTGATAAGAAATTTAGGTATTTACAAATTGAATAAAAGTTTCCAAAAATTCGAATGAATTTATTTTTACATAAATTGTAGATATTTTAGAGTAAATATTTTCAGCTCATAAATTCAAATGCACAAAATGTACCAATTCAGTATGACAATACTTATAGAAGAATTAATATATTAATTAATTCGAGCGAAGTAAATTTTCAACGTGATAGTAATCGAAACGTAAATTTAAACAGTTATCTATTAAAACCTGATAATGATTCTATTTCCACAATTAAATCTGTTAATAACTCAACTTATCGAAATGTCGAAAGTTTGGATTTTAATTTACCAGTTCGTGGCTTAAAAAATATCCAAAAATCAATTCAAATACCAAAAATTGAAATATCTATTTTACATAGACAAGATCAAATGGAAAACCATTCAGTAAACTATAAGCCACATAAAATTAATTCAAATTCTCAAAACATCTCAAATTTTGTTCATTATAAGCCTGAAGAAATGAAAAAAATTAACGATTTATCCAATGTACAAAAATCACAACGTCTAGATTATTCGCCAATTTACTACTCAATGTTAATTAATGATCAATATGGAGAGAATGAAACTTCTAAATCGGTTTATCATGACTCGATTAATCGCAATCATAGAGTAGAATCACAAATCTTTTTACCTATTATTCAAAATAAGCACGAGGAACTTGTTTATCAAACAACTATAGCTCAAATACTGCCCGAGGTGAGGGCTATTTTTCTAATATAAATATTTTATATTTTGTCATATAATTGATTTTATATTGCCTATTTAGTTTTACTTGTTTTATGTATTGATACAGCATTGATCAATATAATATGTTTTTTTTAATTGATATACTTAATTAATTAAAATAAAAACTTGAGAAAATACTGATATTTGGTGATATTTAAATTATGTAAGTAAATTATTAAATTTAATAAATTCATTAACGATTATGTATCCGTAATTTATAATTTGTTAAACTCTTAACTATTATTTTTTTAACTGAATTCATTTATAATTTTTTACTAATGTTCGGCTTTATAACGTAATTAATTATCACTTGTAATTGAATAGATTTGTAACTTTAGATTTGTACACAAAAATTAAATAGAATATAAATTGTTACATATGGTAATTCTTGTCTTCGTCTGATTATAAAAGATGTTGTGATCCTGAATATATTTTATCATTACTACTATGACTTCTTTTTTTGAGAACATCACTATTATGAATCATCTTTTCTTTTACACAAGCTATTTCCCTTTTTTAAGTGTGATAATTACGATAATGGTTTTTGCTGAAGTTAGTGTTTTGGTTTATTATGATTTAAATTATTGTCTTACTATGTCTTCTTGAGAATAAAATATCTAAAGTATGGTACATAACACCGAATTTGCATTTTAGTGTCATTACAACAAATATACTTAAATTTGCGTAAAAAATATTGTAAATAAAAAAGAAGGCTCTATTTTTAATAATAATTAAGCAATTATTATTTTTTATTGTATTTCACTCTAAAATATTTATGATTACAAATAACTCATTCAAATAATTTACATTCGTTTGCGATCGTAATTTCAAAAATATTAACTGGTTTTACAATATAAAAATATATTGTATTTTTAGTGGTTCTACAATATAAAAATACAAAACTAAAATAGACATTTGAACAGGTTTGAAGATTATTAATTACCTCTTCAATAGAAAGTTAGTTAGTTAGTTGGTTTCTTGAACAATATTTTTTACTTATTGTTAATATTTGGTACAAATTTTTTATAAATTATATATAGATTTGTTCATTATAATACTTAATCTTATTCTTGACTTATTGCACTTTGATTTTTACAAGTAGTCTTCCAATAAATTACTTGCACATAGTTATTACGTCAATTATCTCTCTTCTTTTTGCTTTCTTCTCTATCTCTTTCAGAGTTTGTAAAGAAAACATATCTTTTTTACTACCTTATTTTATTTAGTTTTTTTATTTACTTTTTTAGGTTACTTATTTAATTTAGTTTTACTACGTTCTTCTACAATATATTTCATTGTTTCTTTCTCTACTTTACAAATTTTATGTTTTTGCTTCTTCAGGAAACCAGTATTTATTCGCTTTCGCCTTATTTTCTATCCAAAATCTTGAAAGAATTTTCATTCCGAATCTTCTTTTTTCAAATACACACATTCGTTATCTTTCCTGCCTTTTATTATGATGCTTACATTACTCCATAATTGCCATTGTTATTCTACTTTTATTTCCTTTGCTTCATGCCCATAAATTGTCAGAAACCATATCTTTGTATGTGTAATTTTCTTTTTCTGTTTTATTTTTTAATATTTTGTTTTTATATAGTCTTCCTTCTTTATCTCTGCTTTTATGCATCTTTTTATGGGTTTTCATCTCTTTATTAATTAATATTTTATTTTCAAATCTTACAGCTCTTCTTACAGTTTTAATATCTATTCTGTTTCTTTTTGTTTGTAACATCATAACATTGTCAGGTGTATTTCTGTCTAAGCCCATTTTCTATCTAACTTCATTTTATACATCTTTTCTGTTGTGCCCTCTCTATTTCCTCATTACTTTTCCATTCCAAAACTTCTGAACATAAAGTAGCACATTTTCTAACATGACATCAAACATTTTCATTTAATTCTATAGTCCTCTTTAAATAATCTTTCTGTAATACACCAGAATCTTTCCAGCACCAAATTTGCTCTTTAGGCATTAATTTTCATGTAAACTATCTCCATTGTTCTCTTTGAATTTATATCAAAGTTACATTGTTAAATATTTAAATTGATTGACAGTTTCTATTTACTTTTCTGTCTATAACAAATACACAGTTAATGCGACATATTCTTAGTCTCTAAGTCATATATTTTATATCAAGTACAAATGGTAGAATTAACACAGGAAAAAATAGAAACAATAAGAACTTATTACATGTAATGTCGATTAATTCATAATTCTTAGTAAAAAAAAAATTAAAATGAATAGTTAATAATATACTATCACTGATATATATCTATTTAAATTATTTAAAATTTTATTTCTGTTAATAATATTTTAAACTAATATCGCAAATAAAATAAAGTAAAATTCACATAAATTAAAAACAATTGTCCTTCAGTATTTTATGATTATTATTATAAAGAAATAATATAAATATAATATATAATGATATTATATATTATTATCATGTTATGAATAAATATAAAATTAAAACTTGATTCAAATAAAATCTTAGAATAACGTTTTAAGTTACTTCATTTTCAGTTACTAAATTTTATTAAAAGGAAACCATCAAAAATTTTCCAACATTAAATATAATATATTTGTAGCGGTACTTTTACAAGTATCCGCATTGTCACCTGTAAATATTGTTGTCCACTTGCCGATGGGTTACCGCCTCGGGTTAACTATCCGGCGAGGCTATCTGACAAAAAGGTCAGATCAGGCTAAATCAATTACATATGCGCCGTAGGGTATTATGGAAAATTCCCATAAGACAGCATTTGCACCTCGTATGTATATCATAATAAATTCAGGTTTCTTTACAAAGAAAAATCTTCGTAAACAACTAACTCATCGAAGGGAAATGTATAAGAAATTGATAAATACAATTTACTACAAGTCGTTTCGCCTAAAATATAATTCATTCTTCCATCCTGCACGCCAAATGTTTATTTATATTTAAATCAATAAAAAATTAATTAAAAAAATTTCTGTATTAATTAGAAAAGGATATGTTATCTTATCTAAGGATATCTTATCTTAATTTTTTATAATAAACAAATAATATTTGTAAAAATTACGAAATTGGCTATTTGTATAAAACTATTTAATATAAAAAGTATATTGTAATTATTATTTAATTTATATATTCTAAAAATTTTTTATTATTTCGATAGTAATTTTTATTTTGTTTTTCATTTATTTTCTTTTATAATATTTCTATAATCTTACAACTATCATTCTTTTCATTATTTTTAGAATTTGTATAAATTTAAATTTATTTTTATCCATCAAAGTTTAATATATATTTCATGCTGCGTATAAAGATTATAAAAATTATTTTATTTATTTTTAATAAATTACACTTTTATTTTTACTGTCTATGTAGAAGTGTAAATGTTTTACGAGAAATATAAAACTAATAATTTTATAGGCTGCAACTGTAACAACAGATAGAATGACGATGATAACTACAGATGTTCCCATGACAGTCCGTCAGCGTGTTCGCAGTCGATTAAATGATCGTACAGATCAACATATAGAATCTGAAATACAGACACAATCACAAGGTACTCAGGATGAATACGTTCATTTCAGTTCCGCAAATCAAGATTCAATAAAGACGAATTTGAGACAGCGAATAAGACCAAGGATGCGTTTCCAGCAAACTCAGCAACGAAATTCTCCAATAGAAACCGACGGTCAAGAGTATGTGAAAATTAAAACTATGTTAAATCAACAACGCAAGATTTCTGCAGGTGCCACCACAGAGTCTACAAAAATGATAGAAGAACCTGCTAAACAAGAAGACTATGGTTTTATCAGATCTCCTAATTACAAACTGTTTGAAAAAACAAATAATCAGGTAATAAAAACAAAGGTTTAAAGAGATTTGTTTTGCATTGAATTTAATTTATTTTTTTAGAAATTATAAAAATTTTAAAAAACTTCTACTATAACTCTTTTTTCAATATTTTTCAATATTATATATAATTAAAATACTAGAAATATGTTTCAGTTTAGAAAATTTGTATTTTGTAATTATTTATATATTTAAATCAATCATAATATAATTATAATATAATTATAATATAATTTTAAATATATATTATAATTTTATTTTCAAATGTTACGCTACATAATTAGATTATTTTTTTTAAAATTTATTTATAAAATATTTTTTTTTTATATTTATAGATATTAAACTAATTAAATTCTAAAACATTTAAAAGATTTTCTTAAAATATAAGATATTTTATTTATATTAATTTTATATTGAACTATTTTATATTTTAATATTTTATATAAAAAAACACATATAAAATTGAAAACATTTAATATAACTTATAAGGTTCTTAACTTACAGTACCATACTATACTAATTCGTTTCTTGTACAATGTTTTGTATAATTATATTTCAAACAATAAACTAAATTTTATCTTTCATTTTTTATGACTTAAGAGTGTATTTAAACTAAATTTATATAGCTAATGCAGAATTTATATCTTATTTATTTATTATAAATTTTATTTATAATAAATTTATATATACATATACATACATAATGTTTATAAATGTATAAATATGATATTATAGTACATAATACAATTCACAAATGTTTATAGCAACTGAATAATAAAAATTAGTTCAAGTTTGTTACATCAATTTTCACGTATGAAGCAGTTTTTTTATTTTTTCATATAGACATTTGTGTTTTAAGAGAATTAAATTATTGATATTATGAGGATCCACAATAATAACGCCGATTCATAAAATATAAATTTATTATATAGAGATCCAAAAAAGATTTTTCATGAATAAAATTATCATGTTATTGGAAAAGCGAAAAAGGTATAGAGCTGATGAAATTTAAATAAATCTCAGAATGAAAAAAGTCAAAAGGCATTGATCTACAATCTTTTACATACTTCTTATCTTATATTCATTATTTTAGACCAGCGCGTTAGTCGTCGATCATTTTCAAGTCAACGTCAAATCATAAAGTGGTTGAATACATTATCAACATATATGAAACAATTTTTAAATTTTTTTTCATGAACAAAAAAGGCAAAATTAAAAATACTAGATATAACGCAATAAAAAAATATTAAGTGTTAATTATTTTACAGGGTTTTCAAATAATCCAATGTTTAGAATTTATTGTACTAATTAATTTAATAATTGAATACTAATAAAAGATCCAAAAATTAATATTATTTTTAGACCTCAAATTAATTTATCACCTAATAGTTTTATATTTATATTTATACAATGTATCGATCCATGTAAAATTTAGCAACTAAAAGTTACTGCATAATTTTTAAAACATATTGAAAATTTGAAATTATTCAAATCTATTTACAAAATATTCACATAATTAACTAAATAATAATGTACTTAAGAATGTTGGTTATAAAATTTAATGAATAACTTTAGGAAATATAAAATACACCGAATACTAAATTATTTTTGTTTGTTAAATATGTAATATCTTTTATATATCATTAATTATAAAATCAATTATTTAATAGTAAATGCGATGTAAAACTTTAAATAGTATAAATGATATAAAAAAAATTTTCTATTTTCTTAAGCTAGAAAATCCAGTATCTCTATATTATAATTTCTTCTTTTTATTAATAGATTTTTGTATATTTTTTTAAATATAGTTTTTTTAAACAACAATAGTATTTTCATTATATAATACGAAAATATTTTTTAATTATATCCAGAAATATTTATTGCATAAAATAATAAAATTATCACTCTTTTTTTTGATATATCAAAACTGGTTTCATCCCTTTCTATTTTTCTATATGTGAAAATTAAAAAATAACTACTGCTTAATTTTTAAATTAATTAATGTATATTTTAAAACATAATTATTTAAAGTTTGATAATATAAAGTATACTATATAAATAATAATAATTCCTAATATCTAGTATTCTCTTATTCAATTAAAATCACATATTTCAATAAACTTGAAAATTAAAAATATTCAGTTACTTAAGAAATTATTTATATTTTTAACATAAATTTCTTTCAATAATATGATACACATAAGTTAGTAATTTTTAAAATTAAATTTACATCAATATAATGTGAATTTTTTAAATATATAAAACCTATAATAATATTTTTTAAATAAATACATCGTTTAATATACATATTTTTTGGGTTGGTCACTTATATAAGCTAAATATAAATATTATTTTTGAAGTAATTATAAAAGAAGTTTCACGGTAATTTTCTGAAAAAAATTAATAAAAAAAATTTTTTGTTTTATCAATTTTTTTTTAATTTAGAAATTATGTGTAAATCGAAGTAAGATATTCCAATTTATTATACAAAGATTATAAATATCTTACTTCGATTGTTTTTTGGCGATGGATTAGTTTTCTCGGAGTGATTTGTATAGAATAAATTACAATAAGCAGTTACGATCTGCTTATAAATATTTACTTTTTTATAGATTTAACTTAATTATTTTGTAGATAAAATTTAAAATAATTTTTATAATTGAAATTCAGCCATATAGGAGCTCATGATTATAAATTTCATGTATATGTTCTAAAATTATTAAAAACTATTTTATTACATAAATTTGACTTTAAAAAACATTAATAATATGAAAATAAAATAAATTTAGTAATGTAAAATTTAACAAAGTTGACAAAATATTTTTTTTTAAAGTTATTATGATATTAGAATAAGATTAAAATTTTATACCATTTTTGGTGACGTATATTCTTAATGTTTTCAGAAAAATAAATATTTTTTCAACTTAAATTTTTTTATAGATATTTATGAAGTTAATATAAATTATTTTTAATATAAAATTTTAAACATTTATTATAAAGATTACAAAAACTCAAAATTACACAAAAAATAAAAATTTATAATACAAATTTTTCACTTAATTAAAATAAGTAATTATTCTTTTAGAGTTCTGACTCCTTAGATGGTATACCAGTTAGTGCTACAAGTCAACCACAAGCTCAGATTCTTAAAAATCGTCAGAAGCATTATTCCACCGGAAATCGACAGATTAATAGTCATATGACTTATCCGCATTCTAAAGATGTATCGTATGCGATTCGTTCGGGAATTCGTGATGACCTCACAGAAGAAGTGAAGTCGACTAAGGGGCGTAGTAGATTGCGTCGACCTAATATCAGAAAGCGTGTAACCACAACTACTGAAAGTATATCTCAAGTAAACAATTTACCATTGAGTGAAAATTATTCAAGAATTGTATCTCAGGAATTACAAGATGCAGTAATCAATAACAATGGAGATTTACATAATGATAAAAATTTAATGATGTATGATCAAAACCAATTTAACAAGAGTAAACCTATAAAAGACGATTTAATAGTCGAAAATGTGAGTGAGGTTCTTTAATATAACTTAATATAATGAAAATAAATGTGAAATATAATTTAATATTAATAGTTTTTAATATAATTTTTTATTAAATATAAAATAATATTTAATATAATATAATTATTAATATAATTTAATATTAACTAAATGACGTCATAATTCACATGTTACCAATAATTAAATTAATTCAAAAATCTTTAAAATTTTTAACTTATTTATCTTAGACATAAATTATAAAATATAAAACACCACTGGTTTTTGTTATAAAATAATGGTCTAAATTAGATATTTTAAAAATTGAAAATATTCTTAATTTTATCTATTTTTACTTATTTCGTGAACATATGATAGAATTAATAAGCAGCATATTAATAAGCAGCATAGTGTATATTAATTCTATCATATATTGACAAAATAAATAAATATAGTTAGTAAATTTAAAATATGTTTATTTTTATTTATTAAAAATAATAAAAATATAATTAATATTATATAAGATATAAACTATAAAAATAATTAATTATATTCAAATTCATTTTATTTTTTCATTATATAATATTGTATAAAATAAATTAATTTAAAATAATAACAATTAAATTTTCAAATTTTTATTTCAAACAATTGTTTGTTAATATATAAAAAATATTAAAAAAAAAGATAATTCATTATGTTGATTTTTATAATTAACAGATATAAAAGATTTACAAAAGTAATTTGATAATAATAACAGTAATTATAATATAATATAATTAATAATTATTAATTAGTGTCGATGTAAATTAAATTTTTTATGGTATAAAAATTTACATTAATTATTGTTTTGATAAAGAGATTCATTAAAACCAGAAAACTTCCTGGGTTATTTGGTATAATTTGTTACAGTATCCTCGGGAACTTTTAGTAAATTACGCCACTATTCAAAATTTTCATCGCAATACATTCGATCAAGCACAAATAACTAGTGATGTACCTAATCATCATTATTCCATATCGTCTTCTACATCACATCCGCAAACTACCATTAATAGTTTGGTATCTGATGTTTATGGAGCAGAGAGTCAGTGGTCAACCAAGCTCACGGATAACTCCTTTCAAACAAGTAATTACTCTTCAAATCAAGTAGCTAATAATTCAAAAAAGTCTCTAAACACAATTAAAAGAGAAAAGGTTAGAAATATATCAGATAGTGTCACAGGAAGACTTAATATACCTTCTGTAAATATTTTTGTAAATTCTAATGATAAAAATTTAGAACCAAGTACAGAATCAACTATACACTCTCAGAAATCTGTAATAGATTACATAACGAATGCGATGATTAATTTTGGAGAAACAATAAATGATGAAGGACAAATGTTCAATGTCTCTACCACACCATCAATGATGTTCTCCACTGAGAATGCTGTTGGAGTTGACATTAATAATAATAATAATACTGACGGAAAATTAAATAAGGTAAAGTACTAAATTTATTTTAATCCTTAGTGTAGGTTTATAACTTAAATTTATTTTGCATATAACTTTTTGAAAGTATTTAAAATTTATTTGAAATTTCGATTATAAACTAAAAAATAATATTTAAAATTATTAGTTAATTGAATAATAGTTAAAATAAAATTTTAAATAAATTAAGTAAAATGTTACGTTATATTTTATTTTTATTTTTATATTGAGAAAACAAAATAAACTTAAAAATCATAAAGTTTATAGATTTAAAAATTTTGTTAAAGATGAAACAAAATTTTTGTTTATATAATTTGCAATAATTATTAACTTCTTTACTTATAATTGAAAATTATTTAAAAAAAAAAGCTATATGCCGTTTTATATATATCATCATTATAACATAGAAGCATTTGCGATCATATATCGTCAATTTTAAATATTTATGTTATTTATAAATATAGTATTTTTAATAATTATACTATAAAAAATAATTTATTTTTATAAATTCATAATTTTGTCGGTATTAGTGTATTTTAAATTATATTTAATTCGATATTATGTTTAGCAAATTAATATTTGATATAATAAATATAGAAAATCTTAAAAATAGATAATTATTAAACTTAATTAACATATTTATATGGAAATATTTTTTCTTTTTTCAATTTTACATTAAATAATCTCACATAAAATAATCTTATCCTTATATAATTATAAATTTTCACATCTAATTATAAAAATATAAATGTATGTTTATATTATGTTTATAAGTAAATAGATATGATATCTACAAAAGTATATATTTGCATGTGAAAATATATTTTAAGTTTACGTACGCTCAGATATGATTTCTATTTTTCTATCCTAAATGAACATTATATTCAAATTAATTTTGCATTTTTAATTTAATAGATTTTAATAATTATTACTGAAAAATCAACGATTTTAAAAAAGTATAAATAAAAACTTATTTATAAAATATTAAATGTTGTTAAACGTATAAAAGTAACTTAAGTATTTGTATTTTGATTAGTTTAATAATTATAAAAATAAAAAAATATTTCTGCAAATATTAATTTCATTGCAAATATAATGAGTACATATTAAAAGGTTGAATATTAGATATTATTAATTATTTAGGCAGGATTAAGAAGAAGACGAGTTCGAGTTCGAGTGAGACCAGCGGGATCAGGTTCTGAAGATTTTATCACAGCTGAATCTCAAAGCTATGATTTTTCTCTTAAAAATTTGTCTAGAGAAATTAATAATATTCGAAATTTTTACACAGTTACTGAACCAACAACTATAAAACAAGAAATAACAACATTTATGTCTACAAATAAAATTTCAGAAACAGAAAATTTAGTATATGATTCTTTTGATAAAATTGTTGATAGCAATGAAGAAGTTTCTACGATTGTACCCGATATTATAACTAGTATAACACCAATAATTTCTAATAATTCAGGGATAACTTCTTCAACAATTTCACCAATAATTAACGAAAGTAAATACTTGCATGATAAAATCAACTGGATCACAAATACTCCATACTCTTCAAAATATTTGACGACTCTAAGTAATAGCGAAAAAAACGAGGGCAGTATGGAATTTCCAACAACAAGCATCATGATAACAGAAAGCAGTGAAGCTTATCCTTCAACCATTATCAACCGAATAATATCATCTACCATACCCCAAACAACTGAAGAAATAAAAAACAACAGTGGTGAAAACGTGATTCGATTATTGAATCCAAATAATTCCCTTACACAGTTTTCTATCAAAAATACAGTTTTTAATGAGTATTTACGAAATAATGCAGAGTTAAGCAATTCTAAAGTATTAAAACATAATCTCGGTTATCCAAAAAACCATAGAAGTCAGTGGAGTGAAGTGCGATTTCCTACTGAATCCTATAAGTCATTATTTGATTTTACTAAGTGGAATGACAAAAATAACAATCAATCTAAACAAGATATTTATATTCCAGAAAAACATCTTACTAACAAAGAATCAAACAACACTAATATAAATGATTATGTTAAGGCTATTTTTGAAAGTATAAAGAGTTCTGATAAAGAATATCAAGAAGGTGCCAAATTCGACAAAAATAATATATTAACTTCAAAACCGAATGAAGAGTTGTTCAAAATGAAAAACAATTCAATTTTACCAACAGCAATAAAACCTTCTATTTCATCGTCCAGTATAGTTGTAACTCGACCACAAATAAGTTATAATCAGAAAAAAGATATCAGTCCAACGACTTCAACAACAGAGTTTGAAACATTCAGTCCATTAATACCATCAATGATATCTGCTGATGCACATGATCTTGTGAAAGAACCACCCTTTAAAACAAAATTAGAAAAAATTCTTAGAACTACAACTACAACAAAAGTTACGCACATGACAGAAATTTGCTTCCGTGGACGTTGTATCATGTCCAAACCGAAGAAAGAAGGAATTTTGAGATGAGCAGTCAAAAAATGAAGAATCGAATTATTTGAAAAGTTTTTAAAAATTTAAATTTTATATGTAATATAAAAGGATGCGTGTTTCCAATATTTTAAAGATAGATTTTACAGATATTTTGTTATAAGTATTTCAAAATACTTACCTATTTTTGTAGAGATAGAATGAAGAACTAAAATTAATTTAATTTAAAATATTTGCTAATAATTAAAAACTCAAAAAATATTATATATAATATTATCAAAATAGAACAGAAATTTCAATAAGTTCAATTTTAGTTAATCTTAATAAATCGAAACAATTGAAATTACTGTTATGTATTAATTTATAATTTATCAAAACAATGATAATTAATATTATTTATATAATTTTACATATTGCAAATAGAATAGATAAAACTTACTCCTAAATAAATAAACTAATCAAACTATTTAAAAAAATTAAAGAATCATAATAATTATTTATTTTACTTAGTTAGAAGAAAGATAATATTCAACATATTAATAATTCACATTTTATTTTATTGTAACAGATTACAATACAAATTAAAATAAGTGTCATATACATAAAAAATGAAACAATTATTCGTATATATTTGTGTACCGTTCAATAAAAGATTTGACAAATTAGCTTGAAGAATGTAGAATGTGATTCAAATTGATGAATTTATTAAAATATTTTATAATTTAAGATTTGAGTGCTTTACTTAAAATATATTATTTTTATTACTCATAATAATAAAACAAAGTTTAACAAATATGTAAAAACTAAAGAAAATTAAAATCTATATTATGCTTACTTAAAAAGAAAAAGATTCTATAGAAAATGAAACTGTTTAAGTTTTGTTATTTAATTTAATTATATTATTGCGTAGATTTAAACTATTTGTGTCTAATTTATTTTAAACATTTGAATGAATGTTTTCAATTGTAAAATTACAATAAATTATAATTATATGCGTGATAATAAATTTGAATAATAACTTTTTTAATAATTTTGGAAAATACTTATTTTTTCTTTTTCTCTTTCTCTTCCACTATCCCTATATATATATATATTAATTTTTATTATATATTACTATTAAAACTAATTAAATATGTATAATAATATTTTTTAATGATCCAGTAAATATTATATTTTATAAAACCAATGTAAAAAGGTAATTGCATCAGCGTACTCTATATATTCAAACAATTTAAGTAAATAAATTTTGCACGTGAATTATATAAAACGAAAAATTTTGTTTTATTTCTCCTTGTATTTTGAACTGTATAATTTATCAATAAAGTATATTTTAGAAAAGTATTTTTGATTAAAATAATGATGTTCTTATGTAAAAAAGTTCTTTCTTTATTAAAAAAATGTTCATCAATAAGTCTATTGAAAATTATTTAGCGTTTTTGTTTAGCTTAGGATTTTGTTTCTAAATACATAAGAAATTTTTAAATATTAGTTTTAAATAATTTTGAAATATTAATATTTATCAACTTTTAAAAACTATTTTTAAAAATGTATTATTAATATTATTTTATTACATATTGCTTAAATATTATTTTTATTACATTAATTAAAATACTTCAAACATAAATTTTAAGTTTTAATATTATAAAAAATAAAAAAGTACATTTAACAAATTTGTTTATAAATTAGGCTATAATTTGTATTAAAGTTTCATAAAAAATTAATACTACTTTGATTTAATTTAGTAGGATATAAATAATTTTTTTACAATAAAATAAGTCAGATTGATAAAAAACTTAAGAAAGTAAAAACTTAAAAAATTAAAATGTTAATTTTTTTAATTGATTAATTAAAAGAACATCGAGAATTTAAAGAAATTATTATTAAAATAAAAATTAGGCAAAAATTTATTTGTCAGTCATAACTTTTTAATATTATTATTTATAAAATATATTTAAATTGTTCAATAAGAAATCAGAAAAATATATAAAAATTAAATAGAATCGTTACACGTGTTAATTTAATTTTTTATATTTTTTTATTATATAATATTTTATAAATATTACACCTAAAATATATGATATACAATCTAGAAACCTTGTTTAAAAATATATTGATTTTAATATTGACTGAATCGGTACAAGAATTTTCGGAATCCACTTAGAGTAAATTTACATTATAAAATAAGCAAAAAATAAATAACAGTAATAACTAAAAAAGAAGAAAAAATCAATAAATCAAAAAAAATTTTAATTTGATAAAATAGTTTGCTCGTTGTAGTTATTCATTGTGGAAAATTAATAATCAAGGAAAATAAAATAAAAAGAAAATATAAATTCAAAATAAAATGACAAATAAAAGCCAAAATGAATATACACAAGGAAATTAAGAAGGAAATTTAGAGATAAAATGCAAATCTAGGCAATTGAATGATTGGACAAATGGAGTGAGTGAATACTGGGGTGTGCTCGCTATGTGTTATTCGAGTCGATTACGAAAAAGATGATGGAATTTAAGTCTCCACTACTTCGTCGCAATCATTTTTATTTTAACATGTACGTACTCGATAATTAGCCTTTTTTGAACATCAAAATACATGTACGGAGTGTTTGAGAAATTCTTCAACCTCATTGAACCAGTCAGCCAATCGAGCTTTAATTATAGATTTTATAATTTTTTATCTATAGTTCAATGTAGAAAAAGATTATTATATGTATAACAATAAAATATATACATTATTTAGAAAATAGCTTGATGGAAGAATTGCACTACCCGTCTTACATTGTATATTTTCTTATAACTGCTAACCACCTGGACAGAACATTAATTGTTTTCGTATACCAAAGAGTAAACTCAAACGTTGTTTTGGTCATGAAAGGGAATGCTAGTTCCAAACTTTAAAAGAATAGTTGTAGATTCTTTGTATAATTTATTATATTAATTTATTTAACGAAACAAAGATTTTACGCTATAACTTGCTTAATTAATTTTGAAACAGAATCAATTTAAGCTAATTCTTTACATATATAGTTCTGTATTTGATTATGCAAGAATATATTTATCTAATATATATTTTTATTTTTACAATTTAATTAAAATTTGATATATTTTGTTGTAACAAAAAGTATATTTTCACTTAAAATAAAAGATTAAAATCGGTTTAGAGTTTAATAATTTTATTTGTAGAATTATTTGTATTTTAAATAATTAACACTACAATCAGATTTGTTTAAATATTATATAATATATTTCGTTCGATTATAAGTTACAATATTCGTTCATGCTCGTGCATTGAGAGATGAGAAAAGACTGACTCGTTTTTAAAGTGAAAAGATATATTGTTATGTTTTTCTATTGTTTTATAGAAGAAGTATTGATGTCGATAACAGTCGAAGAAAGTATCGGATTCGCCTGCTTGCTGTTTGAATCTATGATTTCTTTTCGACTCATAGTCTAAACAGCACCGCAGTCTTCCTGGTATTTCGCTCGACTTTTCGTCACCACATATTACTCTTTAAATTAGTGCGATTCCTAAAAGTACACTATTTTTTTAACATAACTATTAATCAAAGATAATACATTATAGTTTTAGTTATGCTTTTGATTGTAAAGTGATATAGAACAATAATTTTTAATTAATTCTTATAAGTTAAATATAACATAGCAATTTATTTTGCATTCCAGATATAAAATATTCATTGCTATTAAAAGTTTTAACTGTTAATGTTTGTAAAAGTTTATAAATAAGTTTGTTAATAATAATTAAAATTCGATTGTTTACTATTTGACTAGATAATGTTAGTGTTTAAAAAAAATCTTATAAAAGAATGTTCTAATAATTAAAAGCTTCATGGATCTTTAGAATCAAACAACTAGAATCTACGTAGCTTATTTCTAAAGGATTTTGAATTTAAATACTTAAATCAATTATTTTTAATAATACCGGTAAAGTAACAAAAAATAACTAAATTTAATAATATATAATAATAATATACCATCTTATAATCTTAATCATTACATCATTTGTATTTCTTATATATTTATTATTTTATATATATTATATTTATTTGTATATAAGTAATCTTGCCGGATTATTTACAGGGGAAAATAACACAAATATTTCTTCATTCAACTTTTATTTAGTTTTTGATAAATGTACCTCATTTCATATTTAGTATCTTATTGTTAAATGTAGGTCGACGTAGAGTATCGGGATATTAGATATGATATAATGAATTTTAGTAGATATTTTAATATTCTACTACTAATTTCCTTTTATTTTAATCGTTTATATACAAGCTCTAGTTGTTCGTTCATGAGTGAAAGAGAAACTGAAATTCCTTACTCTCTTATTTCATTTCTCACATTTTTTCGTTATAAACTTAAACATTAAGCAAATATTAAACAAATCAAAAATAGTTTATTGTAAAATTCAAAGAAGTCTAATTATTTTAAGTTTTTATTTTACGCCGGCGATATCGTTAAGTCTTCTCGGAACGATACTATTGATTCACCCTCGCTGTGTTTAATAATATTTCTATATACTATTTTAACCGTTAGTTTTTACTTTATCTAGTTGCTATACATATACCAAAGTTTACTTATAGACCAAGAAAAAATTAAAAAATTTTAAATAAAATGATACATTTTTGGTTGGTTAGAGATAAAATCTTCATACAGGTATATTATAAATGTTTATATTAAAATAGAAAATATAATTAGTAAAATATTAAAGGAAAGTATTTAAGAAAAAAGTTGTTGATTATGTATAAAAAAAAGATCTGGAATCATTTAAATGTTTAAAAAAAATTATAATTGAAGAATTATAAGAGAATTCTAGTTTTCAAAAACTTTAAAAAGAGCAATAGTAATAATTGCTATAAAAATATTAATTTTATCTTACGAAAATATTATTTTTTTTAATTCTGCAATATATGACAAATCAATTTCTGCAATATTGACAAATCTAAAAGTTTTACTTGATAACAATTTTGGATTAATTTGATAATTATGTTTTTACAATTATGTTATTATTTTTTCAAAAGGTAAGTTACAAAGTTTAGAGCTATTTTTGTACTAAATTGTTAAATATCTTTTAAGAATTAACAAAAATTATTTAAATTTATTAATAAAGTATTTTTTATTTCATATATTAGTTTTTAATTCGAAGAAATAAAAGTCATTATGTATGTATTCGATTCAAATCAAAAAGAAATTTTTAATATTTTCAATATATTTTAATAAGACAATTAATTTACTAAAATATGAATACAATGAATACTTATAATAATTGAAAAAATAAAATAAAAAAAAAACTTCCTTACATATTTCTTAAAAGTTCTTGGAAAATGAACGAATAAATGGAAAAATAATTTATTAAATAATATATTATTAAAAAAATATTATATTATTAAATAACATATAAAAATAATATATTGGTACTAGTGATAGAAGCATAGATTAAAAAAGTAAAAAACTTAAATAATAAATATTTTTAAATTAAATAATCGGTCAAAATTAAAAATAAAACATAGAAAAATAAATAAAAGAAATAATTTAATAAACAAAAAGATAATAAAAAAATAAAAGCTAATATAATTATATCAAATTTTAGATGAGAAGAAAAAGAAATAAACCAGAAAAAAAGATTAGTTGTTTAAAATAGAAATAGGAAAAGAATAAAACTAATAAAAATATAGGTAACAGAAGCACAACAAATTGAAATAATTTTAAAGATTAAATGTAACAACGACAAAAAAACACATATGTGTATGCTAACGTTTACGGTAATATGCGTATGAAAGACAACAGAATTTGTATACAATAATAGTAATACAACTAAATAACTTAACATGATTATAAAGGAGTGGTTAAAATCATTGTAGTCTCGCACTGGTAGCAATGGTTTTCGGGTTACGAAGCATGCGCTTTGTGGAAAGAGTTGGGTGTCAGCGCAGTTTTGTATATTTCGTGTATACGCGTCTTTTAGTATAACGCTGGGTAGTATAAGCACAGTAGTTCATCCTCATCGGTGAGACAACTATGTCAGGCGGTGAGGGGTCGACCATCGTCACTAACCCGATCAATCGAATCACGACTGAGTACAGCCCAGTAGCAACAATTGACAGAAGTGATGAATGTAAGGACACGAATGTTAAAGGTACATCAGATTCATTGACTGATGATGGAATCAGAAGAAGGAAGGTTATATATACGGCTAAAGAAACCCTGGATAAGGGTGAGTCAGAAAAGAAGTTGTTGAAACATATTATTAATTTTAGAATGGAATGTCCATGAAATTGAAATTAAAATGTGTCATATTTTTTGTACACATCTTGTCAGAATATAAGGATAAACATATCCATAAATGATAGATAATTGAAAATTTTTTTATTATAGAATTTCAATTTATCTATACTAACATAAAATTATTATTTTTTTTAACTAATATATATTTATATCTTAATTCCTGGTGCTTTATATTATTTTTTATTGGTATATATGAAATATGTATTATGAATGCTAGAAAACAATAAACCAATTAATTTAATATTTACAATAAAACTTTAATATCTAAAGTTAAATTTTTGAAATGTTGAATCCATAAATATTATTCATTTTAAAGGTTTAAAAAAAACTTTTTGCTAATATAATAAAAATGTATAATGATACATTATTTTTTGAATATTATGACTTCATTTATAATAATTAAAAAGGTTATATATTTTAATTATTAAAAAATGTTTATATAAAATGACTAATAGAGCAATTTCAATTTTTATAAAAATAATTTCTGACTTCGAACTTACATTGAATTGTTATTTTTTTTTATTGTATAGTATATTAGTGGTTGAGTATATAGTATGCAATATGTATGTTTGTATATATATTAAAATATTTTAAATTTTAATTTAAATAAAAATAGAATTAATAATTTAAATTAATGCGTATATCTTAAGTGAGATTATAATTATAGTTTAAAAAGTCTTGATTCAGATAAAATAATGTAAATAATACGTTAAAGACCAGTCTAATGATTTTTTAAATAAATGCACGAGTAGGTTTTTTTGTTAACAGTAATTCAAATAATAACTTCAAGATTTAATGTCTATAAAAGGAAAATTATTAAAGATTATGATTGTTTATTGAAATTTAGATAAATTATTATGTTGTCATTTTACTATTGTATATATTATATTAATAATATATTATAGTATATAGTAATAATAAAATACACGCATAAAAAATTTTTAATAATCATAGATATCTATAATATTAAAAATTTTTAATAATTTAAACACATATTTACAATAATGACAAATGAAATAAATATCATAAAAAACAACAAAAAAAATTTAGAGTTTTAAATAAGATTATAACAAAAGTAATTATTTTAAAATATATAAATTTAAGTTAAATTTATTTGATCTATTAACTAAGCTATTATATGTATATATCTAATGAATCAATACTGAAACTCTTGACTTTTTGATATTCAAATTACATTTAAGGTTAAAATTTAATTTAAATAATGTATAATTTTTATGTAATGATTTAAAATGTTAATATAAATAGTTATTTAAATAATTAATGTTACACTTTCTTTAGTTTTCTGACAGTGTAACTTCGAAACGTGAAATCTGAAATAAATTGATACGTAATAAAAATCTATATATGTATCTACACATTTTTAAAGAAATACTTAATTCGTAAGTTTTAATTTTATGAATATATTGAGTATATGAATTTATTATTTTCAGAGATCAAATATTATGTTGCAGTTTATCAATTATTATTTTAGCAAATAATTCTTAAATGCATATTCCAATTATTTTTTTAATATTTATAGCTAGAGATTCTAATTATAAAATATATTTATAGTTACATAATGTAATGTGATTTAATGACTTTTAAAAAGCTACAATGTATTTTTTTTTTAATTTTAGTATATTTTTCCTTGAATGAATAGTTAAATAATTCGAGTTTCTGATCGAAATTTCTTGCTTCTGTTTTTGGGATTTTTCCAATACGGCTCTCATATTCCTATCTGTTGTAATAACACTAAAAAATCGTAAAAAATTTTGTTGAATGTCTATGGATTTAGTTGGGTTTGCAAAAATAATATTTTTAATAAACCGAAGGATTTGTTTAAACATAAAAATAGTGCTTAGTTAAATTAAACTAAGTTTTTAAAAAAGTTTAATAAAAACATTAACATATTATGTAGTTAATATTAAATTTTTTTTTATTTTTTGCATGCATTCATACAGCAGAAAGCAATGAAAAAAGGGGCAATAGAAAAACGGAAGAGTTGATCATTGTTAAGGTAGTTATTAATAGAAAAAAGATGAATATGGGTGTGGTGTGTACAATTTAGATACTGATTTTAATGCAAAAAAATACAAAAGAGAGGGGCTTGGTAAAAAACGGAGCGGAAAATCTAAAAATAAAAAAAGAAAAAAAATAAGATAAAAAATCAATTTTAATTTAAAGAAAATATAACAAGATAGTGAATTAATATATAATTTAAAAACGGGAAATATTTAATTCTGTGATAAAGTAAGCAAAATTAAATGTATAAGCAAACCATATAGAGGAATAGATGTGGTGATCAGAGTGAAGTCTAATTTTTTTAAAAATGTCTATTTGAGAATATACAAGTAAAGAAAAAGGAAGTGAAAAAAACAATTGGAAAAGATAAATCAATAAAAAAGTACCGAAAAAGAATAAAAATTAAAATATATCAAAATATGTGACTAATAAAAATAAAAAATGAAAGAACTTACTGAATAAAGTTTTGTAAAAAAAAGGAAGTAAATTATGAAATTTGATATTATGGAGAAGGCTAATAAAGTAAAGTTAAAGTTGATAGAATTTAGACAGTAGAAAAATAAAATAAGAAAAAAAAATAAAAAGATAAAATAAAAAAAAAATTAAATAGAAATATATCAAGAAGAATATTTAAATCAGTTTTAAAATGTATACGAGGAAAAAAGAGGGATGTATATGTAATATATATGTAATGTACACGATGCGGGAAATAAGATAATAAAAGAATTAAAAGAAGACCAGAAAAGAGATGAAGGTTTACAAATAGATAAAGTGGCAAGGAAGTATAGCAAATACCGTACAGTATAAAATGAAAATAATTCAGGAAAAAGTAAAGTCATGAAAAAAATGTAGAGAAATGGAGGAAAAAACTGATACAAGATGTAAGAAAAATTATCAACAAATTCATAAAGGAAAAAAAATTCCGAGGAGTAAATTAGCATCGTAGTAATTGTAATCTAAAAAAAATAACATTAATATATTATTAATATATGCGACATTTAATATAAATTGTCAAAATATATATAAAATATTGAAGAAAATCTAAAGCTAAATTCAGAAAAGATAGAAAAAGAGAAAAAGAGTTAAAATAAAAACAATTAATCTATTCAGATAAGATAATACACGATTACATAATTATGCTAGAAAATCGAAAATAATTAGATATGAAAAAAATTGAATATAAAGAAAATAAAATAAAAATAGTCAAACATTAGGCATTCTTAAAGAAAAAATAAGAATAAAAGAATAAAGGAATAAAGAGAATAATAAAATAATAGAATAATAAAGTTATGAAATAAAAAGGTTTAATTTCAGATGAAGTATTTGATAGTCGAGTTGTTATTGGATTGAGAAATGCAAAAAAGGAATAATAATTTTATAAGAAAATTTGTTAAGGTAATGTTAAAAGTAATACTCAAAGTATAAACTTGTTGAATGTATTGTAAAAAATTAATGCCAAATACTTTTTAGTAATAGATTAGATTATGATAAAATTAAAAAAATTATTTTTAAAGTGATTATTATTAAGTTATAGCAATATATGTATTTAGATTCTTATTAGATTATTTTTCTTCAAATATATATATATATATATATTAAAAATCAATATATTATATAAGAAATATTAAATTATGTTTATAAATTTACAACAAATATTAAAATAAAATACTTTTAATTAATATTTTTAATTATTCAATTAATAATTAAAAATTTTCTAATTTTATTTTTTAGCATCTCGTCTTTTTAGAATACAAAATTCACATGTACTGGACATTTAATGACCCCCCACGCCGCCTGTGGATTAAAACGTTCCAACACAAGTTAAGTTGTTGCTTTTGACTTAATAAATAATAATTATAATTTTATTTACTCAAGTTATTTTTTGTAATTTTAAGTATATATATTTATCTATATATCTTAAATATTTACTTATTCTAAAATTATTATTACTTTCAAACATACTTGTATATATTCGTGATTCGATTTTATAAATCAGTTTATAAATATAATTAAGTTTATAAACATCATAATAAATATTGTTTTAGAAAAAATACTAAAAAGTTATTTAATTATAAGTAAATAGTAATTCACAAAAAGAAATTTATATACACAATTTATTTTTATTTACTTAAATATGCAATTCATATATCTTAAAAAAATAAGTAGCATTTAAAGCTAAAATATGCAGATTAAATTTAAAGGAAATGTAAAATTTCTATTGATAAGCCAAGAAATTCTTTAGGAAATATTTATTTCAAGTTCAAGGTTTTGTATATTTTTGTTCTCTTTTTTCAATAGAATCAAAATTTATCTATAATATAGAAGCAATTGTAACGGAAAAAGTAAAATATTTTAATAAACTAAAAAAAATTTGTTTTAATGCATAGAATTATAAAAAAATTTTACTGTTACAGAAATTATAATCTTTCTTCTTCGATAAAAATACTCATAGATGTTTACAAATAGAGTTTTTTTAACATAAATATTCTAATAAATTTACTCATTACTTATATTTTCAATGGTACTATTATACTGAGATACACGATTGCAACATAGTGAACATAAATACTCAAGACAATTAAATTTAAAGTTACCAATTGATTCTCATTTAATTTTTTACCCAATAAAAATTTAATTATTTATTGAATATATTGTCTTTTATTTTGATTAATGCATAAAATAATTTCTCTTTTTGATGAAATTATAAATATTGCTTAAGAGCTTGCTTGCAAATTTAGCTTACCTAAATAGATTTCAAATCAACCTAATAACGAGTTTGAATTACAAAAAAATAAGGGGATTAAACCTTTTATGCACTTATACATATATATATATCAAGTATTTGCACTACTGAAATTATTTTAAAGGTGCAATGAAATGAAGGAATTTTCAAGACTCTTGATGTCTTACTTTAATTTAGATTTGCTCAAAATATCCAAATCTCCAAATTAAAGTAAGTATTTAAATAAATCTCTAATGTATCTATTTATTTTCAAGGCATTTTTTCAATTTGATTACAATTTTATTACCTTTCTTCTGATTTAGCTATTAATAAAGAAAGATATTTCTAAAATTAAGCAAACCATTAACCAACTAAAAATGAACTAATTTATAGTTTACTAAATGGGTATTCTTTGATTGACTTGAATCGAGACTATTTTAAATAGCCTGAATTTAAGACTTATTTTTCAGTTAAAAAATTGAATATCTCTAGCCTTAAAAAAATTACAAATTAAAAAGTTAAGAATGTCCCAATACTGAAAGAGTAGTATTGAAAAGTATTAATTTTACTTCACAACAAATTAAGATACAAATAGCACTTACATAAAGCAGTGACAGATCAGTACATTACAAAATTCTAGAACACTAGGATAAATAAAAAAATGAAAAAATAAATAAAAATAACTCTAAACTTATGAACATTCTGTATAAATCCAGAGTATTACTTCAAGTATCCTGTTTTTGTATCAATATATATGACAGTAATGGGAGAGTATTATGCAACTTTTTGGTTTCAATAATGTGTAAAATTCTTTTAACCTTCTTACTTTAGCAAGTAAACTACTTGACATAAATTCTGACATTTTCTTGAACTCGGAATATTTGATTAATTAGCTAGATCTGACAACACAACAAACATTTGATGGCATAGTTATTCATGTTCAGTAGTTAAGAATTAATCAAAATATAATAATTCCATCTTTAAAAAAAAATAGAAAAATGATAATAAAAATTTCTAATATATTTATTTACATTCACTGAAATAAAAAATTCTTCTCTATATAAATCATTAAAATCTACAGGTATATCAAGGTTGACTATCTGTAACATATCTTGTAGATAGATGGATAACTCAACGAGAGACGATATGAAGATATTATTTTGGAACAAAATTTGTAACTCTATTTCAAATAACTAAAAATAAATTGAATATATAAATATCCATTAGTAGTTATCTAGATCAGTATATAATGAAAACATATTTAATTGTGAATTCAGTATAGCAGTTCAAAGATATGTCGAAATAATTGATTTAATTTTTCCATTTATCAGATTTTTAATTGCAATATGTTAAACACACTTAGAAGTATTGTATAATTTTAATCTAAAAATTTTTTTAACAAAATGATCGTCTTAAAGCGAAATTTTCAATTTATTTATTATATTATGCATACAAAAGAAAAGTATTCAAAAGCTCCATACTTAAGTAATATAAATATTCAATGCATTCCACCTTATTTTACCTATAATTATTAGAACAAAAGTGGTATAATTCATTACTATTCTATTTTCTTTCAAAATAAAAATATTGGATTAGTAATAGTATTTAAGGATTAATCTTATTTGAATCAACACAAATTAATCAATACATTTGAAAACTTATGAATCGAATCTCCATAGTTATTCTTATACAGCTCTATACGCGATGGCTATCGTGAATCAAAGTAACTCTACACTGTAGGAAATATCGACTAAACATTTAGAATTTTAATCTTCAAGATAGATCTGACCATCATATAGCAGTGAATCAATATTTTCTTAGTCTACTCAATTCATTTAAGAATCGAGTAAACTCTGTGCACAATAAACTAGTGCTATAATTTCAGTGCATGTAATCAACTCACCAGAAAAATATAATTAAAATTGCATATTAAAAAATTTATCGCCTTAAAATTATTAAAAATTATAAATCTCGTTTTTACAACTCAGAGTTAAAAGAAAATATTACTGTTTACAAACCGCAAACATTTCAACAAATAATATAATAAATCATTGAAGACACTCTTTGCGGTTAAGACAACTCGATTTTTTTTATTAATTTACTAAAAAAATGTTCTCAAGAGTGAAACTCAACTATTAAACTTTTGTTTTTGAGTAAATTTACTTTGATATGTACTACAGATAGTTCTAGAGATAGTTCAGGATATCAAGGAACGTATACGAGGAATAGGAAAATGCTGTTTAACTTCTCGCTGCCTAACAAGGGTAGGTGCGTCCTGAGGAACAGAAGGAGAAGGAAGAAGAAAATCGAGAATAAGAAAAAAAAGAATCCGATGTTGTTTCTGGTTATATGGTGGTGCGGCACTTGCGGGGAACATTAGAGTGGTGGTGCGACGTATGGTCTCGTTGATCGCGATGTTGCTCTACGTTGATTATCACCTATGTAATGACTTTTTTGTTCTAAGCTCACAGCAGAGATACTTGATACAAACGATTTTACGACCCCGACAGTCCTTATTTTAATCTTGTAGCCATAGCACCTCCGGGAAAATATTGAGATTCCCTGCATCAATAATGGAATAATGGAATAAACGCTCAGTCGTTCTTGGGCACTTGCAAGCGTTGAGCGTTCCCTAGCGGCGCATGTTACCTCCTCTTTTCTTGGATGTTATTTTATGTGTGAACGGGTGTTGACTAACAATCAGCTTAATATACGGCAACTTTATAGACAATCAGAGTAAATTACTTAAACATCCATTATGAAACCAAACATCTGACTATTCCTTTTATACGATTCATCTGAGTTATAACGTGTGATGTTCAAATATACAAAACCAGTCGGTGCACAATCATTCATAAATCAACTATCTTTTATCCGAATAATCGAAATTGTGTTATTATATTCTCATGTATATTTCCAAGAAACTGGTTTCTCAAGCTACCGGATAAAATCAGAATTAGATAAATAATAATCATATACTAAATAATCATATAAATAAATAATCATATAAATAAATAATCACATAAATAATAATAATAATATAAATAAATAATCACATAAATAATAATAATAATATAAATAAATAATCATACAAATAATATACTATATAATATAATACACGAGAAAAAAATAATATACTATAATAATAAAGTTTGCAAACAAGGATAGTTACTTTCAGTTGATTCAACTGCTGCTGCTTATGTAATTGTAAGCGGGAAGTAGTCCTCCAATTGATTAAGTTTGACATCAGGTAGATCATACATTTAATATTAGTAATAATAAATTTTCACAAATAGATGTAATTTTCAATACGAATACACATGTAAAAATCCCTAATACATTATTCAAATAATTTGACTACACTCACTCCGAGTCACTTTTTAGTCTCTTTTATGTTTTACATTGAAACTCAGAAAGTCGTTAGAAAATTCAATTTTTTTCTTCAAATAGAAATTTAGCGTAGCATTATTGAACTCAATAATCTTTTTAATAACAACACATGTTGTAAGTAATTTCGAAGTGATATCATCAATTTCAAAAAAATAATAAGTAGGTTTAATAGAGTATACTCATCGCAGATGAACTTTTCTTGATTATTCCATACTTACAATATTCCAATTTTTAAATGTAAGCTAGGCGTATTTGGCGAGTATTTTTTATAGTTGCTATAATATTTAATTAATCTATCTCATATTTTATTAATCTATTGCATACGCACAAAGAGAGAGAGACCGAAAGTTACCTGATATAAAGATATTATTTTACATATAGACCAACTATATATAAAAGTATTATTTCTTCCGTAACTCAATTTTCGTACATAACATTTTTACAATAATAACCAGAGACTTACTATTATTAATATTCTGTGATAATATACAAATTATTTTTTAATATCTAATAATCTTTTATAATCAATTCAATATTTTATTCAATATATATGTTACTATGATATATTAAATATATGTATATTTTTATAATTAATTTTTTTCTATAAAAATTTTTTTAATTTGTTAAATTTATTCTCTTTATACATTTACTTTAATAACGAAAATAATTAATATCAAGAAAGAAACAATTATTAAATTATTATCATGTATCACATATTATATCATTTTATCACATATTATATTTTTAATAAAGGATTGCGACGTAGTAATTACGTTTCCAAGTGGAAGTAACGACGAAACATTAATGTGGCTTTTAGGACGTCTTCGTGCAGGAAGTCCGGGACTAATAGCTCACTTACGATATCATACATCGTCAGATAACTACGGATTCTATTTAACAGCACCTTTTTCTGTGTAAGTAAAAAATCTAGGATTTTTCAAAATAAAATAAATAAATAATAAAAGTTTTAACCTATCTTTTTATATTTTAAAATATTTTCCATTATTCTTTATATTCAAAAATTAATACAAAAGATGGAAATTTAATATCATAATAACTGAATATTTTGTTAACACTAAAATATTTACACTACTAATTAGGGATATATAATAAAAAAACAAGTACATAATATTATAAATTAAATTTGTATATATTAGTTCTTTCAAATAATACTTTATTTATATAAATATGTACATACATATATATATATATATATATATGTGTGTGTGTGTGTATATTATGTATACAGTGTTTTTTTTTAATCAATTTTCTATTATTGAATTAATTTATTTTTATGGAAGATTTTGGCATCAACCTCGATTGAGTCTGTAGTAATTTTCGGGTCCAGAAAAAAATTGGTTTTTGTAGAGTAAAAAGTAAGGTTTAAAAACAGATTGGAAGATTTTTAAAACAAGAATAAAATTAGGTAGAAAGAAAGCAAAAGCATTAGATGAAATTTAATCAGAATGAAGAGTGCCATATGTATACAAAAATAAGAATTTCAAATTTGGTAACCACAAAAAAATATATCACAATACAATAATATAATAAATTCAATGAAATAAATATAAAAGAGCCCGTGGAAAAGTATAAATGAAAGAAATAAAGTATCATATAGCAATTAAAATCTAAAAAGGAGAGAAAAGAAGGGTAAAATTGTTTCATTGTAAAATAGAAAAAAAGATGAGTAGAGAAAAGACTGAAAAATAGACAAATATAAGAGAATAATGGATCTTGAAATAAAAAAAATAGGAAAAATAGAAAAAGTAGAAATTTTAAGAGAAAGATGAAAAGAGGAATACAATGAAGTAGCTGAAAAAATGAGGGAATAGAATAAGTAACTTAAAAGAGATAAAAATACAAATAGAAAAATAGAAACAAAGTAAATCAATGTAAATAAAAATGAAAGAAATACGAATAAATTAAAAAAAATTAAAAATTAAATAAATTAATTGAAGAACAACGTAAAAGAATCTAATAAAATGATTGATAGAGAGAAATAATAAAAAAAAAGATAAAAAACAAAATAATTATATATATAATAATATATAATATAAAATAAAAAGGAAGAGTGAAAATACAAAAATTTATACAAAAGAGGATTAGAAAGTTGTAGAAGAACAGATAAGTTATGAAGAGTATAGAAAAAAATATCAGATTTATAACAATACAAGCAGATAAGAAAATGAAAGAAAAAAAAATTAAAATACGTTTTTCAAATTCGGTAGGTCTCAAAACGAATATACAAGAATCAAGGTATATATTCAAGTATCATATTCCTGGGATAACGTAAACTAGAGTGAAAAAAGTAGAAGATAAATTAAAAATAACAAAATAACAAATTTGAAAAGAGTAAAAGAGAAAATATATTAGTTATTAAAAAAAATTAAAAACATGAAAATAAAAAAAAATTAATACAGAAACAAAATGTACACAAATAAAAAATTATAAATAAATAAAAAAAACCTTTGTTATATCACATTTCATTATTAAATTCATCATTAAATATAATTTATTGTTTAATAAATAACTATTTATTAAATTATTTTTAAAATTTATCCGAATTGATAGCCGAATATAGTAATTTTATATGACATTACTACAATTTTTTACAAAAAATAAAATTTATTTTATTATTTATTTTTTGTACATATATCAAAAATTTTTCTATTATACATAATTATATACAATTCAGAAATATCTACATAAAATTTTAACTTTTCTCTATAAATTATAGACTATTAAAAGTGGCCGAAGAGATACATTTACCGAAACGGTTACGTCAGGAGTATGGTGGAGGTCTTAAAGAATTTGTCTGTTCAGAAGCAACATATTTTGAAGGAATTAACAATGAAACTTATTTCTTTTCGACGCAAGAGCGACAATGTCTTGTTCTCCATATTTTAAATACATTAAGAGCAGGACCGTGTGATCTTAACAGTTTAATAGGTCTTAAAATTGTCGATGGTCAAGCAATCATTCCAAAATGCCTTTCAGCGGGAATTATTTCACAGGTTTGTTGAAGTATTTTAATACATTTACACAATATTATTAATATCTGTTTTTCGTTTATTAATTTGAATATAATTTTTATTCAAATAATCATAATTTCTCATATAGAATATTTTTTATTTATTTAACACATACATAATAAGATCAAATAATGATTTAGTGAATTAAGTGAAATGCACTTAATAAAATTTAAATTTATTCTCTTAATACTACAATTTATAATATATTTGATTCATAACATTACACACATCAAATATAAAGAATTTTTATAAAAAAACAGATTATATTTAATATTATGAAAAAATTTCAATAAAATTTAAAATAAATAAAAAATTTTATTAAGATTTATATTTAAATCTCAAAAATGGTTGTATTTATAATAATTATTAATGAATTTTTTTTTAATTTAGGCAATGTATATAATAAATTCTTATTACTTCTTGAATCAACAATTGATTATAACAACCACCAGAACATACTATAATCAAAATTATTTTAGTTTGATTACTAACAAAGAAAAAATAATAATAAATAAAAATATTAACTTCGTTTAACCATAATAAGTCTTGGAGAGATGTGTCTTTAACAAAATAACTATGAATAAAGTAACAAGTAAAATATTATGCAACATTGTAAGATAAAAAATAAAGGAAATACATTTGATTATCTACTAATTAATGGAATTTGGCAAGATATATTTTTTATCAGTTATAAAGTAAAATTTCGTAAAAATTAAAATTATTTTTTTTTATTTTGCAAAATAATGAGAGTATAATTAATAGACTTAATTTTAGAGTAGAATATTAAAGAAAGTTCATAATGATTATACTCTAGAATATTAAACCGGTATTTGTACGCCATATTTATCTAACGTTATTTATTTAACTATTTAATTATCTAACCTTCAATGCATTTAAAATTCATACGGTATAAAAATTAAATTTAAATTTAATAAATTACAACTTACATGAGTAAATAAAACGTAAGTAAATTAATATATAGTATAGTATAGCATAGTAGTTTATTACACAATATTACATTGTCACGATACATTATATTATTTCATGTTATATTTATTTATATAATACATGCACAATAGCATTACCCATAAACAGTACTTATTTATTCGTATATAACATATATATATATATATATATATTTTACACTTTTGTTTTATTTCATTGTAAATCACTTTATTATTGTACTTACATAAATAAATATATAAATCTATAACATAGTTCTTAAGGTATTATATCGTTACGAAAGGCTAAATGGTCTAAATGGTGAGATAGCCTTAGGCAAGGATAATGTTTAAAGCACAAGCTAAGATATCATATAACAACTCGATTCTTGTATGCTCCGCATGCAGTAGAAAGTAATTTTAAATCAATTTTCGCGGTATTAAATATAGCTTTGACGGATCTGGTAAGTACCTTTCATTTAAACTTTACTTTTTTGGAAAGTTTAACCTGCGATCTGGAAGTCACAATATATTTTACACACGCACGCACACATTCTTCCTGTTATAACAAATAATATTTAATAAAATTACTTTCGTAGAATAAAGTTGCTTCAGTATTACAATTTCAGTTTTACATAATAAATGCAATTTTCTGATATTATAATGCTTAGCTAATTTACTAATTAAGTACTATTATAATATACAATATTGCAGTCATCAATTTTCTTTCAAAGTTTTTAAGTTCTTTTAATTTTAATTTTTGTTCTTATACTTTATTAT
Source organism: Platyscapa corneri (assembly GCA_018907185.1). Lineage (NCBI taxonomy): Eukaryota > Metazoa > Arthropoda > Insecta > Hymenoptera > Agaonidae > Platyscapa > Platyscapa corneri. The sequence continues at coordinate 386,839 of JACCHW010000103.1, read as the reverse complement.
ATATATATATATATATGTATTACTTATTAATAATATTCAATGACGTAGATAAAAATGTTTAAATTAATAAAGTTTTAATAAAAGCTTATGATATTATTAAAAACAAAATTAATCGATATAAAATATTGAATAAATATAAACATAAAAAAATATGTGTTCTTAAAAAAGCATAAAAATTAAAAATTTTATATTATTTTTTTTACCATGCAACAATTGCATTACGTTTTTTCAAATAAGATACAAAAAATGCACGTACGCATATATATATATATATATATATATATATATATATATATATTAATAGTAGTTATTGAGCAGTATTCACATTGTTATTACATTTTACATAATTATTTTGTATACATGTTTATATGTTTTTTACATTTTATCTCTTACACATTCATTTTATAAATTCTTGCATATTTAATTATTTGCTTTGCATTGTTTTTTATAATAATCTATATATAATTTTTCGCAAATTTTGGCTTTTACTCATTTATACTTTTAATTTTTTTAACTGAAACTTATATTAATATTACTTTTACATATTGCATACAATATTAACTCTCATATATTCTTTATATAAATTCCTAGTTTTTATCTTTTATTGATTCTGAATTCATTATCTTAACTTTACTTTCATTTTGTCTAACTGTTATGTTTTTATATTTTCTATCTTTCGACTGCTTATTTTATTGCCATTCGACTTATTGTGTATTTATAGATTTTAGCTTTTTTAATATTTTTATTTTCCTTCTTCATTTTGTCATCTAATCTATTTTGATTTATGATTAAGCACTTTTTTATTATTACTTTTTCTCTTATGTACAGTTTCTCTAGCGATCTTATATAAACTTCTTTATGCTCAATTATACTAATTGATTATATCTAATTTTAACTAATTTATTTTTTAATCCCTATGTGTATTTTTAATCTTGCCCTGCCCTTATTAATCTGATGTTTTTCTTATTTCTCTTATGTCTTATGATTTCATCATTTTCACACTTTTTATACTCTTGCTTCTTCTATTTTTTTTCTTTTCTTCTCTCTCATCCAGTGTATCTTGTGTAGACCATCTGTCTTTTTCATTTCCTTCTGTTGAGTATTTTCATAAGGATGATTTTGATTTAGCGGTGATAGATGAGTAAACATGCTCAAGAATTAAATTTGAGTAAAAATATGAAAGACTTGTATGTTTAATTCACAATAAACTTTTACTAATATATATAAGAACAATAATTAATTAAATATAAAACTAACGCACTTATTATTAATTACAACTAAAAAAACGCACTTAATTTATATGAGTTTAAATCACTAAATACTTATTATTTAAAAACTTAATTACACTACGCAATGAAACTTAATATTAAACGCAATTAATAGTATGAACTTAAAACACTAAAAAACTTATTATAACGCACTTAAAAATGTATGATGATTTTAACCAAAATAATATTAACGCAATGAATATGATACAAAAGTAAATGTAATTCTATTAATATATATCAATGAGTTTATGTACAAGCTTCAATGATTCCAATGTGTGTGTGTATGTGTGTGTGTGTGTGTGTGTGCGCGTGTGTGTGTGTGAGTTTGAGATTGATTATTATAATAACTGTTGCAAAGATATTGATATACTAAATAGATAGATAAAAATAATGATGATATACTGTAGTTATTATAATATTCGCAGGATAAGTTTAAGCAATGATCTTTAATAAATCTTTTGCGCAAAAGTATCAAAAGAACGAAATGAGTTCTTAGATAAAATTATCTAATTGAACTCGGCTATCAATGAGCAACGAACATGAGCGCACCATAATGATCGATCTAATGCCTAACCAGTGATATATGATCGATGAGCCAATCATACGGTGTGTCATACTCATTATCAAATGATGTGATTGATGACCAATTCAAACGAGTGACGTGAAGTTGTCGAGAATGCTTCGCGGGGGGTCAATCGCGCCAATTTGTTATTGACACACGATCGACACGCCCGAGTTGAGCAGCGCCACGTGGTGAAGCATCCTTATCGATAATTAATAATTGATCATCGATAACTAGGTGGTACTAGAGGTGGCAAAAATGAGTCATTCTCAAACACTTTCTATACAATTTGTCCAGTCATTTATTGTATTTTTATATCCTTTCGTTCCTGAAATATGTTTTTAAGCGTATCATTCTTTTCTTTGGTTATTCTATGCTTTTTTCCCTTCTGCAACCAGTATTGGTTTGCTTTACTTTCATTTCTCATTCTGTAGCTTGCGAAGATTTTTATACCACTTCTTTAATTTATTTTTTTCATATATACATTCTTTAGTTCTTAGATTATCTATCACTATCTGCTTGCTGGCCTTCTTTTATATTTGTTACCTGTTTCTATAGTTTTTCTGAGTTCTCTGTTTTCGCCTACCATATGCTCCAAGACCAGCCGATCTCTTATTAGAAACACATTCTATATGCTATATAAACTTTTTCTTCCTTTTTTTGCTTCTATTGTTTTCCATTGATCTCCCATCTTCAATCCTCCTTTTTATGCATTGTTTTCTTATATTCATGTTTTCACTTTTAGTATCTTGTTTTCAAACAATACTTTTTTCTTTGTTGCTTTGATTTCTGCCTTTTCTCTTTTGATTTCCAGCATCAATATGCTGTCAGGTGTATTAATATGTAGTCCTAGACACCATTGTAAAAGTCTTTTTTGTATCCTTTTTATATCTTCAGTACCTCTCCATCCTCATATTTCCGCCCCATACAGCATTACACTCTCTATTAATGAGTCAAACAGTTTCATCTTCATTTTCATATCTTTCTTAAACCAACTCTCGGCTATATTCTATGTTTTGCCTAATATACAATTTGCCCTTTTTGCTAAAATTTTTTTATGTTCTTCATTTATGTTGTTCTGAGTAAAAATGTAGCCTAAGTATGCAAATTTCTTTACTATTTCAATGTTACTATTGTTCCATTTGAATATTTTTTTCTTTCTGATTCCTGATGTTTTTTTTCAGTGTAATATTTTTATTTTTTCGGTGTTTAGTTCCAGTATATATATATATATATACAGTATATAATTTAGTAGCAATATTTGTGGTACTTGATCATACTAAAAGACGTATGTCGAAGAAATTTTAAGAGAAGAAGAAAATGAAAGATTCGTCATAAATAAGGCGGTAAGAGTAAAGTAAAATACGGGAGGAAATAGTGCGTATAAACTGAAGTCAAAAGTGAGATTAAGTGTGCTGAATAGAAATAGAAGATATAATTTTTATTGCAGGAGTGTTAATGTAAGTGTAGAAGGAGTCGGGTCTAATGGTGTAATAGGGATATAGCAAGCCACACTAGACCGCGAAATGCGTAGTTTCTAAAGAGAAATATAGAATATATACATAAAAATAAAAATAAAATTAGACATATCCATTGTATGATTAACAAAAGGGAGAACAAGATCATAAATGTCTATATAAATAATGTCAAAATATACAATTTCAAGTAAAATAAATATGTGAAAAATTGATAAAAAAACAAACAAAAAACAAACAAAAAACAAAAATTGGAAAAATAAACGCAAGAAATGAATAAAAATATATAATGATATAACAATGTGCAAATTATTTTACAATAAATAATATTTTAAAGAGCACAGTATTATTTTACGATTATAAAATCTAAAAGTATTTTACATAGGTTTCTGACTTACATGACTACGTACAATATATTAATATTGAAAGTACATCTTTATATTTTAGCAACATTTAGAAGAGCAATCTACAAGATAATTGGCAAAAATCAATTGGTACATTCACAAATCATTGTCTGTAGTAGTAACATAGTACAAATAAATGCATAGTTTTTAGTTAAAATCGTCTACAAAATTTAAGTTTGTACCTAACGAAACTAGAACAGGATAAAAATGTTTCAATATTTATCAAAACCAGTATTCCTCTAAAAACGGTATTAAAATGTCGTAGATGACGAAGACAAATTAAATTTGTAGATTATTATCTAAATGATGTTCAGAATAAGTTAAATTTGATACTCGTTCATATTGTTTATCATTCGTGATTCTTTAACTAATGATTATGTATTATTGTTCACAATAATAATAAATAAAATTATAATACTTATAGTAATTATAAATATAATTACAAACATAAAATTATGAAAAACAAAAAATCATTTTTTTTATTTTTAATCATAATATTTCAACTGTAAAGATGTTAATGTTATAATAAAAAGATATATAATATACATTATACATTTTCAATAAATAAGAATATTATTTTTAGAAAATATTCATATTATTTTACCGTTTCAAAGTTTAACTCTGTATTTATTAATTTAGTTAGTTTAAGAGTTATATGTATTAAATTACGTTTGATGTCTTCAGATTTATATCATTTATTTAGAGGGTATAAATTATAAGAATTAATATTTAGAATTAATTTTTTTTTTTACATTTTATACTTATATTCTATTACTTGATACTTATAAATGTCAGCTATGCTGCGATAGAGTACTACTATCTACTGTAAAGTGATTTTTTTAAGTTAAAACGATAGTATATATGCTGATTTAAATTCTTCATAACATATAATTAGTTGTAATAATCTAGTAGGCTTGTATTCATCTAATGAAAAGATAAATATTACTAATAGATGGATAAACCTACAATAAAAAAATGCTGTTCTGCGAGGAATTGATTAATAATGCTAAGAACAATTAGTATCGTTGAAGGAAATGTAGTTATTGATGCTCCATTACAACAAGAAATGTGATATACTTGAAGAAAAATAAAAAATTATGCAAGTACCCAGCAAGAAATGACTAATAACTTCTATAGTGAGAGCTAAATAATAAGAAAGGTATAAGTTCATGTGTTGTAAAAAAAAATATCCTTTTTACTCGTAATCGGAGGGTGATAATATGTATTGATTAACCATGTATCGTATAATTCTAGAGGCTTTGCTAAGAAACGCATATTGCTCTTTCATAATACAATGCACTTCCGAAAAAGAAGTAGCTACAATAAGTATAAAAAAGATGAAACTCAGTTATCATACAATGTTTATAACAAATAAAATTTATTTCCTAAAGTTTTTATATATAATTAGGACCAACATATTCTATTATATTTTTATTTATATGCTGATGCAATATATAAATGAATATATATTTGTTACGAATATTTGACAAAACTTTTATTTATTAAGCATTGTTACATAATATCTTATTATCATTGTTTTTTTATTTCTTCAAATAAGAATACTAAATAAATTTCAAATTCTAATAAATCAATATTTTGAATTGATAATTAATGACATTTTTATTATTAAAAGTTGAAATTATTTTTAATAAAATATTAATTATCTGATTATCATATTATTAAATTTTCTTGTTTAAACAAAAATTTTTTTGAAATATTTTATATTATTTATAAAAAAATATTATACATTTAATATTCGTTAATTATTTTCGAATACAGGTCTTTCGCTCACGAATACCTGCATTGGCAAAGTTACAGTGCTCATGGGTCCGAGCATTTTTGAGTCCACAACCACTAGATGATATTGCAAGCTATTTTGGAGTTAAAATCACAATGTATTTTTGCATGGCTTGGCCACTATACTACTGCCCTCATTGTTCCAGCTGCAGTAGGCTGTCATATACTGGGTGAGTAATAAATATACATATATATATTTATACACAGTTTTATCAAATTTCTTTTTAAATAGCTCTTATATTTTAAAATTAATTTTATAATAAAAATAATATTAATATATTAGTTAAAATATATTCATGATTGATAATTATTGACCCTTGCAAATTTACATCTTAATAAGCATTATTTGAAAACAAAAATATATACGTACTTTATTTAATTCGTTTTATGGAGATTTTATTTCTATTTATTTTATTATTCATTGTATTATATTGACGTGCCCTGGCCATTCAAGGATAGGTTGGAATATAGATAATCAGATTAGATCACCCTTGCAGAGTAAAAGTGTAAAATTCTAAAAAGGCTGAAATTCCTTAAGGCTATTAAGCGACTGTTCTATAGTTTTGGAGAAGAATTCATCGAGTATCTGTTACGGTTTTCGCAAAGTTTATAAGAAGCTTTTCACGGAGATCTTAAAAAGCTTCCTGTGAAGATGGTCGTTAGAAGGGATAAGTGAGCTGGGCCAGGTACTGTCGTTACGATACCAATATACTTCCCATATAGGTACAAATTCGTTCCTAATTCGGTTACTAAGTCGTAACCGATAATAGTAGCTCTCTAGCGCCTTACAGACGTGCCATGCCGCGAAAATTTGAACGTAATTCTTATAGCCTCTTTTCCTTCACATACCCTTTACCCTCTTGACCTCGTGTCCCGAAGGAGATATACTAGTCAATATAATATCGATTATTATTTTTAAAAAATTTGTTGATTTTTCAAAAAAGTGTGTTATGTATGTTTTATTATTATATGGAGCTGAAATTTGGAGATGGAAAAGGTTAAGGTGCAAAAAAAGTGCAGAAAAATTTCACGGTGTAATTGTACATTCAACATAACAGATAAATATATTATACAAAGTTCATTGGAGGAGAGAAATAATAAACCAGTAAAATGAAAGAGTGGTATTGTAGTAAAGTATAGTATAGTATAGTATAGTATTTATTAAACAAAATATAAATTTTATAATATAATATATACAATTGTTGTTCTTCTTATATCTAGTTTACATAAGATTTCAAAATTATAAAGGATAATATTACATTGATATTTAAGTGTAATATAATCTTTTGTACTCCTTCTTATAGAATAATTTTAATCACTTAATTAATTTAAATTATAATTCTAATATCTCTCTATACTATGTTCTTCTTTTTATTGCGTTCCTCTGTCAGACAAAATTTAAGTTATATATATATATATATAGATATATATATATATATATAATTTTCGTAATTCAACTTTAGAGTTGCTTTCTGGATTAATCATGTTAATAATACTTCTTTTGTTCCTTAAATTTTCTTATTTGTGACATTTCATGAACTTTCGTAGCATACGTTTTACTCTGTACCACTATACTTTTTTTTATTAAGGGTTATAACTATGAATTTTATAAATAATGTTTCGTGATATATTATAAATTGTTGAGTTTTATTTGTAATATTAAAATGTTCAAGTTTATAATATTCGATTTAATATTACCGTTTAAATGAGTAAGCGTTTATTTTTAATACAGCTATTACGATGATATATAAAATTTAAATTTATCACAATAATATACCGATTTATACTATTATTAATTTTAACTTATTTTTATTATTAAACTGATTTCTTTAATTTGTATTTATATTAAAAATACAACTTTAATATTTTAATTAATTTTCAGTATATACGTCTTAAACTAATTCAGATATGTATTTAATCATATAATAATGAGGATAGAGTCGTATTCATCATAACAAGACGCTTACTGACAAAATCTTCCTGCGATCAGAGTTAAAAAGTGGAGTAAAAAAGAATTGAAACACAATTAATTAGTGAAATTTTTATATCATTACAGGAAGGACGAGGTGAGAGGAGAATTAATATATTCAGTGAGAAGATTGTAATAAACCTATTTGTACTATCACGGTCATAAACTAACAAATTCGTTCAAGAAGAGAGTCGCGTCTGAGTATGCATTGAATTAGAGATGAAGGTATTCAAATTTTAATTTCAGGATTTCCATGAGAGGAGATTGCTTTTCTTATATTTACTATCATTTTTGGATGCAATCAAGAATTTGTTCCAATTTTGTTTTGCCAAAAAAAGTGTAGAATTACGAAGGAACCAAGGAGTATTAAGGAATTTCCAGAGCATACAGCGATATGTAAATTTTAGTTTCTTAAGCTATTCTGTGTAGAAGTATGCATAAATGGAATAGGCTATTAATTCATCTATTATTGCCATAAACACAAGTAAATTAGGGTGTCTAGATATGTACAGATTTTGAACAAAATGAAGAAGTTTGCAAAATTCAGTATTAACTTTGTATATGAGAAAGTTCGTATTTTTGGACCATTGAAAGTTTTTGGAAAAGATGACTCCTAAATATTATAAATGATATCAAATACGAGAGGACCAGAGAATATTTTAATTTTCGTTTAGGATCGGAGATAGAATTTTATGAGGTGTTTTATTAGAGAAAAAAATGGCCTATGATTAATCTTGGTTTATAGTTATTCGTCATTTACTGGCCCATTTTGAGAAACATGGAAGAAATTGTAGGATGTTTAATGGTGTAATAAGTGGTCTGTTGTAATAATATAGGATGGCTATTGTGCATACTGCACATTATATAATAAATAGCCTATTTAGTGTACAATAGTATTAAACCTAAGCATATATCTTGAAAAAAATACGACCAATTTTGGATCCTTGTGGGACTTCAGCGGTAATAAACAATTTTTCAGAGACAGAAGAATAAATGTAAACCTTGTATATCTGTAAGGTAAGAATAAGATAATAACCATTAAATATGAGGAAACGTTAAATAGATGAAGTTGGTAGAAGCCAAAATGACGTTTATGTATAAAATTCTCGACGCACGAAAGACTTAATGTTCAGAACTGTGACAAGAATGGAAGCCGAATTAAAAATTAGGAACTGTATGATTCTCATTAGCTATGTTGTAGATTCAGGTAAGGATGACGGTTTCAGTAATTATACTGATACAAAAACGAAGACTAATGGAGTGAAGTTAGTTAAGTATCAATGAGAGAATTATTAGACCATGAAATGCAAACTATAATGGTTCTTTTTCAGGTAAAAAGAAAATATCTAAATAGAAGTAAATTCTTAAAATAGAATTTATTATATTTTTAAGTATTATTAGACGGTTAAAAGGGAGTATGTTTAAAATATTGTTATTGATATTATTACTACTATTGCTGCTTTTCTGAATGGGAAGTTACGTATTATGAATACTATCTTTTTTAGATAGGTAGAACATATGTCACTTTTATTAAAATTAATATTTAATATGATTATTGTGATTGTAAGGAAGAAGCATAGATTTCTGCCTTCTCATCCTGATTGTTAGAATTATTTTCTTTCGGTCTTCGAATTTTAACGGGAAAGAGAGAATTAACGGTTTCTGAAGAAGCATTGAACCTATTATATTATTTGCATATTCTTCTGCTTCCTTCATATATTTATTGAAGGGATTAGAGCGGTAATTATTAAGGGTTATTTTTACTGATTTACGACAGTAATTAGTAATTAGACAGTTAATTAGTAGATGAATTATACTTATATAGATACTATTTTATTACAGATTTTTCTAAGGAATTTATTTAATGAGCAATATTCTTTACATTAAATATTGTTACTTTAACAACAATCTTGATGTATCTAATGAACTATATAATGTACTGACAGAAAATACAACGCAATAATTTTAAGTCTCAAAGTTATTCGCACTTATAATTTATATAATATTAAGTTAACTAATTCTTGAATGCTTAATTTGTATATAGTTTATGAATTTATAATAATTAGTTATTAATTAGATTATAGCTCAGTGTGGTTAATTTTATATTCTGCTTTATTACTATTAGTCAGTACAAACATCTTATAAAAATTCGAATTCAACAAACAGCTGACAACTTACTAATTGGTTATATTAATATTCTTTCTAATTCTAAATGCATTACTAATAAATGATGTAAAGTAATTCATAATCAATTAAAAACTTAACTAATACAATTTTTATTGATTTTTTAAATTTTATATTTTAAAAAGAATTTCCATACCTTTATATGTACAGATGTGCATATATATATACCAATTTAGAGGATATATTTAGCCTTAGAAAATAAATTTCAATTTATTTTGTTCAGAAATGAGAGAATATCTTATTAATACCAAGATTATAGATATTTATATATGTAATTAAAAATAGGTTATATTTAAAGAAAATATAACTTCCAATCAACTAATATTGATTGATTGATCTTTTTTATTATAAATTAAAAAAGATATATGCTTAAAATAAAAAACTAATTAAATATATAAGTAAATGGTTATTTATTTAATAAATACGAAACTTCTGTGTTGCAAGAAAGCTTGCATTGTAATTCCTATTTAAAAATTATTTTTAATACAGGTAGGCATCATTGGAAGAAATCAAACAATGGCAGATGTAGCTTATGTGCTATTCTCAATCTTCAATGTAGTATGGGCGACTATTTATTTGGAAGCGTGGAAACGACGGGGTGCAGAACTTGCTTATAGGTGGGGAACCCTCGATCAAAGAGACAGTTTATTGACCGAACCAAGGCCACTTTTTACAGTAAGTTCATCTATTGTGCAAAATAGCTAATATTATATACATATTATTGATCGCGAGAGCGTGTGGGAGTAGATTATAAGGAACTTTATTACACAACACTATTAAAAAATGACTATGTTTATTTCTGCAGCACTCGCACTTAATTATTTTAACGAAAGTTTTCACAGACTGACTATGGGGAAGGAAAATCTAATACTCACGTGCCAAAGGATAGTTTAGAAAAGCTACCTTTTCGCCTAGTGTTCTAAATTTATACTTTTTCCTTTTCTTTTAACAATGTTTAAAATTGTTAACAGAATATTGTTTAAAAATCAATATTGTTTATTTCGATCGACCACCCAATTAAGGCTTCACACATGCAAAATGAGACCGATCGAAAGTTGAACATTTGGGTGGCACCCCGGCTGGCACCTTTATTTTTCGGGAAAAACCCCCGGGATCTTCGATTGTGTGTTCACCCGACGCCGCCGACATCAACATTTACCACCTGGGCTGTCCCGATGCCAGGTATGCCCGAGCATAATCTTGGGGCATTCTGTCGTTAACACACACACACATACATATAATAAATTATGTAATAATAAAAGATAATAAGTAGGTTAATTTAAGATACAGTTAATACTATAATATTTATTTGAACACTATACAAATCAAACTATTTATATTCTAGAGTACATTAGTAAATCATTCATAAATCGCGTACTTTTCATTTCAAACTCCTGTCAAAGAATGTCGTGATCTGTCGCTTGTCATGATAACCATTGAGTTAGACAGACAATAGAGCTTCTCCTTTCCTCGCAATTATATATATATATATATGTTCAAAATATTGAAAAATAATGTAAAATTTTTAATTAGTAAACTTTAAATAGTCTTATTCTTGTTCAACAATTTTTTTTATCATTATTAAGAAATTTAATTAGGATAAGATCTTTGAATTCTATAGCTACTTCCTGATAGAGTGCCCTCATAAGTTTTTACTAAGTTTTTATACTAGTAGTCGACAGCGTTTCTTTAGAACTTGGTAAAATTTGTAGGTTAACGAAGCTATTCATATATGAAGATTAAGTACTTTTATGATCAGATGCTCTGTACAAAATTAGCCTTGCATGGAATTATTTTGAAGTAGGAACTTTTTAATAATACTAAAAATTTACTGAAGTGATTAATGCATTTATAAATGAAGCTTTCATACTGTTACATTTTATTGAAGGCTTGATGAGTATTAAAAAATATTATTTATTGTTATGTATTTATCAAGAGTTAAAAAATTAAGGTTTTTAAAAATTTCGTTTGTTTGAGTGATAGATTGAAATATATGATTTGCAAATATTGGAGAAATATTGTACACGTATAAAGTCTTACTAATTTGTATATATAAGAGATATTAATATGTATATTAATGTATATAAGAGAGGTATAAAAAAGAAAATATCATCTTTCAACAAATATGATTAATACATTGATTTTATCTATTATGGCATAAAAGAAATTTTTAAACACCTTAATTGAAGGAAGTTGAAGTTGTTTGAACCTTAATGGAAGGAAGTTGAATAGTTAATTCTTGTAGAAGCGGGTCATCTTTCAAAGGCTGGAGAAATTTTCTTCAATTTTTTAGTCGTTGAACGATTTTTTATAGGGCAGATGGTATGTTTTTAGAATATTATTTTGAGAAGTGTTAAAGAAAACTTTAAGAGTGGGTTTTTTTGGGTTTGTATTATTTTTTCTTTAATTAATATTTTTTGTTATTAGTAGAGCAAAGAAAAATAAATTGTTGGATCAATTGTGGATCAGATTAAGGTAATCGAGTACCTGTGACTTATTAGTATGAACACTCTAAATCTTGTGTTCTCTAACTTAGTCGATGATACAGGAACTTTAATTCCGGAAAAAGAAATAAAACGTAGTATTAGACAAAAATCTTCAAAGAAATACTGAAAATAAAGCCAATATATTTTCTATTGGAGAAAGTGTAATGTTTATTGATTAATGTGCTAAAAATAATAGTAAATATTTTTAGGTGTGTTTGATATTTTTTTAACATTTGAAGAAAATCATATTATTTATCACTATGATTTGCAATATATATACAGAAAATGTTGGTATACCGAAAGGTCAATTAAAGATTTTAAGAATTCCAAGTATATATTTCAGATTGACTGCTTTATAAGGAATCTATCTTTAGAATTCGTATCATTGGTATTTTTAATATCGAGAAGAGTATATGCAGTTCAGGTGAGTGTTAGATAAAAGATGTTTAAAAACGAAAATTATAAAGTTTTTAGACTATCGTTTATTTATTATTATTATTATTATTATTATTTTTGTTATTGTTATTTTTATTTTTATTATTTTTATTAATACTATATACATAAACATTTATAATAAGTTAAAATATAATTAAAATATAATTTATTTATTTATTTTTCTTCTTTTTCTTCATTTATGTTATATATTATATACAAAATATACTTTGCTACAATACGGGTATGCTAGATAAGCTCACGTAAGACATATCTCATAATATTAAATGTAAAAAAAATTAGAAACAAAAAAGATAATGAAGGTGTAAAATTAGAAAAAATGAATTAAAAAGACCAGAAAGAGATAAGTCAGACAGGATAATACAGGCGAAGAAAAGTGAAAGGTTATAAATGGAAAACGTAGTATAAAGCAGAAAAGTGAAGTTAGGCAGCCACGAGGTAGAAGTAAGAAAAAGCACAACGCACGCGCGTAATAAGATAGCAGAAAATAAGCTCAGATTCAAATAATACAAAATCAATTAATCGACAAAATTGGCAGAAAAAGGGAGAAATATAAAAGAATATCTGATAGTCAACCAGAAAGCTACTTTTAACTACGGGCGATAGAAAGAAAATCTTACCACAAATAAGTTAACTAAAAATATGTGCTAAAAAAATGATCGAAAAGGTTAAAATGGAGATAACAATGAAAAAGTTAGAGGAAGAGATAAGATAAATGAAGAAGGTATAGAAGGAAAAAAAAGAAAGTTTGAAGCGGAACTAAGGAAATATGGGAAAAAATTGAAAAGCTAGAAACGGTAATAGAAGTATTCAAGGAAAAAACAATAACAAATGAGGAAAATAAGGTAGAAAACATAGATAGTGAAAAAAATTTCAGAAGCAAACAAGAAGAAATAGCAAACAATAAGAAAAGAGCAATGAGAATAGATGTTGGAAGAACGAGAAATAAAAAGGAAAATGAACAATATCACAATCGTAGGTTTGAATGAAGAAGAAAAGTATACAGAAGAAGGTATGGGTGAATGTTTGAATGATAAAGCGGGGATTACGATAAATATAAAGAAAGTATGGTTAGGACGCAAAGGTGATCATAGGTAATTAGGTGCAGAAACATAAAACAAAGAATTAAAGAATAAAATTACGATGAACAAAGCAGAACTCAAGGATTCTAATAGGAAAAAAGAGGTAAGAAGAATGGTGAAATTGAAATGTAGAGAATTAAGAGAAGATGGAAGGAATTGGTACTATTTAAGGGAAAAATCATTGGAGAGAAAAAATTGTGGGTACATAGTGAAAAGAAGAGAGTGGTTTAAGAAAAAAAAAGAATAAAGAGAGAGACGATTCATACGTGACAAGGAGATGAATAATTTAAAAAAGAGTTTGAAAATGAAGACAGAAATGATGACAGAAATAGAAAATAAATTTCAAGAGTAGTTGAATAATTTCAATAAATTACTGAAAAAATAGGAATATAGTCAGAAAGGACGAAGAGTACATGTTGAATATATAAGAGATAGAAGATAAAATTAAAAAAAGAAGTAAAAATATGGAGATAATACAATCGAAGCACAAAAGTAACAATCTTTATGGTTTAAAGAAAAAAATGACGTATAGATTTACTATATAGAAAAGAGCATGAAAAGAGATAAGTAGATCGGGCAAGATTCAAAAGAACAGGGGATTAATAAAAATAAAGAGAGAAAAATTGGAAATAAGAGGATACGATGTGGAAGTTGAAGAGGAATACAATAAAAAGAAGAACATAATATAGAGAGGTATTAGAATTATAGTTTAAATTAATTAAGTGATTAAAATTATTGTTCTATAAGAAGGAGTGCAAAAGATTATATTAGACTTAAATAACAATGTAATATTGTCCTTCAATAATTTTGAAAACTTATATAAACTAGATATAAGAAGAACGAATATTGTCTTATATTATATTATAATAATTTATACTTTTTATAATAAATACTATACTATACTATACTTTACTACAATACCACTCTTTTATTTTACTGCTTTATTATTTCTCTGTTCCAATAAATCTTGTATAATATATTTATCTGTTATGTTGAATGTACAATTACACTGTGAAATTTTTCTGTACTTTTTTTGTAACCTTGACCTTTACCATCCCCAAATTGCAGCTCCATATAATAATAAAACATACATAACACATTTTTTATCAGTTCAAATAATATTCATCTTTAATCATTCCTCTTCATTCTAAAATCTTCCGTACATTAATTTCAGGAATACTCCATACTTTCCATAAAATGATGTTTTCTCTTTACACCACAAATTTAATGTATTTCTTGTTTTTGTTAACAGTAACTTTTTTCAGTCTTTTTTCTTTCTTCCCACTGATTTCCCGAACTTTATTACTTTCCATATTAAGTTTCAGGCCTTTTTCCTGCAAATCGTCAACGAACATTCTATACATAGTTATCCTATATTGACTGTCTCATAAGAATATTTTAGTTACTTAATTCATTTTTTCCTATTTATATTGTGTGCTTCTGGATATTTTCGATTTTTCTTCCAGATGTGACAATACTATGTTCAATAGGGTTGGACTCAATATCTAGTATTATCTCACTTCTTTTTGTCTTTGTCTTTATAACAATAGATTTTAATATTAAAATTAATTTTTTTCTTATATTTACGTAATATTTTACGATTTCTTCATTACTGTGTTTAAACTAGTGAGATTCATACTGTTTTTAAAAAAAAATAGACACTTTTTGTAATATATGTATTTATTTTGTAATCATTGACTTTTACTTCGAGAAAAGTAAAATTTTCTGAATTATGATCTATATATCCTATATAAATTCTAGTTTAGATTTCTTACTCGTTTCATATGTTGTGTGCTATTAATATGATGAGTTCGATAATTGGTGAATGAGGTTACAGGTGAAAATTAGTTATTATTTCCTAAAAAAATGAAAAATGTTTCTTAACACTGAACAATAAGTCAAAGAAAAGAGTAAAAAAAAATAAAGAAAAGATTACATTTTTGACATGTTTCTTCAAAAATTAAGGAATACTATAATGTAGTGATCTAATAAGTAGATGAAGTTAATATATATTGACATATCCTATGGATTGTATATTCTTGTATTTCTTATTAATTTATTCTTTTAAGAACATATAAATTTAGACAATTTCTTGTCAATTTTGTCAAATTTTTTGTTATAATTTATATTATTAATTTAATTTCCTCTTAATTACAATTTTTTGCTCAGTCTTTAAGCAATTGAAATTTAAAATATTTTTACACAGTAAAAATGTGAGGTTACTACTGTCATTCACGACAAATAATTAAATCTTATCGCTACTTTCATTTAGTGGATATAGAAAAGAGTTTTAATTTAATTCAGAATTTACGAACACTTCATTTTTCAGATTTAAAGCTTGATTATTTGAGTGAGATTCAAAAATTGGATATTTTTTCCATAACATCCGCATATTTGATATTTTAATGATTTTTAGGTTACATGATACCTTTTTGAAAGGTAATTTATTCGTTTATTTATAATGAGCTCAATATTTTTGACTATCAAATTAGAATCAACATGTTTTCAAGATATAAAATAAATAATATAAACTGTCCTAAGTGAAATCAATCCAATGCACAACGAAAGCAACTTTATAAAGTTTAGAGCATATGACGAGCGTTTTATTTAATACGAATCAATGATTTTTCTGAAAATTTTTTCATTGAAAAATCTTTCTAAAATTAAAATTATATTTAATAAAAATGTAATAATAGTTCGTATGCATATTAAGAATTCCATATATTATTAATCCTATACATATAATTAATATAAATTAACTTAAATGTAATTATAAATGTAAATTGTATAGTATATAATTAAAACTATAAAAATTTTTAATAGAGAATTATCAATTTTAGGGAACCTTAGAAATGTCACCAATCACGGGAAGACTTGAGCTAACATATCCTAAGTGGAAAAGAAATGTCTTTCGTTACTTTGTCAGCGTTCCAATAGTTGCTGTTTGTTTATTCTTTGTTTTTATAGTTATGATTGTCAGTTTTCAACTTCAGGTAAAATGAAAAAATAATAGTATTTAAGAATTTATAAATAAGCATATAAAAACATTATATATAATATTAATGTAATCACTAAATTCTTCAAATATTAATATAATCTTTTTTTAATAAGGACTGGTGGGATGTACGACTACAACCTTCTGGTTACACATTTTGGATGAGTTATGTTCCCAAAGTTCTACTCGCTATCGTTATAGCGGTAATGGATGAAGCTTATTTCAAACTAGCCGTATGGCTGAACAATTTAGGTATTTTATATATATTTTCTATAAATCGGATATTTTTAAACTATACTATATGTTATCGAATCTAAAATTTATTTTTCTATATTTAACACAGTAGTAATTTACATGTTTTCCATTTGACTGATATCGATTTTTCCTCGAGGAGTATGTTATTTGAAAAATAATTTTTTAACTATGTAAGCAATAAGTTTATATTTAAGTTCTAATTTATTAACTCTTTATTTTATAATGCATTTTATATTTAGCGGTCTTACCTAAAACTAGGTCAAACGTAAATTTAAAAATCATATTGAGGATTAACGGTTTTAATAGAATAGAAACAACAATATAACATTAATAATATTTACTCTATTCTCTGAATTTTCGTACTAAAATAAATTTTTATTCTTTTCGTGTTAAAATAAAAGAAAATTAAAAAGATATAGGATTTATGAAATTTATTACTTTTACATAAAAATTATTTTCAAATAATATTTAAATATGTGCTATAGTAAATTTTAGAATAATTGTTTTTATATAAATATTAAAATAAGCAATGAATTTAATTATATATTATTAAGTATTTACTTTAATTCAATTTTAAAATATTTTGAGAAGAAATAAAATATATGTTCCTTTCTATCTGTTGAATGCAGAAAATTATCGCCTTGATACTGAGTACGAGAATCATCTCATCTATAAAGTGGCGCTGGTAATACATAAATTTCTTATTTTTATCATTTATATTATTACTATCTTTTATCTCTACTTTTGATAGTATACCTTAACTAAAAAAGTATGTATTTTTATTTTTAATTAGTTACTAAAAATCTGTACACATACTTTAGAAAAAAGTATGATATAATTACAAACATACAAATAAAAAGATCATGTAAACATTTTTAAGTATTTGACCTTTACAAAAATTGAAGTAAATTATTAATTTAATAGATTATGAATATTAAATAGTAATTTTAAATATATGTTTAAAAAAATTATATATAGATTAAAAATCATATAAATTGTTTTACATATATTTATTTTGTTTCGTAACCCAACAGAATAAAGAATAATTTAATTGATAAAAAGGAAAAATGTTATTTCAATTTTAAATGTACATGGAAAAATATTAAAAATATTTTATATAATTAATTATCTATAAATTATTTATAAATATTAATATTTAGTGGTTCCAAATTATTCTATTCCTAATACATTATTTTAGTTGTAGAATATAAAGTACTATTCAGGTTGACTCGTAAATTATAAATGTAATTTTACTTTAAAAGTAGTCTTTAAAAAATTATTTTTGTTTTTTTGTAATTTACTTTTTTAACTGCGTTATCAATAAATTTATGTTTCAGTTCCAATTCGTTAATTCTTTCCTCTCATTATTTTACATTGCATTTTATGTTCAAGATCAAGAAAGATTGAAAGAGGTAAGAAATAACTTTAAAATATACATTATTTTATTGTACATTCGTTAATTTACAATATAAATTTAAGGTTTCGTTAAAAAATTAAAGGATATGATTTATTAAATTATTTCTTTATAAGTGATATTTATGATATATATTATTATTAGAATAAAATTAATTGCTATAAATTAAAAAAGCTTCATCTAGTAACATAGCACAAGTATTCATTGTAGTAAAATTTAGAAAGTTATACGTAAATATCTTAATTTACGCTATAATAAATATATTTAAAAACTCATATTATTAAAAATATAAATTTTATTATATATTTAATTACAACAAATCAATGTTAGTATTTCTAGACATTATAATATAAACTTTAATATTATAAATTAATACACCAATATAAATTAATAGTCATTATTTATTATATACTTCCATTAATTTATTTATAGGTACAGGATATTTATGAAATGGTAACTATCGTTTCAACTGCAATATGTTTTAGAGTGCATTTGTTTAGGGTAAAATTTACAGTGCATAAATATTCACCTTTTTTTAAAATATTTTTTACGTTGTTATGTTTTATTGAATATAAAATAAATAAATATATATATATATATATTTCTTATGACAATTGAATCGCAAAGTAAAAATATAATTATTAAATTTTTTACAAACTAATAAATTTAATACTTTCATATTCGTTTTTTTTTAACATTGAAGCATTATTTAAATTACAATTTTCAATAAAAAAATTTGAAATATTTTATATTGTTACTCTTATATCGTTAAAATAAAAATTTTCTCTATGATTTTTCATTTGTAAATTTTTTATAAAACACTTACTTTTCCATTTAACTGATGTAAATTATATACTCTGTATACAGATAAGATATAAATTAAATTACACTGTATAAAGAAAAGATAAAAAATTTTTGATTATTTAAAAAAATTAATTTTAAGTTAGTTATAAAAGAATTTCAATTTAAAATAATTTCCCAAAAAGTATAATTTCAAGTATTTTAAAAATAATTTACAGATAAATAATATAACAAGTACTTAGTCAATATTAAAATAAGAATGCATAAAATGATTAACTTATACTATTTTACCAATTATAATCATATAAACTACGATCACTTATGTGTGTCTGCTAATTTATCCATCTGTGATGTTTTACGCGATTGTAACTGTTTATTGTATATAATGTTAATGAAATTAGTATTGTATTAATTGTTTTAGCAATTAGCGGCATTATTAATTGCACGTCAAGTGATTGGTAATTTGAAAGATTCGGCGGTACCATATATTATTGGACAGCTGCGATTAGCCCGATTAAGTTTTGAGCTATTTGGTGCCCTAAGTCCAAGTGAAACTCAATTTCTGCCTGGTGATATCGACAATGAAAAGCTAAAAACAGCAGCAACAACAACTGAGGCTGAAAAGGATTCGAAAGGGAGGCAACCGAGAAATGTCAGCCAAGCAGAACTGGAAAGCTCACTTTATAGAGTAGGACATCCAACTATTTATCTACTTAGTGAAGTTACTTTTAAGGTTTGATTTAGAAATACCGATTAGTCAATTTGAACACAACTTTTATTTTTAATTGAAAATTTTATTTTTTAATGATATCGAAAATCTTAGGTTGCGTGAAGTAAAATTAAAAATTCAATCTATTATTATGCATATAAAATGTTTTCTAATATTTTAAATACTTTATAGTTAGATCAACAACAAATAGTGATAAATAATAATAACAATAATAATAATTTTAGATTATTTTTATATTTAATATATAAAATTATATAATAATTTAATTAAAACAGTGATATGAAAAATTCATAATAAAATTCAAATAAGTAAAAAACAAAAGAATTGTATGTATTCGAAATTTCTATTTCGAAATACATAGACCTAAAAATTATATATTAATAATAAGAAATATTAATAAGATCTTATTTAAAAATAAATTTTCTTTTCGATATATTACAAGTAGTATATTTATAAATATGATTATTAAAGATAAAAGATTATTTAACTATTTGAATCTAATGCATTTCATAAAATATTTACAAATACGTACATTTTTATTTGCATATTTTGCACTTATGCGCATATTTTCAATAATAAAAATTTTTAAATTAAATTAAAAATTATAGTTATTACTAAAATATCTTTATCAATTACTCATAATGCTTTAATTATTAAAGTTTAATTAAATTATTAAATATATAAACATACAAGTGAATATTATTTTTTCTTAATAAAAGTAGTTTCTAATATATATAGTGAAACAAGATTAATTTAATGTAAAAACGATGAAAATATTTAAAAAACAAATAGATAGTATTTTATTAATTTCTTTTTTTTAAATATATATATAATCTTTTATATGAGTTTGAAAACGTTGATTTTCTTCAATGTTTTAAAGTAATATATTTTTGCTTAAACTTTTTTTAAATTTTATTTATCATAATCTGTCGTACTAAATTATTCAATGCATAATAAAAACTTTTCATTCTCATTCTTTATCAGAAAAATTAAATATATTTAGAATTACTGTGCTTTATCGTGTGTTTTAATTCTTCTCAAAAAATTTTATTTATTTAAAATAAATACGGTTTTGTGTTTTTATTTTCATAACGAAATTAAAAAGTAAAAATTAACTTAAATAATAAATTTAATATAATTTAATATAATAATTTTATAAAACCTACTAATGTTTTGTTGTATTTTCATTTTATAATGAATGTATGTATAAAATATAACAACCTTTTATAATTTTTGCTTTAATTTTTAATTTTATAAATATAAACGAATATAAATCGTCTTTCTTTCGTGAAAATTTTTAGTATTTACTAATTTATTATCGGCGTTTTTCGCGTGGCAATTGTTACTTTGTGTTTTGATCGATCCTTTTTGCAGATTAAAATAGTTTTTTTCCGTTTTTCATCGACTCCGCCAATGAAGCACAGGTACCACCAAAAAAGGTAATGTTATGTTTAACCAAATTTAAAGAGTTTTTATTTATTATATTATAAATATACTATATAATATATGTAGTAATAAAAATACTTATAGTTAACTCAAATGAAATATTTGAATAATTTTACCATTTATTCATTATCTTATTTCTTCTGTTGGCTTTTTTTATGGACGTTCTTTAAATCAAGCACAAAAACCCTTACATAATTTATTTTATAAATACCTTTAACACATTATTTTGATATATAATTTTTTATTATATTCATATAATTCAATTAAAATTAATCAAAGAATAATTATTTATTAAAAATTTTTTAAAGCTATGTGGATTGAAATACAATAAAAATATTTCACAAATAATAATATCACAAATAATTGATCGTTACAAATTATTATAATTAAACATAAAATTTATAAGACGTTTAGACTTTCTAAAAAAAATATTAATTGAAAATAGTAGTAAATAGCAAAAAAACGTATTCAAATTTACAGTACAATGGTGCGTTCTCTGAACAGCTGGAAATGTTATCTCAACTTGGCTATGTCTGTTTGTTTTCATCGGCATTTCCACTAGCTGCATTCGCTGCACTATTAGGAAATCTCCTGGAATTACGGGGAAATGCTTTTAAATTATGTTTTGTTCTCCAACGTCCGTTTGGTCGACGAGTGTTAAATATAGGAACTTGGCAAGTGAGTATTTTAAAAAGAGTGACCTAAAGTTTTCAAAAAGCGATTGTGATCTAGGTATATATAACAGATTCATGCAGAATTATTCAATATACATTGAACAATATTTTTTACATATTTTTATATTTTATTTTAAAAATGCTTGATTTCATTTTATATTTATAATTAATTTTTATTAATTTGAAATAAAAATAATTAAACATCTATGATTATTCGAAATTCATATACTTTTAGAGTTGTATCTTTTCATAGAAAATATGTAATCTTACTACTATTAGTAGTTAATAATTTTAAATTAATTATCTTTATTAGTATTTATAATATATATATATGACAAGGTATGTTTTATATATAGGCTAAATAGCCTTCGAGAATAAAACAATTTTACGGCACACATACTGCTTTAAACGTATTACATTTTTACGTCGTCATTTTGATTATGTGTGTAGATTAGTGTATATATATGTATCAAATATTAATTATTATCATTATACACAATAAATACAACTGTGTTAAAATTGAATTTGTGGATTATTATAAACTCGGTCATTCGTAAATATATATATATATATATTTTTTTTTTTAAGCAGAAACCCTACCATTAGTATTATTGCTATTAGTATACTTTACCAAAAATTGCGATCTTGGTGAAGTATATTGCAATATATTAAATAATTTTAGTTTAGTTAATGAGAACTCAATTATTTTTCAGAGTTTGTTATTTTAAAATAAATATCATAAATTTTTAATATATTGTCATGAATAAAAATTTTACACTACTAGTAAAAAAATACATATTTTTTAATTTAAATCTTTTAACTTCTTTCCTTTTCATTTTATTATTTTATTTAAAAGTTTTATATATTATCAAAATTATTTCTATAAGAATCTACGTTATCCTTATTATTTAATTCTATTATACCATTTTTTATCTAATATGCTTTATAGCTTTGGAATTAATTCATTTTTTTAATATTTTACAATTTTTTTATATATTCATATACATAACAAGAAGAAATAAATACACTCAGTAAAGTGTTGTTTTTCTAGGGTTCAATTAACATATTCATATATTATTCCATAAAATTATAAATATTACTTTTATCGTTTATTTTTTATTATTTTATCATATTTTGATTATTATTAATACATTTCTTAATTTTTATTAATTAAAATATTGTTAATTTTAATTTGATTCTTTTCAGAATGCAATGGAAGCCATAGGATTGGTGGCGATATTGGTAAATTGTGCTCTCATTGGTTTGAGTGGGCAGGTACATCGAATGTTTCCTGAAATGTCAACAACGCAAAAAATATTATTAATCGTCGCATTGGAACACATCATGTTGGCTGTACGTTTTTTTATTATATGTGCAATACCGGATATTCCTAGTTGGATTGCAACTGAAATGGCCAAGTCGGAGTTTATGCACAGAGAAGCTATGAGAAGATTGCCAACGACACCGTCACAATCAGAATATCAGTCCACCACTGTGATTGGTATGTTCCTCTATTCTCTGTGTAATTGTTTGTCATTAATATGTAAAGAGTTTACGTATTCACTATAGTTTTATTTTTCATATTTATATAATATTATATACGTAAATTAATAAAAAAAAATCCTGCAGACATAAAAATATTATAGAACGAATTTGTAAAAGTATCTAAAATAATATATATTAGAACATATGTATTTTAAAATTATACAATTTATTTTTTATGTCAATAATAATAGTCTATCTATAATTTTATATTAAAATTATATAAGATTAGATTAATTATTAAAAAAAAATAATTTTTTTTAAAATATTCTATATGTAATTTATGTTTTATATAAACTTTATAAAAAATAAAGTTTTTATTAAAAAAATATTTTTTTTCATGAATAGTTTAAATTGTTTTTCTGATACCACTTGTAAAATGTTATTAAAAAACTAAAAAATTATTTAATGATCATTTCTTTCTGTTATTTTTCAGCAATGTATAAGTATTTATTTATAATCTTATATAAATATACCATACATATAAAAAATTCAAAATAAAAGTTTCATAAATAATAGATTTATTTCTATCAATGTTGCTTTTGATTAAAATGTTATATTAATTAATTCATTCATTTTAAAAACAATTCTTTATAATATAGTAGATTAGTTAAGTATTTTCTATAATGTACATTATATGCTCTTGAATAATATTTTTTTTATATTATAATTATATAATATATTATATAAATATAATAATATTAGTTTATAATTATAATATTAAGAAATATTAGATTATAATATTATGGAAATTAATTATATATTAAAGCAGTGAAGAATTAAAATTAATTATATTGATATCATTATATTTTTTTTATCTAGTGTTTTAAATAATTAAATTATTACTATTAGTAGTTTTCAATTGAATTTTATAAATAGTATATATTCATGTCTTAAATTATATTATTTTAAACTAAAACTATTATAATAATCTGGAAGAAAATAACAAAATTATTAATTTTGACCATGAATTTTATTTTTAATATTACAAGGAGTATACATTTAAAGCTACTTTTATGAATTTAATAAGATATCACAAATTCTAATAATTTTCTATTATAATCACAAAAAAATTGATGTAAAGAATATTAAAGAGAAAAAGAGATTATTTATATTCCATATTGCACATAATTTATTCATAAAAAATTTTTATTCTTTCAAACCTATTAAATAATTTTTTCATATTTTATTATGTATTTACAGTATTCAATATTCAAATTAAAAAATTACATCTAAAATTTTTGATAAGAAGGTGATATACTCTATACTGAATAGTTATAAGTTTCTGAAACAAAACATCTGTAGATCATTAAAAATAGATTAAATAATGAATTTATAAAAAACATGGAGACAAATTTTAAAGCTTTTCATACTTTTTTTATTTTCTGCTATTTAGTCCCTTAGCTAACATAGAATTTAATTTACGTGAATTTTTATGATAAATCTACATTTTAATTAGTGTTCTTTTTGATGTACAATTTACAATTTATAATTTTACTTAAAATGATAATAATATGGTATTATAAAAAAATTTTAATTAAAAATATTAATACACTTATATATTATATTACCATAACAATAGTAACATATAATTTATCTATAATAATTCTAATACTAAATTAATTCTAATACTAATCATTCTTGAATAAAATAAAATCAATTCATCAAATTATTATCTAATATATTGAAATATTAATGTTAAAATATTATTTCTTCAAAATGAACAAAAATCTTTTAAAAAAAAATTACTTTCATTCCATTATAAATATAAAATTATATATGTAATTTAATTTGTATTTATTCTTCAAATTTATCTACTATACTATATTCTTAAATAAATTATTTTATTTTTAGCTTTAAGATACGTACATAGTATTTCAAACTTCTATCAAATTTCATTATTTAAAACCTATGTCAACTAAATTATTTGATTTAATAATTAAAAAGTTTTTTTTAATTTATTTAGCTAGAATACTCTGATATTTTTAATCTACCAATGAAAAGATAAATATCTTTATCTTTAGAAAAATATTTTTTTTTTAAAATATAAAATTTTTAAAGGTTTATCAAGAATTTAAAAAATCTAATATAATATATATTTTTGCAGTTTACTTATTCATATATACACATGTATATTTCTGTTAGTATGTATCTTTCCACTTTCTTTTCCCTCTCTGATCTCCGTTTCTCCTCTCTTTCTCCCTCTCTCTCTCTCTCTCTCTCTCTCTCTCTATACATATATATATATATTTCTTTTTTCCAATATACAAAACTGTACGGAAAAAGGAAAAATTGTATTTTCAACGTCTTATATTTACCATCCTTTGAAAATGATTCCGCTCAATAATCCTGCTTTCCTACCTGTTCTACTTTACTATTGCTCAAATACTCAGGGAGATTCATGGTGAGTCCAGCAGACGGTGCATCCAGTGGTGAAGAAGAGTTTAAACAAAAACAGCAACGTTACGCTGAGGAGCTAATAAGTGCCCGGTCTAGTTTCAATGGGCTTAGTGAATCAAGTATTCCCACGATGTCATCTTCAAATGTCCAAACTCCTACTGGATCAGAAATACTAAGCAGTATAGTGGGATTCCATGGTCCAAATACAATACCAAGAATTGCTGAAACACCTGTGTTACCAATTGGAACTCCAGGAAGCACAGGTAGCGGCAGTGACAATAGCAGTACATTCTTGGCTGACGGTATTATGGGAAGTTCCAAAGGTCTTAATTCACTATCTATTTATTTATATACATATATAATAAGATCAAATGTAAAGATTTCATGTATAAAACTAAAAAAAATTTTGATTATATTCTTTTGTAATTAATTTAAAATATGATCTTTATGAAATTAATAATAACTGAGTTTTGAAAAAACGTATAGTACGAATATTAATGCAATATAGTTTTATGGCAAACTGAATATTATAATATTTATTATTAATTGATTAGTACTGAAAATTATATATCAAACATAAATAAGGTAAAAAATCTCTGATTTTTATAAGTAACACTTTTTTATTGTCAGTAAGTGTAACAAAAATAGCGTTAAAACTAATTACCTATGGACAAAGTTCATGGAAGAGAGAAAAGATTGAGTGAAGTAAACTCAAACACTCCTTTTACTTTTTAAATAATTAATCATTTTCTATAATTTTCTTTAATTAATATGTTTTGATGTGCGCATAAACACATGTTTATTAACGCATTCTCAATTGGCCAAATAAACAGCCCTTAAAGATCAAAATAAAAAAAGATAGAAAAAAGGTTTTGTATTCAATTTTTACATATAGAAGATCACGAATATTCAGGACAACACGACTCATCTTTGTTTATTTTAGTGGAAATGTGCGATTTAGTTTCTGGATTTCTTCTTCTTATATTTTCTTATTACTTTTTCTTTTTGTTTACGTTCTTTTATTATTTTATATTTTTATACAATAGTAGTTCACAATCAAGTCTCCTTTTAAATTCTTTTTTTGATTACGAAATCATTTTCGTTTTAGGTTCGTAGTTGCAATACTGTATAAAGGATCTTTCTTAACGTGCTTCTTTTTTTGTCTTCTTGTTTTTCATCGAGATACCTAAAATAAAATACTCTGATCCTTGATATAATTAATATATTCGTGTCCAGAAAAACATTTACAAATATAATAAATCTGATGAGTTAGAGACAGAAATATATGAAAAATACCACAATATATATTTTAAATTCGTATAAAGTAAAAAAGTTTAATAAAATTGTATAGAGTTGAAAGTAAGATTTAATAATCTTTTGAAGAAATTATTTAAACAAACCAGAATCAACCAGAACAACCGTATCAATATAGTATATAAGAATATTCAATATAAGAAAACTCAGATGACCCATATAAGAGTTTTTAAAGAAATTAATCAATATTAGTAAATGTCTAAATGTTAACTAACAATTGAATTCATTAAATATAGTAAGTAACAAGGGGAAGGAAGAACGCTATAGGTACCTAAGTAATGTTACTTTTGTCATGTGTCTCTCTTTTTTTCACATGATCACTGGTACATTTTTCTGTAACTGTTGTGGAAAAATGCTTTGACGTTATTTTGTATTGTTGTAAAAAATTTAATATACCTTTTATAATTATAATATTATACTAACATTAAATATAAATAATACTTAAAAAAAATTTCTTTAATTTATATTATAATAATTTATAATATTTGTATGTACTGTAATTTTTTGATATAATTAAACAAATATTGTTACAAGTATGAGCTTCTAGTTTATTTTATATCCAAGAAATTTTTTTATATATATTATTACATTACTTATTTATAACTAATTCATGAGTATATAAATTGAGTCATCCTCTTTTATGTCACTGGCTATTTTTTCTTTAGAATATACAATAACACAATTTTTATTTAAATAAATATATAATTAAACGGATTGGTTAACGTACTTTAAATACTGTATATATTTGTTCTTTTTTATATTAATATTATTGTTATTATTATTCCAAAAATATTACAGTATTCTTTTTCAAATTTTTCCCAGAATCTCATATCTGAAATAAGCAAAATACATGAATCATTTGTCAAAATAAATTTCTTACAAAGAATTATAAAATTAAAAATACAACTAATAAATATTTATGAACCAAAAATTAATATGTCTGCTGCTTTTTCGTGCTACTTCTTTTCATGTTTAATTTTCAACTTGAACAATGTACAATTTTTTCGTCTCTTTTACCGCTAATGAGTTTTTTTTTCACCAATATTTTTCCTATTTTTTCACTCAAACATCATCAGAACGAGACATTCTCATCTCATTAGTATATTTAGTGAGACTTAAAATTACTTAGTAAATTACTGTTAATGATAGGAATCGTAATGCGGAAGATGGCTAAGGTGCAGTAAAATAGATATTTAAGATTATAATTTGTTTATTTTCTCGGCACTTACAAATATTGAAAATATAAATAAGGGAGAAGAAGTAGCTTCCGATACAAGTAACAAAAGCTAAGTGAGCATAACTCCTGCCGTCTCTTGTTTATCGACATTTCCTCTCTTCTCTCTTTTACAGGTTGATGTTCGTCCAGTACGTGACGGCTCGCGCGATAAAATTCTCTGAAAATCCTATTGCAACGGTTTTTAATTTTAGTGACGTCATTTAGACTTCATTTTCGCATGGTCACAGCTGTTTTGCCTCTCGATTCCAGGAATGACGTGACTCAACCGTCCTATGAAATCGACGATCGAATTTCTATCGGCAACAATAACTGATATTAATAATATAGATTAATTTATAAACGATTTCAATATTCTAGTTTATTAGATTTTTTATATTAATCTTAAGATGAATAAAAGATTAAAAAAAAATAAATTATTTAAAAAAATGTAAAATTAATTGTAGGACGCAGGTCAAGACAATGGACAGTAAGTGAACAAGAATCATCGCGCAGTGGAGATTACAGTCATCATTTAACTCTTGGTCCTCACGGTGGCGTTGATTGGGTACGGCGTTTGGGTTTAGAGAGTGAAGTCCGTAAGTCAAGTGATTCTGAAATCATCAGCATTGGAAATAACAGTGGAGATGAAATTGTTCTACATAAATCTACTGACTGCATTGCTTCAAAAGATCTTACATCGTCTTCAGATAATGACCTTTGGTAATAATTGAAAAATATTTAAAAACTTAATAATAAAAATAATTTATTCCAATTCTAACTTTAATAACAGTTTTGAATGTTCAATTTTTTTAAAGATAAAATAATCAAAAAATATTTTTTATTCTATGTATTTATAATATTCTATAAAACTAAACAAATATAATCTTTGAATTTAAATATATACTTATTATAGTTTTCCGTAATATAAATTAAAAATATTAGTATAAATCGATATTTTCTGTAGTATTTTTAGATTTGAAACTAATAATTTTATTGACGTATAACTATAAACTAAAATTAATAATCTAAACTTTACTGTATACGATATTTTTTCGTAATTTATGTGTTGATGTACCAAGTATTTTGGGGTAAGCTGTTATACTGTGTATTTATCACACTCTTCTCTCAAGTACAGCTTAAAGTCCCTTTATTGCTTTATTATAAGGAAATTATGCGTGCCGGGGAAAATATTCATAAGGAATCGTTTGGCAACGCGGTCAGTTGTCTACATGCAGTCAGTTACTATTATGTTTCCTTACTGCATACAAGTATAGTGAACTTCAATTTTCTGTAATCATAACTTGAATTAAGAGAATATTATAAGTGTAAAATTCAAATATTAAAATTATTGTAAAGGAGTCAGGACATGAAGGTTATCAAAATTGCTTTTATGTATTAAATTTTTAAAAATCTTATTATTTAAAAAAAAAGTTTTGAGTTTAATTTTTACAATATAATATAAAAATTTGCTCGATTGAAACAGAATTTTCAAATATTAATTGCTGAATGTTAAACGCCGAATAAGCTGGCTAA
This sequence comes from Platyscapa corneri, assembly GCA_018907185.1. Lineage (NCBI taxonomy): Eukaryota > Metazoa > Arthropoda > Insecta > Hymenoptera > Agaonidae > Platyscapa > Platyscapa corneri. Next base: position 356,839 of record JACCHW010000103.1, on the reverse strand, counting down.
TCTTGGAGACAGGAGTTTTTATAAGATTTAATTACAATTGAGAGAATCTCGCATTACATATTATTTCCTAGAATGGTGATGAAGATAATTTTCGAATGTAAGATTTACAGGATCTCACATAATTTTTGCACATATGAAAACTTGATGTTTTTTCGATAGAGCGCCAATGAATGGCGTGATAGATGTTTGTCTTAGTAAAATGAACCTTCAGCAAGATGAGTTCAACAGATTTTGATATGAAAGTACAAATTCGTAACGTAATAGCCGTATGCATAATTTTTAGTGATGAACTTCCGAAAGAAATTAATATATTGATAAGCAGATTTAGACGTTCGTTATGAAGTAACTGTGTTCATCCGTTTTATCTAGAGTTATATTTTAATTGTTTGTGTTTTGAGTTCAGTGGCGGATAGTCGGCGCTTTATAGCCGAATACGTGCAATAGAGTAGATACACACAGACCGCAGTGTGTCTTTCTCTTTCACTCTCACTCGGTGGAGAGGCGAGAGCGCTAAAATAGTAGAATAGATGTATATGTGCTGTATGTATGAGTGGCGTAAGAGTACTTCGGTACATTACACTATCATATTTTACTTTAAACATTATTAATAAGCTTATTATTTATTATTAAATTCAACCACGCTCTGCCACCACCGATCCTACATTATGTATTATGAAATTGCATAATTCTGATATAATGATTATAAGTATTGTAGAGGAAATTCAAGTACGGATGTAAATAAATAAGTGTTTAATTGCAGTGTAAATATAAGGTTTAATATACAAAAAGGTGATGGTAATACAATATATATACTACATAACTATGTGCGTGTTTAAGCGCGTAGTCAGTATAGTAATAACGCACTCAGTGCATCGTCGCGTAACTATACTTCAGCGCGGCGTAACAGTACTGGCAGCACCGAGTTGCTATGCCATGGTGGTGCGTCATCACACTGCAGCGTAGCGTCACCCACGCTACCATTGCGCGTCACTATTGTACATCGGCCCGCTGATTGGTGCATTGGCTTTTCTCCGATGGCCTTTACCCTTCCACACTAAGATGCTTCTAAACATTCAAATGATGATAAACCCAGTCTATAAAAAGTAAAATATCCATTTCTTAAAGATTATGTTGCGTATGTAGTGAGGCTAACATTTAAAAGTTGTTATAAAAATACTTTATAAAAATCACTTTAAAATTTGTTTTCAAAATGACTGTACATAAACTTAGTAATAATTATATTTTTTAATTAGGAAACAATTTATTTTATAGCCACTAATTAATAATGTAGAATAAAAAGAAAAAATTTTCTTTTTTTTAACAAACAGATGTTATTTATTATAAACTTCTGAAATTATTAAGAATTACCTTGAAGATTATATAATTTACAACTAATATATTCAAACTAAATTTGAAAGAAGTACTAGTATAAAAGATACGATGAGTTAATTCTGATACACAATAGTATTAGGCTTTATATTTTATAACGTGGTCGAATATTATCTGAAAAAAGGAAAATAACGTTGAGTTTTTCCATTATCACATACTCAGTCTATACAGATATGCGTTTTCGAAGAAAAATCATCCTAAATGTAAAAATGTGTATGTAACGTATAGGTGCAACAATTCACTAAACTTTAAGTTAAATTATTTATTATTTCTATAATATTACAAAATATATATATTTCGTACGGAATATATATATATATATATATATACAGCGGACGCGTACAATAAAGTCGCTTGCACAAAATCAACTGACTAGGCGCACCGTCAGCAACGGGGGCAAAACACTTTTTCGATAGCTTAATTAAAAATTCAGAATTCTACAGAATTTCAATAGAATGTTTAATATTATAATTTATTATAAGTGTCCGCTAACACTTCAAAAAGGAGCAAGACACCCGAACTCTGTTTTTAGTTCGCGGCGCCGAATTGTCGTATTATGCCGGCCCGTGATGAACAATGATCGGGGCCACCGCTTAAATATAATAATATACTTACATGAGATGTACGCCACAAATACATCTTCTAATTTGTCAAAAAAGCTCAAAATAAGCAAATATATAATATAAAAATAAATATAAATATAAATGTTTGCAATATCAATGTGCGAACAAAATATTTCTTTTATTATCATACTTAAAAAAGTTAAGTAATATTTTTAAAATACTAATAATTATATAAATGTTAATTTAATTATAACGTAACATATGTGTTACAATAATATACAGTATAATTATAATTTCATTTTTATATTTAAATAAATTTCAATTTTTTAATATAAAAGTCCTAATATTCTAATATATTCGTCCTGAAACAATAAATAATTTGATAATTTCATTATTAGTGGTTAATGAATACATTATATCTATATTTAATATTTCATAAAATCATCCTAATAAATAAGTAATAATAATAAATAATTATTTTTCAGTTCAATTCCTTCTTGGCCATCGTCATCATCTAAAAATCAAAAGCTTCGTGTTTCTACAGATAAAGATAAAATGCGTGAAAAATTCGATAAACATCAATATCAGCAGCAGTTACAACAAATGCAACAGTATCAATTTCATCGAGATTCTATTCAAGAGTATCGTGATCGACAATTAGATCTCTATGAAAAAGAGAAAGAACGGAATATTGTTTCTGATTCAAGTAAAACAACATATAGCCATGAAGACGAAAAATTTTCAAAGGAGGAACGAGAGGCAAAAAAAACTAGAGTGAAACAAAGTTTGATGAAAAGGGCTCGATCTGTTGCAATATTTTCACTTAAATTAAAGGTTCGAAGTAATAATCTTCATTTTTATTCAAATCAAATATATTTATAATAATAATATACATTAACAAATATAAAATAATCTTTAAGAAATTTCTACCACACCAAGAGAATTTTTTAAAAAAAAATTATTAATCAAAATATAATTAGATATTTTTGTTAACAAATTAATAATAATTTTTATTACACGTACGTTTTAAAACATTTTAAAGAGAATGACATATAAATAACTGATATAATTTGTTTCATAAGTAATTTTTGAAAATAATTTATGTTTAAAATTCCATGACTAAAGAAGCCTAAAAATAAAGCATAAAATTTATAACTTTTTTGAAGCCAATGAAATCTTTATTAAAAAAATTAATACATGTGTTACATTTAAAAGTTGTTGTAAAAATAGGTTATAAAAATCACTTTAAAATTATTTTTCAAAATAACTGTACATAAATTTAGTAATAATTACGTGTTTTTTCAAATAAGAAAACAGTTTATTTTATACCCACTGATTAATAATCTAAAATAAAAAAAATTGAACACTTAACAACATTATTTAAAGAAAATAATTTTTATTTAATGTATAAGATGACTTTCATATAACTAAAAAATCATATTTTTTAAAATAAAAATTATTTATAATTTATAAATATAATTAGTAACAATATTGTACATTTTTTCAATATGATTAACATTATATGTAAAGATTTAGTGTTAAATATAAGATAATCTAATAAAAATTGATTGATATTTAAAAAAAAAATTTTTTAGTACGATAGAGAAAATTACTTAAGTTTAAAAAAAAATGTTTTTTTCATCATTAATTTATAATATTAGGTCTACAAAGTTACCTTTCAATGTTAATGTATTTATACAAATTTTCACATTGATCATGAAGATAAGCATGCCTTTTATTGAAATTTTCGTTACTGGTTTGTATTTAAACTCTTAAAAATGATAAAATAATATACCAACACAATTGTATTGTTACTACTTATATTATTATTTAACGCGGGGAAAACATTCGATTTTTTTTTTCACGGAAAATTTTTTAATATTGTATAGGCTACAAATTATTTTTCATGCGCTGATTTGATTTGTTCTTATTATTTTATAAAATCATAATAAATAGATAATTTATTTATAAATTAAAAAAATTTCTCAGTATATCGATTTTGTGAGAAACTTTATTTTTATAGTCAAATTTTTATGAATATAATTTATTGTTTAACTAAAGTATCTGGCCCTATCAATAATTTATTTTGAAATATTATTGTTTAATAATGAATCATTAGTTATCAACAAAACTTAAATTATTTTAAAAAACACGACATGCACTTAGTAAGTGCATTGTTTCATTAAGGTATCTAACTTAAAATAAAAAGTTATTGTTATAAAACCAATTGACATTTATTTAAATACGCTAAAGTTTAATTTAATTAAAAAATTCAACAATTAATAGATTATTTGGTATTTATCCTATGTATTTTTAAATTTATCTATTCATTAAAAATACTAATTTCTAAAAACGCGGGTATTCGCTTAAACTATATTATCTATTTTAAATTTATTGATAGTAAACTAAAACTTCATGAGAATAGAGATAAAAAAGAAGAGATTCCGTTGTAAGTATTTAAAACAGACTCTCTAGGCGTTATGCAAAAATACTACTCATAATTACTTCACTAACTTATAAGATTTCAACTTTATTTTTTCGAAATTTTATGCCAGCTAGATTTATTTTTGTACATTAAAATTAATCATCATAAATTTTAATTTAAATTATTATTTCTAATACAATTATATTTAATCTTTGTTGCCACATTTTATAAGCATAGATCTATATATATCTGCAATATTTTAACTCCATCTTCAAATTTTTCTATTTTATCTTAAAATTATTTTGCTGAATTTTACAAACTGAAAGATTTAATTCATAATTTATTTCTATTTAGGAACGAAGAGCTCGTGAAGCTGAAGTGAAAGCAAGAGAAACAGAGAAAGAAGCTCGTTGGCAACAGCCACAGTCTTGTGTAGGTGGTGAACTTTCTTGTATACCAATAGAAAAACTTATATCTGTAGACGATATTGCGACCATGGAAAAACGGAGAATTAATCTATAATTATAATCAATTGTTTTATTTTTAATTTTAATAAACGTATGGGGAATGATTACAAGATGATTAGGGTTAAAAACTAAAATAATTTAGAATAAAGAAAAAGTTTCAATTTAGTTTTTAATCATATAATTATCATTGTTCTATATTTAATATTTTTATTATCTTTTTATTATGATTATTTTTATATTATTATATTTATAAGTTAATATATACTAGACTATTTTTTAAGTGGGTATCTAATACCCTCATTTTCTATTTTCTTAGAAATTAGATGCTAATTAATTATGTTGTAGGTTATGTATAAAAACAATTTTTATTTGCTATTTAAAAATAAATTTTTTCTTAGTTATAATTTATATTTATAAAAATTTTTCATGATAATTTCTTTAAAACTTTTTTGAAACACGATAATTCGATAAAAAATTAAATAACTAGAATAAACAAAAAAACGTTTCAAAAAGGTATACGAGTGCTACGCAACGAAAAAACGAAATTAGCTTGATTAGTAACATTTTCTAATAATGTAATAAAGATTTATGATGTTATGATCATCAAGAAAAAGTAGTCAGTTTTATTTTAAGTTAGTTGTTTGTTATCTATCAATATAGCACGAAATTTCATTGCACTACGAAACTGAATGTAAGTCATTAAGACGTTAAGTAAAATAATCATTATAAGCTACAATCACAATTTCCGATTTACGTTTTATATTAAATTTTATTTTATATTTTATTTTTTATTTTTAATTATATATTTATAATTTTATTTAAATTATTGTTTATTCTTGATCAAACGTTTATAATGACTTTAAATACTATTTTAAATGGTGACAAATGAAATGTTTAGTTAGAAAAATTAATTTTTCTAATTTTTAATAAGTTTAATAATTAATTTTTCTAAGTTATTAAAATTCATTATTTTTATATTTATCGAATAATTTGACTGAATTTTTTAATAATTATTCAATATTTGTTAATTAACATGCATATTAAAAGAAGCTGTTTTTAATAATATCATATATTTAATAAAAACAATTAGTACAAAAATAATACGAGTTATAGAAGACTAAGTAGTAGAATATATTAAAAAATACTTTTTTATGAATCTAGTAAATATATATCTAAATATTTATCTAGTAAATTGAGAGAATTTTAGACAAAAATCGTGTGTTTATATATATATATATAAAATACGTAAAGAAAACTCCAAATCTTTTTTTAAGTAGTATCCAGAAGATAATTCTAATATTCGTATAATTTTATAAATATGTCCTAAACATTAAGAAAATAATATCTTTTTTACAATCTCTTTTAGAATCATAACAAATCGTTAAAAAAATATATTCTCATGTAAATTATCATTTAGAGTCAATAACAAACTCTCATAATAACAATGTTGTTAATTCTAAATTATGTGTAAGTAAAATATTAAAATATTTATTTAATATTTTCATTCATATTAAAGATAATTTAAAGAATTTGAAATAATTTTCTTCATTAAATATGGAAAAATATTAAAAATCGATGTGTGAATGTAATTTTTGATAACCAAAAATTTTTCATATTGTAATGGCTAACAAATGTCTGTAGTAATATCTTATATATATTTGAAAATGCATCTGATTTTTTCTTTATAAATAATTTAAAAGTTTGTTTCAAATTGGAAATAATGTTTGTGCTTTTTCCCCAAATAGTTGAAAAGTTTTTTCTAAATTTAAAAGTATTTTTCACATCTTAAATATGTAAAATATATTAGTCACATATCTACACTTTAAGAACTTTAAAAATCATGTTAGCTGCTGACAAAATAAAAATTCAGGATTACTTGGAAAAACGTTAAAAATGCGTCATTCAATCTATAAATGTAAATTAAAAAGCTATTATTACTCTAAAATCGCTTTTATTATTGGAATCAAGCAAATAATTTTCTATTAACATTACAAATAAAGCACGTTCATTAAACATATGTATTCATTAGATATTTTGTATAAGATATAAAAATATCTAAAATAAAAAATTTACAGTATATTTTAGTGTTTTATTTTTAATATACTTTAGCTGTAATACATTTTAAAATTATGTTATTACTGATTCCTCATTTTGTAAGGAAAAAGAAAAATTTCTTTTGTAACAATAAATTCGAAATCATTTATTAACGAAAAGATATAATATCAACTTAAATATACAGTAGAATCATAATCTGTTCTTAATATCTAATCTAATAAAAAAAATTAAATCAAAGAATTGCCTTTGTTATATTGTATGTATTTAATAACTAGAAATCTAGACGAATAATTAACCACTTATGTTAATCTTAAATCAATTTAATCTTACTTAAATCAATTTATGACTAAATTTTATAAACAATTGTAATACAATTAATTATAATGATAAAGCAATGACATACCTCACTTGTAAAGTATGTATATGATTTTTTTACTTTTATTTTAATTAAAAAATTAACTTTAATTTAATGTATTAAGATAAATTAACTTATATAAATACAGTTCATTCTGAAAAGTTTAATTAATGAATTGATTATCATATTTATTGTAAAATACACTATATTTACATCATATTTATTAAAAATAATAATTGTTTGATTTCTATATCTGATAAATTTATCTATCATAAACATATAGTACATTTTAAAAACAAATATTAAAAAGTAATAACAAAATAAATAACTTTAATCTCTAAAATTATATTCTCTTTTTTGATCTCCTGAAAGATGAGTCTTTATAAAGATATGTATTACTTTATAAACAAGAATGATCTACACTTAAATAAAATATTTGGTATACTTATTAGTTTTTACAAAAAATGACTTCATTTATCTAGACAACTTTAATATTTAAGTATTTATTTTTATACGATTCCCTTGAACTATTGAACTTTCTTTCCATATCATCTGAACATAGTTAGCAGTAAAAGACTACAGAATGAATAGAGCAAAATTTTCTTATTCCATTAGAAAAGATGCAGATTCCAGATGCAGAAGGCAACTCATGATGTATATTTTTGGTGGTTCTCTGTGGTCCTTCCCGCGATATAGGAATGGCTCCGCTGACCGGTCTTCGTTCCTAATTTTTACTCGCAGAAACATGTCGCGTATATCCCCTTTGTACACGACTGCAATCAGTCAGAAGTGCATTATTATTCCTGTTAAGGACGTTAGTAAATCGGATCCATCCCCCAGTTGGTTGTTGAAGCTTATCCCTTGAGACTTCGCGGCCGCGTCGAAACTAGGCGGATTCTTCCTGGTTTGCTGATATTTACAATACCAAAATGCGGTAAGTACTATTCCCAGCTTCTCGCTGTTCTTTTCACCACGTTAGCGTATCTCAGCTCGATGAAGCGCTTCATTTCTTGGTAGTATAACGTAGCATATTCCTGGTCACGGTCCAATTTCGACTCTAAGTTTACGAGACGTTTCCGAGCCATCCTTATCCTGGTCGTACTTGGCGACTCCTCGCGTTCCCACAACAGACCGGTCTCCCAACCCCGCCGTTCTCTTGGTGGTGCAGCGAATCGCGGCTGAATCGCGGTCCCCTCTTGCCTCCACTCGAGTACGGCCGCCCTCGCCCACGTCTTCTAACGTGAAATAATTTTTTAATAATTGGTTTAATTCCTTTTCGGCGGATTCTCTTGGCGCATACTCTTCGTCGCTGATTTCCTTGGTAATTAAGGCGCTGCTTTGCGTGTTTCACATACACTCGCGTCTCCCGTGGACTGTCCATCCTAGCCGGACGCAATTAGTCTTGAAGCGCCGATCGTCACGTATTCCTGAATTATTATCAAGTCACAGTTGTCCTGCTCAATCAGTATATTCGGGCAAGCAGCATATTGTTCTATGATAATTCCTCCGGCGTTCTTCTCGACTAGTGCTGGGATATCGTCACTTACTGATTGGTGGGGTAGATTCAGGTTAACAATAAGCACGGCTCAGTGCAAGGTCTGGACGTCCTTGATTCCCCTTATTCTCAGGTCTGCCCGTTCGGCTCTGGTGTCGACCACGTTTCCCAATATCCTTTATATTTTAACGCGCATCGTAGTACCGCTTACTCCGGCAGCTCTCGCGGTATCTCGGTCAACGAGCGTGATCGTAGAACCTTCATTCAGTAGCGTGTAGGTGTCGATAGCGCTATCGACTCTGTAAATTCGGACTGCTATTATTTTCAATAGTGCTCCCTCGTCTAGTCACATTCGGTCCTGGCGTTCTGATGGCGAGCTATCAGACCGTCCTGTAGGAAGGGTTGCTCTTCATTATTGCCGAGCGGCGCCCTTTCCGCCCTCAATTCTTTAGCTGCTTTCGGAATTCTACGCGTTTCTTTTCCCTCACCAACGCGCCTCCTAGCCTCGCAGTTTCTCTTGATGTGACCTGGTTGCCTCAAATAGCTGGGCCAACGACTTTCAATTTATTGGGAAGCAACAGTCAATTCCCCAATACCGTCCAAGAAGGTAACAATAAGAGGGGTAAACTGTAACCTGACCCAACTTGACAACATGGAAAGAAGTGCACGTTCAGTCCATTGCCGCCTTGTAATTAGATCAAGGTCCGAGCCTAGGAAACGAGGGCTCACGGAATCCCTCACACGAAAGACGACCGAATTCGTGCAGATGCTATGGGAAATCTCCAGTAGCGAGATGGCGCCCCGAATACCGACTAAAGAAGAAGTCGGATATTAACGTATTCCGGACGAGCCTATTTGATGAGTTACGTCGAGAAGGTCTCCGGTTGGACGTGTTGGACAGCACAACATACCCCCATCCTCAAAGTCTAACGCAGAGTGAAGAAGAAGAAGACATCGAAGAGGTCCGGTCTATCATTGGATACAGACTTGATGATTGCTATAAAAGGATGATTCTCCATTTGAAAGATCCGAAGAAGATTCTCCAGCAGGTCACAGAACTAAAAAGGACTGAGAAGAACCAGTCCCACAAGCCTGTGCTGATGCTATCCCACTGTCGGAGATGGAAAAAAAGACAGCTTTCCAAAGGGGAATTATCAGCCGTTTCCCCAGAATCGCTGAATATGAAATCATCACGAAGCGATCCGTTTTATAACTTCATTATATTTAAAAAAATATATAGAGTTATTACTGGATATTGAACACTGTTTTCACCTTATAACAATTATAATACATAACATTTAATTTCGAATAAAGTATACTACATGTGATACGGAATTCATATTACAAATGAATTTATATAAAATTTGTAGGATTATATTTATAAATCGGTATATACTTTGCCGCAAATTAGTCTTTTTTCTTCATCAGTTATGCGATTTAATGGCAATAATACCAAGAGTGAAAACACAAAATACTTACTTAAATATTAAATTACATTATATTATTACTTGCTAATGTAAGCAAAGGTGTATTTGCATTATGAATAATTCTTTAATTATTCCTTATTAATTTTTATTTAATTGTAATATATTCAAATTTTACATACTTATTTTATACTTATATGAAACTTATGTTACAATTTCATATAAAAAATAAATCTATTCTTAATATGTATCATATTAAATAAATATTAATAAATCAAAATAAATATTTTTTAATATCGTTTTATTTTTTATAATAATAATAATATAGATAAAAAATTACTTTGTTTATTTAAACATAATATGTATACATTATATATAATGTATACATTTTATGTATTGTATAATTATCAAGTCGTTATTATTTTATTTTTATTGAATTAGAAAATTATATTCTAACTATATTCATTGATACAAAAGATCGAATAAAAAATATATATATTTAGAATCTATTTAATTTTTGAATTTTTTGGTTAAAAAACTTTCAACGGTTAGATTCTTAATTTACTTTTTTTATTATTTAATTTTATTGATATACTTAACTTTATTTAAATAAAATTAAAGAGAACATTAAATTAATTTTTTATATGAAATATTAGATGTTCTACTTTTTAAAGTAGTAACTTTTTAATATACTACTAAAATCATAAAACGATTATTTTTTTAGTAACAATTATAAGTTATATCTAAAAATTTCATGTTTACAAATCTTACTCCATTAGAATTAAATTCGAATCTTTGTTCAATAAAAGAATGAATATGAGAGGAAAAAGTATGTACTAAACATGCGCACAGTCTTTCATAAATTAAATAAACCCCCATTAATTATTTTATATTTTATAGTATTTTAATTAAATTTTAATTTAATAATAAACTATTTTATTAATGTTTTAATATAAAAATTAATTTTCATGATATTCAATGTAATAGTTAAATATAAAATTTATACGAAATATTTTTAAAACAGAAAAAGTCCAAACTTATCCTATACACTTAAGTACTGATATATTTATCTATATGAACATTATTTCTAAATTTTTTTTCTTTTACAAAATGGAATTATTATATGTAAAATAGAAAGGTTGATTAAAATGTTTGAGTAATTAAAAAATTAAACAAATTAAATTTCATAACTACAATAATAATGAAAATTTTAAATATATAGTAATTTATAATTTTTTTTGTTCAGCTTTTAATTAAGAATATTTTAAAATGTCTAATTCATTTTATTATCATAATATCTAAATATGAATAACTTTTACATATATAAATTTAATTTTTATTAATATAATTAAAAGATTTCTAATACATCTAGTGTTCATGCTCAAAATGTAGCTAATTTTAAAAAGACGTATCTTTGCTATGATGTTTGATGAGTAAATATTAATATGAATATGAATGTATGTTTACTTAGTTTAAATAATTATCTTGAGCATGATAATGATGTATAATGTACTTATACATTAAAAAACGATTTATTCATAGAATTTATTTAAATACTAATGTGTCTTTATATTACGTCGTACAAATATTTTTTCGAAATGAAATTTATAAAAATTTTTCTTTCAATCATATTTCAAATTTTAGGTAAGTTTTTGAAATTTAAAATTTTAATTTCTATAATATAAGCAGTATTATTATTATTAATATTATATAAGGTTCTTTTTAATTCTTAATATTGTGTATTATATGTTAAATGAATAAATTTAAATTTAGTCAAATACTTATTGCATTTTTCACTCAAAATCTTTCGAAATTCATTTTTAACAATAGAAGCGTTTTTTCATGTATTATGATAAAATATTTATTATACTTTTTTTTTAATCATATTTTATTTATTTTATAAAATTTTATATCAATTTTTATAAAATAATGTTTTACAAACAATACAAAATATGTTTAATTTTTTAATCAAACAATTACATTAAAGCGATTTTATAATTTATTAATTAATCTATAATAAGTACTTAAACATTTAAAAAATATTTCAAATATTTCTAAACGGTTGTTTATCGATCAAAATTATACCTTTTAGTATGATTTTCGGAAAATTAAAATAAAACTTTTGATAAATTAATAATATAATCATTTCTATTTTTTAATTGAGATATAGATTATTGAAATTGTATATTTAAAAGATTGAACTATACTAAAAGAAAATTTTTCCACGTTTACTAAACTTGTCTTAACGGGACTTAATACTAAATAGAATTCAAATCGTTAAATTTTATAACAGTAATATATTATTTTTACAGGATTTTTTGATACTTTATTATATTATATTATTCAATATTACGAAAGATAATTTTAGTGTTGAATTATTTTTGTTTAAGTAATAGTTCCCTCATTAAAACTACTTATGTAAAATAATAATTTTAATCTAATGAAATGATAATATTCTATAATTTAGTAAATGAAATAAAGAATTAAGTTATGAAAACTATTTTAAAGTTCATTTATTTTTAAATGAATAATTTATCTCGTATAAATAACATTATAATTTTCATATTTTCTAAACATATCATGTATTTTTAATAATAATATATATTATTTTAATTGTCTAAACAAATTTTTCAGTTGATAGTCTCTATAATGATTATATAAAATTCAATAAAGAAATCACAATTATTTTAATATCATTTTTAACGTAATGTTTATAACTACTGTAAAATAATTATTATATAAGTTTTATAAAAAATACTACATATTTGTGAAAAATTTTAATTATTTAAAAAAGTTGAAAAATATAGTTATTATTAATAAATATTAGTAAATAAAAACTATAACTTTAAAAAAAATGTAAGTACAAATTTCATTGTTGGACATAATAATTTTTAATATATATATTAACTGTGTACGAAACAGTATGGTTTGATTAAGAATATTGCACATAATCAAATTATGGTATTTTGAGGGAAATAATAAAAAAGATAACAAAAAATATATAACAAAAACAATATTTTTTCCTCAGTTTATATTAACTAATTTTGAACTATTTTTTGATAATTTCATAAAATGAATGCTTCTAAAAAAACAACTACACTTCATGAACCAGATACATAGGTACATAGATCATAGACAGGTGATATCTGAAAGGATGACTTTTTCAGAGTAAATTGATTCAGTTAAAATTTTACATTTATTTCTCACAGGTAATTTTTAATCCTATTTACAGTATGAGGCCTAGCATGTCTTATAAAAATAAATTTTTTTCTATTGTTATAATTTAGTCGTTGTAATACATTAATTGCATTAAATAAATTAGTAATTCTTAATAAGATTTCGGGTAGTTTAAAAAATTTATAATAAATAATATTTAATACTATTTCATAAATTGCATTACATAAATTTTTAGATATAGATATCTTATTTTGGTAGTGATAAACATCTGTCATCCTTCATTATCTAAATTGCCTAGAGCTTTCATAGCAGTTTAATTTTTATTCACTAGTGATAATTTGTCTCAGTGTACTTTTCTTTTGTACCATTAAAGCAGTATCTTCTATATACTCAAATACCTTTTGGTATTTCTCTTTTTCAACTTATGTGGTTGTTTAATTTCTGAAATTGTGCGCCACTTGTATTTTTATCCAATAGTTTTCTGATAGTTGATCTATCAATCTGTATTTAATTCATGAACTAGCTTTTAAATTACTTCATTACTATAGAAACTTCTTTTTAAAGTCTTTTTATTTATATTTTCTATAACATATTTCTTAATATTCTGTTCATTCAATAACATAGAATAATCTAAAATTTCATGTCAACATTATTTAACTTCCAGATATTCTTCAATTTATCTAACCCATTATAAATTGATATTACCTTTAAGTAAAAGTTTATAAATAGTATTAATGCAAAGATCAGTTGTCAAGAAAAAAATTATTTCTAAGATAGAGCAACTATTGACAGTTACGTTTATTCTAGTTAAATAAATTTGTATAAGATTTAAAATTTTAATAAAAATATTTTTTAATAATAATAATGAAGGAAGTTATTGTAGAAATTAATAAAGATATATACTTTCAAGATGAAACATATCTTTTTCAATATACGAAATAGAGTAAGAGTGGATATCTTGTTGTTTAACTTATGTTTAACTTTTATAGGTTATACATCGTTATACTGTCAAATTAATTGACATATCAATAAAAAATGCAATTTTTGGTAAATGTAAAAAATTTTAAATTTAAAAAGGAAAGCATAAATTGTGAAATTTTTTATGCCATCTGTAGATATAATAAAAACTATACAAAATCTTTGAGAAAATAGAAATAGAAGTGAATATGATCGATTATATATTATTATTGAACAGAAATTACATTTACTGTTAAAAAAATTAATGTGGCAGTTTGAGAGTCTGAAAGTTATTGATGTAGTTAAGAATAATTTGTGAGTAGTTAATTAATTATCAAAATCAACAAAGTATACCATAGAAATAAATTTTAACTCGAAAATACATTTTCATTCATAACTAAAATAATCTTTGCATACTTGTTTCTGGGGTTTAGCTTAAATTCTTAAAGAAATATTTGCATAATACTTTTTATATCATAATTTAATAATTTAGAAATAATGTAGGCTGATCCATACTTCGAATTTATCTTTAATTATATAATAATAATATTATATGTCTTATTTATATCTTATCTAAATTTAAATTTTCTTATTATTTTATTATTCAATCTGAATATTGTTTTTCATATTAAGCTATTTTATTAATAAAAATTTCCTTACACACTTTACAACAGAATTCTCATAAAGTTAAAAATTAAATTTAAAATAATAATAAACATAAATATATTTATAATTTAAGAATCTACTTGTATAAAATTTATCAACATTAATTTTATAAAAATAATTAAATTATTAATAAATTAGTGAAAGATTAAGATTTATGAATTTTAATTGATTTGATCAATATTTTTATATCCTATTTTAATTAATAATTTTTTTAATTGATTAAAATTTACCAAAATTTTTAATATAGTTAAATATACAGTTGAAAAACACATTTTTATTTACTGTGTGTAATTGCATGCATACTATATATAAATGTATACAGATATTTCATACTAAAAATGAATAAATATGATCTTTCAAGTTTTATGCAGCTTAGATAGATATTTCGAATTGACTTTCTGCATTTTTACAAAATGATAATTAAATGACTGTGAGCTTCACAATATTTTAAGGATTTATGTTTATAGGCCTATTTAAAAATGAATTAGTTATATTTCTGTCTCTTCTATTTTTCCATGCATCATGTTTATTTTATTTTAAAATTTTAAAAGTTAACTAATTTATTATAACTCTTGTATTAACTACTTTACGTTTTATGGTTATGAAATACATAGTTCATGATGCCACGTGATTAATTATATTGGATAGTCCCAAACTATTTCAATTTGGCCCAGTCTATCTATACATATATTTGAGTCTCTTCATTTTATTGATAGAGTCTCAAATAACTCAATTAAGAATTTTTCAATCTATCCATAAGATTAAAGTATATTATATAAATAAGCAGACAATTATCGCAATTTCAATATTAGCTGTAGCTCCTTAATACAATCTAAATATGGTATTATTATCCTCATAATTATGAACTGACATCCAAAGTTTTTACTATGTTAATAATATTTTTATTTTCTTTTTTTATATCAAGAAGATTATTATCTACAACTTTAATGCAACTACAAAATACTTTTACTATTTTTAGCTCTCCATATCACTTTATACAAAAACAGTGTCTTATATATGCGAGCAACTTAAATATTTGATTTGTTTTTACCTTGTTTTCAAATAGTAATGCGTAGGCTTTTTAATTTTATTAAAAAACTTTTCAGCACATTGTATTTTTGAATCTTATTTATATAAGTAGTATTTTTGATTAAGAAACATTATGAAATAAATATTGCTGTATTCTTATTTTATGTAGACTATACAAGACCCTTTCCTCTAATAATAGTTTATAATCCTCTTATGTAGTTTCTTACGCATTTTCTGTATGTGGTCTGATAATTTCACAAGATCTATGAATATATTTTTTACTTGTTTTTTTTATGCTCTCCAGACCTGTAGATATAAATTATCATACCACCGTAGCTTTAATGGTACATCGCATAGTTTTGTAAATCGTAGTAATGATGTCGTGAAGTTCATATATCGCCTTTAGCTTCTAAATTTTCCGAATTCGTGTGACTTTATTTTCATAAAAATTCTATGGGTTAATGTTGGAGATAATATTATATGCATTTTAGGCTTCAATCTCGTGTTTTTTATTTCTTCAATAGCTAATGCGTTTAATAGATTCTAGATCTTATTGATACATTATATTAATTTCTGCATTCCGTACCGGTGTTCACTGTTGAAGCTTTTGTGTCATTTTATGTCACCTACTATGATGTTCCTTACTAGATGATCGAAAATATTCTTGTGATTCTTTAGTCGAACATCATCGATATCGGTATTCTATGGTTATTTATTTATGACTTCATAAGCTATGGTGATGTCACGAATTATTTAAACTCGTATGTATTAATCTTGAATAACTCAAGACAATCCTTATTTATACTATAAATAATTTAAACGCATAAAAGTATTACAATTTCTCACTTCGGGATTGAGTTGAAAAAAGTTAATACCACGATATTTGATTAGGATGTGCTTCTGCATTCTACTTCTAATCTGTCACGATCTAATAAAGGTAGGCGACAAAAAATAAGAAGAAAAACATTCGTACAATAAGTATCGTCTTTTATTTTCCAGCTTTATTTCACTAACGAGGACAATCAAGATAAAAAGGACACAAAACTTTTCCTAAGCCTGATTTCTGGTTTTTCTCAAGGCGCGACTGCCTCCGCAGGAAAACTCTCTGCTTAATCAGGCCATATTATAAATTTACTAATTGGTGGCAAAGAATCATCTTTTAGGAAAAAGTCACATCTTAACAAGGGCTAATAAACTGAATTGGAACCAATTATTGACACTCATATCTGCCTCGATTTAGGTGGTTGCTTTCACTTGAATATAATAACTATAAGATAATGTCTTCAAATTTACGCAATTTTTAATTTCTAAGCGTAAATATGAATTTAGGCAAAATTATATGTGGTAGAACTATAGTTTATGGGTAAACTTGATTATACAGAAATTGAATTTGATTAATTCATAAGTAGTTATATAAACCTATAAAATTTACAAAAACTTACATTTATATTTAAAAATATATTTAATTATGAAAATGTACGAGATTCCCATGTTAAAATGTTTTTAAAAATAGAAACTTTAACAAATATACGATTAATGTACACTTAATAAAAAACTGTATCATTTATTCTGTAAATAAAAACATTTTTTATATATATTAAATATTATGATTTAAAGTTCTAAAAAATTTTTTTTTAATTATATAAGTCATATTATCATACAATATTTTTTAATTTTATAAAAGTTGATATAAAAACGATTCTGATTTTTATGATTAAACTCATATTATTAAAAATTATATTTAATGAAATAATTTTTTTTAATATTAGTTTATTAGTGATGAAAATGTATTAGTTTACTTACATTTATAATTTAACTGTAAAAGATTACAATATATTTTTTTACTTATTTTTAATAAAATTAATTACTTTTATTTTAATCTTCTGATTTGTTTAATCAAATCTTAATCATTCGTTTAAAAGAGTAAATTTTTTTAAAAAAAATTTTCTTATTAAAATAATGTCATTTTTTAAAAATAATTACAAAAAAATTACATTTTTAGTGCACCTGTAGTATCTTCTATTTTATCAATTTCTTTTCTCTTTCTTTATACCCAAAAATAAATGGAAATAAATAATAATAAAGTAGTTTGCATATACGCTCTAAATAGTTTTAACGTAAAAGTATAGTAAATACATATATTCATATAATATTTATATAAAATAATAAAAAATACAATATCTCGACATATTGAAAAACATCTTCAATAAATTTAAGTATAAATTTTATATTTATAAGAATAATATTCATTTATGTATAAAATTACTTTTAAAAAAATAAAATTAATATAATTTATATTTTTTTGTAAATTTGATTGTTGTTAATCCTAATTTTTCGAAATATTTTATATAACCTTTCATACTTTAAATCAAAGTTATATAAATATTATAAAATAAAATTTTTTATTTTTATTTTAATATTTTAATTATTTGCTTTCAATGTTTATACATAGAACAATCCATTTGTTATATTATATTATTTTTTAATAATTAATTAAAAAATGTAAAATTATTTATCAGGTTCAGTAAAAGGATTTGATGAAGAAGCAAATATTGTTGGGGGTACTGAAGTTAGTATTACCGAATTTCCTTATCAAGCATCTATTCGAGTTTATGGAAAACACACTTGCGGAGGAGCAATTATTAGCATAAAACATATTTTAACTGCGGCACACTGTGTTAGTGATATGATCGTTCCACCTTTTAGTCATTTAAAAATTATTACAGGTACAAGTTCTCCAATTGCAATCGGACAATCTCACAACATTCGTCGAATTGATATTTATCCTGAATATTCTGAACATAATTCTTACAAAAATGACATTGCCATTATAACGGTAACAAACATTTTTCATTTGTAATTTAATTATTTTATTATTTGTATTTTTCATTTGTATTTTATTATTTAAAAATTACTTTCTCATACAAAATAACTCTAAATTTATATTAGAAATAAAATTTCATAATATAAAAAGAAGTACACAAATAATTGAAATTAACTTTTACAAAATCTTACATATCTTATTAGTATCTAATCTAAAATATACATAAAATAATTTAACAAAACCTTTAAAATATAATAAAATTAAATATTATAATAGAAATTATGTAAAAAAGTATTTTGTATTAAAATTGAAGTACATTGAAAAATTTTTAAATCATTTTTCTTATTAAGTTTAATCCTAATTATTAGGGACCTCGTGATATCGTTTTGAATTGTAAGGAAATTGCAATAAGAATTCCAGTCATAGTTCACAATTAATTATTTAGACTTTTAAATGAGATGAAATCAAAAATGATACTGGGTTTGTACGACAGTGTATTCCTTTTGAACATTAGTCTGTTACATTAGATTTGTTATATAAAGAATAATCTACTTATTACAGTAGAATTTTAGTTTTTTACATTATTTTTACTAATTTTTTCTACAGTTTATTGTGTATATATACGATGGTGGATGAAAAAGTATCTATGAAATAAACAAAGATGCAAATTTTTCATCAAAGCATTTTTCATTCCTAAATTTCTTTAAAATTCCAGAAAAAGAAGTTTGGTTAAATTATTTAAAATAGGATCTTATAACTATGATGAACTTTCATTTGAGCTGCACTTCTTTATATGCGAGACAACTCGAGAGTGTTTTTATGTTACAGAACAAAAAGAAGTCATGAAAAACTACCTCGATGAACGTGGTAGTAATTCATAGCGAAATTTATACAATTTTGTTGCGATATTTTTGAATGAGTGAATTGCTATATCGTCAGACTGATATTGTGTCTATATTTATATATTCAATTTCATCAATTCAATGATTTGTTGTAGCAGTTACACATAATTCTGAATTCCTTTGTGTAAAAAGTTAACAAGGATTATTATTTTCAAATTCCGTAAAACATTGTAATCATGAGCTTTTTGGTCAATACGATCATTTTTCGTTTTTTAAGGTAGATTACACAAAAATACATTAATTTTCACTTGGTCTCTACGTAAAAAATCCTATGAATTTCACTTTAAAATATTCAACACTGCTTTGAGAAGTAGACATCATTATCGCAGTGAGCAATTGTAACGTTCAAGAATTAAATTTCTTATCACTATGTTGTCATCTAAAATATTAAATTGGATATAATATGCCTATGATCTCTGCTACTTTCCTATACTTAATAATTTTATGGGTAACCACGTTTTCGATCACGTGCTTCTAGTAACAAACAGATGTAGGTCCATGTTTAAATTCATTAAACCATGTTTAATATTTCACGTTCGTCATAGATGATAACGAATTTTCATAAAAAGTATTTAATTACGTTATTTTCAGTCAAAAATAAAATGCAAATCATGAAACAATATTATTCATTTTCCCTTGTATCAAAAAATATTAAACGTATGTTAAGTAGTATAAACTGATAATACTAAATTCTTTCGTTAATGCCACTTTCTTTCCTATAAATATATTTATCTTGTTCATTTAACATCATGCATATAAGTACTTAATTATGCGATATATATATATATATATATTAGTTTCTGTGTAATACAAATGACATTGAATAAAACGAAATATGAGTATATTTTTTATAGGCTATTAGATAAATTGGTACTAGATAAACCTTCAAAACTCTTGTTTTAACATTTAATTTTATATCAGTCACATTTTATTATTAAAGATTTGTGAGAAATTATTTAAATTTGAGTTATTTTTTATTTAAAAAAATATAAATTTCATATTCTTAATCTTATATCTATATCTTACACTATTTTAAGACTATCATAAATTTATTTTTAATTTAATGACTCGATGATGATGATTTGAATAATAGCATAGTACGCTATTTATACTACAAAATTTTCGAATTATAATGAAAAATTAAAAATCTTATTTCTATATTTCTTAATTTATGTTTTATAATTCTGATTTTCTTCGAAGTTATAAACTAACTATTTATTTATATATAAAAATCAGATCATTATATATAAATAATAAGAGAAACTTAACTTTGAATCCTTTTTAAATATATGAATAATATTAATTCTAAATTTTAATAATCTATGTAATATTGTTATCGTTCTTTTATTTTTTATTCTATATATCTATAGTAGCGATTATAATTTACACTAAATTGCTAAGTATTTCATTTAAATTATATTATGAGTTATTATTTTTTTAAATAAAGTTTATCGACTTTAATTATTTCATACAATTACGTATATTTATATAAAAAATATTAAGAATTATATTTGTTCTACAAGTAAAATTTTTTATTTTTTTAAATGAATTAAGTTTATGGTATTTATATGTAGGAAATGCTAAGTACTCGAGTGTGTGCGTGTGAATAAATAATATCCTGATTTCAAAGACTGTCCCTGAATGAATCCCTGAGTGAATCTGTATATATTTAAAGTGTAGGAATAGTTTATTTAAAATATCGGATGAATATTAAAAATATCTATTGCCACTTATTGACATTTTAATTAATTGATGTGGACTAGTTCTACCTTTCAATGGTAGCTTGTGACGGGTAGATAAGTGCAGTCCTTATTTAACCTGATTTACCAAAGAAACTGCAATAAGGAGTGGAAATATCTTTACTACATCAAAGATAAAAAATAACAAGTAATAATTTAAAAGAACTTCTGACTCGATTACTGAGACAATCGAAGCTACCTCAACAGTAGTAATCTAAGAAATCTTATTCATAAGTCAAAGCAACAAGCTTTTCGACAAGGATCCGAATAATATTACTAAAGTGACCTCTATTAAAGTGACAATAATACAATACTTTCTAGGATAATGCATTATAGTTCCTTAGTATTGATGTATCGATTATTTATTTGGCAACATTACTCGATGTAGAAAGATAAAAATGTTGAATATTTTTTTCTACATTCTTATTTTTAATTAAATTAATTACATTACTCGGACAACCTGAATCATTTTTTTCAGGCAAGATTTTTTTTAATTTTTCTTCTATGGGCAGTTTTAAGACAATAGTAGCTTTAAGGCGTAATGTTAAATGTAAGGTTATTACGGCAAGCTAGTAAATTTTATCGTTAACAGTTTATAATGTTAGAATCCATAGTGTGATGATTTTATAAATTTCACTTATTAAGACTCTGTGTGCACTGAACGAATTTTAATAAAATATTTCAATCGATTGTGACTATATGATATAAAAATAAATGTTTCCATGATTTTAAAAAAATGTTAAACTTATTATTTTTTTCTACTGATGATAATGATAATCTTACCAAGAAATCTTATACCAACGTTCTTTGTTTTTCTGTGTTGAGACGTTTTATGTGAATAGTAGATTCTACTCTACTGTCGGTTTTCATATGGGGATAAGCTATAAAGTTTATCGTATACTATGATAAGGTTTATATGGATACACTGTGTGGTATAATCTATACACTAGACACTATATCGACTGTACATTATATATTGTATCCGTTAAACACTATATATTTACGAGTAAAAGTTTGTGTGGAGCATCAAATATGATAACATAAAATAAATAAATTTTGTTGACATACACATTTACGTTTTATAAAATATAACATTTTATTATCATAATTATTTTCTAAAATATTTTTATAATTATTAATATTATCATAATTGATAACTTTATTAATAAATAAATTCAACTGAATACATTAAAATTAGTAATTAAAAAATGTATTAATTTTACTTTTTAAATCATATATTATAAATACTTGTATTAAATAAAATTAAAAAATTGAAATTAATAGTTTTTGAAAAATTTAAATACATATCAAATTTATTGTTATATTAAATTTTTTGAAGATAAAAAAAATTGTTTTTAAAATTTTTTAAATTTATTTTAGCTATTTAGATCAATGATATTTAATAATTATCAAACATTAATTGAACTTCCAAACATTGAAACGAATGATTTTTCAAATGGAGTTGTTACGGGTTGGGGTATAACGACATTTCCTTCTAATACTTTACCCACTTCACTTCAAAAGTTAGATGTAATGGTTATTACTAATGAAGAGTGTCAGCAATTCCACGAAGATTATATTTATCCTGTGCATCTTTGTGGATATAGTGGTAGTGAAAATGGAATTTGTATAGTAATAATGTTTTCTCTTTTATAATAATGTAATTGTAAGAAAACTTAATTTTGATATTAAAACATTTTATAATTTTTAGGGTGATAGTGGTAGTCCACTTGTTATTAACGGAAAAGTTGTAGCAATCGCTTCTTGGATTACGCCTTGTGCCATGGGCAAACCAGATATTTACACTAGAGTTTTTGATCACATAAGTTTTATTCAAACAATAATGGCAATATAAATGTTGGTTGCTTTTAATATAATTTCATGTAAAGAATATTTTTAAAAGGTTTAATGTACAATAAATATATTTATCCATAAACATTTGATTAACTTTGTTTTAATTTTTATAAAAAATATTGTATATATCATTATATTGCAAAAATCTGACACTTATTCTGAAGCTTGTTAATAAAGAAATATTTAACTATCAAAAAAAAAATTATTTCCTCTTTTACAAAACATTCAAATACCTATTTTCATAAATATTGATATACTTACAAGTATATGTGATACTTTATAATTTTTTCAGCAGATATTTGTTTTTAGAAATTAAATTGATAACTTGCAAAAAAGTTATCTTCTTAGTAAAAATCTATTTTTCATATTTTAAGTTAATTAAATAATGATAAATTAAAACAAAAACTATTATATCCTTTTAGGTAAGTGATGATTTATTATTTTATAATGTATTTATTTTTACATAAATACATTAATATAATTATAAATATACCATTATATCCTATATAACGATAATACTTATTTTATTCAAAAAAAATATTCATACTTAAACTATACATGACATATTTCACAAGATATATAACTTTTTAAAAGTAGTTTAAAAAACTTATTGATGAATAAACTATTTACAATTGATAAGTAATAATTTGAAATTATAATTTCATGATTATTACTACCATTTTAATATATATATATATATTAAAAATTATGCTTTTAAAATATTATTTATAAATTGAAATGCATCTTTCCCAAAACTGGTGATAAATTAAAGTGATTATTAAATTAAGGTCAGTATCATAAAATTATCTTCCATTTCTTATATGCAATATTTAACAGATTTTTTGACATAAGGGCTGGTGTTTACATGTAATAAAATCAATAATTTGCATTTTTTATGCCACTTTCATTGTTTTTAAACAATGTTTCCATTGCTTGATTCAAATACAATAGCAAAAACAATAACTATCTACAGTGCTATTTTCATATCGATTTTAATGTTTTAATAAACAACAATTTATTATTAATCGCACAGAGTGTACAAAACAAATTTTTAAAAGAGAATATTTAATTAAGGTGATTATTTATATGGTTTACCTGATATATTAATGACTAATTTTAAAATGTCGCATGCTTAATAAATATATTATTCAACTATGATAATTCATGTCAAAAAACTGTTTAATTTTATAAGAAACCCAAATTTTTAATTTCTTTCTTTCATTTGAAATACTATACAATTTTTATTTTATATAAGTATTTTCAAATAGAAATATATCAATATTTAATGTGTAAAGCAACTCTTCAAGCATTCAAGAAACTTCCAAATATTTTTTCAGTTCAAATTTATCGATTTATGGAAGTTCTTTTGAATTTTTTATCCTCACGTGAAAACAACTATATTTTAATTTTCGAAACTATGTTTTTGAATATTATACTTAATAATATTTTATCACCTAAACATTTGAAAGTAATTGACGTATTTTATTAGAGCATTTTATGAAAAATGTAATTTAATAGATCTGTCCAAAAATCAATGGTTTTTAAAATAAATTTTGAAATTTTTACATATTATTTTTACATACACAATAAATGAAATGTTTCTTTCGCTTCTTTACTATTAATCTTATACGCACATCTTTAAAAAATAAGTACAATTAATTTATCTAATATGTGTAGTAATAACTAATATAATATTACTAATAAAATAAATAATATTGCTATATAATAAATAGTACTGCTCTCATTGCATCGTACTTGCAAAATTTACAGGTTAATGCGTTGGCCGATATGTTTGATGACAGACACCGTTACGGTATTATTACTTTTAGCGACGGAATGATTTGCTTTATAACATTTTATTTTAAACATTTAATAATAATAATTTTCTATTTATTTTAGTAGTGATAAAATTATTTTACTTAATTTAATTTTAAACTATGTAATATAATTATGTTTTTTATGCAATAAAAATTAATACTTACATGGATGTGACTATTAATAGTTTATTTGTATTGTTATATTTATCAACTCAAAAAAAAATCGCAATAATTATTCAAAATAAAATTATTAGCTATTATTAGCTTATTACTATGTGCATCATAAACGTATACTCTGCTTTCTAAAAATATTACTATTACATATTCACAATTACTATCATTGTGGTAATGGTTACATTTTTTAGAGTCATCCATGTGTACCTTGTATCGTATGCAGTATTTTATTCGTTTAACTGCAGCTTATCAGTCATTATTATTGAATTAGTGAATTTATCTATATTAATTATTTACGTTATTATATTGGAAAATGGCGAATAACTCGATGACGCTATACATTATTTTTTATGTGATACAATTTGGAGTACAATACGATTGATTAAAAAGAGTCATAAGAGAAATAACTTTGGTAAATAAAACGGTATAATCTTAATAAATAAAATAGATATATGTTCTTGTTTAATTTTATAATACAAAAAAGAAAAGGTTTTTCTTATATCATATTTTGATGGTCCTATTTATAGAGATTTATAAATACTATAGTATGTATTAAATATATACAAATACCATATTTTTGTTATTAAATATCTATTTATCATTCTCTATTTATAATATCTTGAGAGATTGTTGATCTCTTGCAAGATAAATTATTAAATAGAATTGGCTAGTTTCATAGTATAAAGTAATATTTAATTTATATATCCTTATATGTAGCTTTATTCTGAATCAACGATTTGTTGTGTAATTAATGAAATATTATTCTAACATAATTATAATTAGATTAGAAATTTTTTTGTTCCAGATCTATATATTATTGTTATACTTATTTTTCTTGTAAATAAATATTATTAAAATATATGTGATGTAAAATTTCTGTAATGAAAATTCCTAATCTTAACGAATTCTCTCCATAGACATAGAATACAAACTCACGAAAGTTAAAATGTGATTATTATATTATATCTGTAATATTCTAATTTTAGATTAGTTTAATATTATTCTTTGTGATATTATTTTCATCTTAGCTAGATGACAAAGAATAAGGTGAAATTTGTTTTACAAAATAATGTTTGCATAGTTTTGTATATACTTATTTAAATTTATTCACTTCACGTTTGAACTGATGATGGAAATTAAAATTCTCGCTGTCAGCAAATACGCATTATTTGTTAACCTTTATTTCTTAGATTTTTAATTAATAGTGTTTCCTAAAATTACATTACCAGATAACAGATAAACGCTTAATCCGCTTTGATCGTAACTTTAAATGACTCTTATGCAAATGTGAATTATTATTTAACTTCATGTTATTGATAATTTGATGTATGGGTTTTATTCTATAGTAGATGTAGTAGATGTATTATCATACATAGTAGATCATATATAGCATATACACATATATGATATTCGATAAACCCTAAACGTTTTAATATTAATTTTTAATTTTAATATTTTTAATTTTAATTTTGAATATCCAGAAGCTGAAGCACAAGAATAGGGAAAAAAGAATTAGATCTCAACAATATACAGATAAAACAGTAATTTTGACAAAAAGTGAAGTGGAATTTAAAAAGCTGTTAAGAAGTTTCAGGTACTACTTAGACAAGAGAAGTCTAGAATTAAATACTGAAAAAACAAAAATATTGAAGTTCAGGAAAAAGAGAAGAGAAAAAAAAGGTCGAGTCATGGTAAAAAAATAATAAAATAGAAAACTATAAAAGTTCATAAATATAAGGATATAATATAGATTTAATAAAGAGAAGAAAGACAGAAAACATCGAATTTAGCTAAAACAGTGAATATATCAAGAAAACTATGCAGTACAATGGAAAGCTAATTTAAAGAGGTCTTTAATACAAACATGAAAATATTTTTGCACTCATAGAGAATGTATTACTTTACAGAAAACCCAAGAATGGAAAATTGCAAGTGAACAAAAAATGCAAATAAGTGGATGAAATTACAAGTAAACATTCTAATATTAGAAACAAAAGATATAGGATAGAAATAAAGGCAGATAAAAAAGCAAACAAATTTAGAAACAAAATAATAAATGGCGAAGACATGTAAATTCTCAAAGATTGCGTATAAATCTAAATCAAAGAAAAAAATTCTTAAAAGAGATGGAAGTATAAAAGGGAGAGTGTAAATTGTAGAAAACAAAAGACTGGAACAGAGAGAGATTAAAGAATTGGAGTGAAAGGAAGACATTAGAGAAAGGTCATAGCAACAGAAAAGATGAAAGAAAAAAAAGAATAAATAAATAATTGTTGCAGATATAATTATAAGAGTATATAATATTAAATATAATGAATAAATGTAAATAGAATTTAATTTTACGAAATATATACATTATTTGAAAATTAATAATAATAATAATAATAACGATGATGATGATGATGATTATGATGATGATGACGATGACGACGACGACGACGATAACAACAACAACAACAATAATATGTAATACAAATATAATAGATCAATATTATATTCTCAAGCTTTCTCTTCTCTTTGTATTTTCTAAATTGATTACGTTTATTAACATATCAAATAACCAATAAATTTATAAACTGAAATAAATATATATATTATCTCAACTTATTGTTTATATTTTACTATTTTAATAATTAACCCTTGTTAAATAGTGAAACAGTACATTCGAATATGCCGCTTTTTTGTGTTATGAAACTAATGAAATGCAGATTCTCAATCTTGCCTATAGTACACACTTTTAACGTTCTGTAGATTGTACATTGAAAAAGTATTGTAATTAAAATTAATAATGAATACTATAGTAAGACAATATTTAATAAAATTAAAACCTTGGGTATCAAATGAGAAGTACATGTATTGTTCCAAAGCAATGTTTTCATTTAAAAGTAATTATTCTTTGAAAAACTTGTATCCAACAAACAATTTAAATTTGAACACACCGAAACTGGTAAGCAAATATAAAAATAATATATATAATAATATATATATATATATATATATATAATAGTATATAAATTAATAATTATTATAAACATATATATTTTGGTAAAAAAAATTTATATTTTTATTATTGAAATATTTTATTCATATATAAATGTTTTATAATTAACCTTTAATTATTTACATTTTATTATCTTTATTTATATTATTATATTGTTAAAAATTTTACATGATAAATGTTTAGTTACCCAATGATTCATCTGTCAAATTTAATGGGTATATTCCAATAAAAGAAATTGACATATCATATAGTTGCAGTAAAGGACCAGGAGGTCAAAACATTAATAAAGTTAATACAAAAGTGGATATAAGATTTAATGTTCAAAATGCATCATGGCTAAGTGATGAATTAAAGAAAAAAATACTAGAAAAGGTTATTCATTTTTTATATAAAATTTTATTTCAAAAATGAGATTTTTTAATTTTAAATTTATTATTTTGAAGTTTTATTGCATTTAATTGTAAATATCAAATAAATTTATATACTTAAGTCTTTGAATATGTTGATAAGAAAAGAATAAAGTTTATCTGTCTAAAAATTCAAAGTTAAATTAATACTATACATAATAATTACTTAATTGGCATGTTAATTTAAAAAAATTTTTTTAATCAAATTATTTTTCAATGTTAATTAGAATTTAAGTACTTATATTTTAGTTTGAATATAATTAAAAATGTTGATTAATAATTTTTTTCTATATTAATTTTTATAGTTACAGAACCATACAAACAAAGATGGTTACTTAATAGTAAAATCAGACTTAACAAGATCTCAACAATTAAACTTAGCAGATGCATTACAAAAATTGAGAAAAATGATACGTGAACTTACTGTTATATCTTCTCAACCATCAATGTTTGCACAAGAAATGTATAGACGAAGAAAACTTAAATTAATTCAAGAACGATTATTTACTAAAAGGATAAAATCAAAGACTAAATCGTACAGACAAGGACTATGTAAATTGGTTTAATGTGTTTTTTGAGTATTCATTATTATATAGACCTTGTTTAAATAAATAAATTTATAACATCGATGAAAATTTATTATTGTATTCAATAAAATTTAAAAATTTTATTATGTATTTTTTATGTTAGTATTTATTTATTTTATTATCAAAAATACTTTAAATTACAGGTTAGGACTGAATTAAAATTACCATGACAATATTTGAAATCTTAAAAGTATAAACAAAAAAAATTATATTTTAGTAGTGTTACGTCTTCTATGAAACATGTCCTTTGTAAATTTAAGAAGTTAGTATATAAATTAAACAATACATGTTTAATGTACAGTTATAAAAAATATATTGTAATTATATTTAATTTTTAATAGACTTTACAGAAATGATGCGAATTTTGGGTTATCCAAGGTTAATTTCACTTTCCAATTTTCGATATCCAAATTTCCCACTAATTGCAGAAATACTTTTGTGGCTTATAAAACGGTTTGATAATGATGCTAATATACAAAGTGATTATAATACAGAACAAGACAGAATTACTTTTATTCATTATGTTGCCGAATTTATGGTTTGTATTAAGATAATTGTTATTAGTTAATAAGAAGTAATAGTTTTAATTTTTCTAATATAAAATAACTGTTTAGTATTTTGAAATAAATATTAAAAAGATTAGATAAATTTTTTTAACATTACAAAAACGTTATTCACTACTAAAAATATTAATAGTAACTAAAATAACTATTTAAAATATTTGAATTGTTTAATTCTAAGTTATTTTTCAAAAATCTTTACTTTAAAATACTGGTTTAATGTTATTAAATAATGTATTTGATTTTTATTATTTCATTGTTTAAACAAAAAATTATGTTTTAAAGTAATTATTTCATATTAAATTCAATCTTTTAGTATCCACAAATGAATAAAAATAACATGTATTGAAATTTTTTATTTATTTATTTCATTAATTCTAGATTAAAACAGTAAACATAAAACTGAATACAAAAAAACTTTATATGGCTGATAACTCTGCAGTAAAAGAATTAATAAAAATGACATCATTACTTTATAAGGCTCAATTACAAAGTACACATGACCTTCTAATGTCTGAAAATCAAACTACTGTAAATTTCGATATTTCCAATAAATTAAATGATTTAAAAACGACAAAACAATTGGCAAGCCAGTTAACAATCAATGGTGCGAGTCTTTATGATTTACTTGGAAAAGAAGTCGAGTTACGCGAGGTTAGAGCTTCAAAAATTAATAATCAATATGACACTTCAGAAATTGAAATTTCTATAAAAGAAGTCATTATAAATATTAAAAAAGAAATTGAAGAAACAAAAACCCAAATTAAAAATGTGAAGGTGATTAAAATAAGTATAGTATATTCATAATAAATAGAAATATAATTTTATGTTCCATATTGAAAATTAAAATTTTTTAATTTGAAATATTATATTATTATTAAAATGTCACTTAAAAGGTTATACCATATATTTCAGGATACAGAGCACAATTTGGATACTCGTATTGATAAACGTAAAACAGAATTAGAGAGAAATAAAAAAAGACTGGAAACCTTAAGAAAGGTTCGTCCTGCATTTATAGAAGAATTTGAAAAACTTGAAATTGAATTGAAATACTTATATGACAATTATCTTCAAAAATTTCGTTATTTAGCATATTTAGAACATCTTTATGAAGATGCAACTAAAGTAGAACAAGAAAGATTTGAACAGAGGTACAAATGAATGTTTATTTTAATAATTATATAAAATTTCTTTTACCATGTTACAATGTATATTATTTATTATTTAATTATGTATTTTTAATAGACAAGCAGCAACTAAAAAACAACTAGAACAATTATGTTTTGATGATGCAAATATTGATAGTATAATAGATATTCATGATTCTGTATTTGTTATGAGTCTTCAGAATTCACTAGCTCTTGGCGAAGAAGAAAAAAAATGTGTAGATGTAACTAGTCAGGGTAAACAATATACTTACATATATAGAATAGAGAAATATTAAATATCCATTAAATTTTCACGAAATAAATTTTTTATTTAATTTTTTTTTAACATAATTTAATTAAAATACAAAGTAAAGTTATTTTCAGTAATTTCTCATTATGAATTAAATTATTAATTAACTAGTGTATTAAAATAATTTTGTAATTGCTTATATTAAAAATTTTTAAGATCTGAGAAAAACTACAAGAGTGAATATAAATCAACGAAGATTATTTGGTAGTATGTCTGGATGTCAACGAGGCACTATTCATGATAGTACTCGAATTGGATCATCAGATTCAGATAGTGACTTATTAATTGATAACATAGATGATGATGATGACGAAGATTTGTTGAATTCAGTTAATCCAGATATGGAGTTTAATTCTAAGCATAATGAAGAAAACAATGGTATAAATAAAATAGATAATACTGATGATGAATTTTAGTAAGAAGAAGTCAAAATTATTTTATTGGAAATTGACCGTACTTTTTTATTTTATCAATATGATATAAAATTGAGATTTATAGATTAAACATACCCTGCACAATTTTTTTTATAAAAAAATTTTAATCTTTTAAATATAATAGTAATAATACGTAAAAATAATTTCAATATTGGAATAAAATATTTATCAGAATCACTGTGAAAATAAATGAACATTGACTTCAATAACTCAGTTTGATAAATCTAATATAATACATATTTATATTTATCAATACTTATATACAATACTTGTATAATTACTTATTTTTTAATTTATTTTTTTATTTACAACAATAAAAAAAATTTGGATTTCACGTTATAAATTAACAAGAGATTTTGATATGCTAGTTACAGCATCAATACAAAATATCTCCATACATTTTATATTTTTATCTTAATACAATAAAATTTGCCTACAGTGTGGTATACTTGTTGTATTTATTATTGACTATATACAAAAACTAATAATAAAAATAAATATAAATAATAATATAATTTCTAATGAATTCTTATTTTATGTACAAAATTTATGTGTAGACATATACACGCAACGATCAACGCATATTATACATTTCAATTTTGATATAAATACTCTGTTATTAGTTTAATAGATTTTTATTTTTAACAAATTAAATAAATGAATTTACTGCGATTTATTTTGTAAAAATAATAAGGGAAGTGTTATCAAATAATTGGTGATTAAAAAATTCTAAAATTAAGAAATTTAAAACAAAATTTGTTTTAAATTTTCGAAATTCAAATTTATATTTTTTTAAATATAGGTCAATACATTTTATATTAATTATTAGCCAAATTTTATATATAAAATATTGTAATAGATAATTAAAAAAAAATCATATAATTTAAAATATAAAAAGTTATACAAAAAAAAAATATGACGACTAGTTCAAGAAATTTTAAAAATAAAAAATAAAAATCTATGTTTAACAGAAATATCACATTCGTTGAATTTTAATTAATTATAAAACGTGTTTATTCATGAATAAACATCAAATAAATAAATTAATTATCGGTATTTGTTCGGGACATTAATATTATTCACTAGTGTAATATAGAAAAATGGATACGAAATCACCATTTGAAGATCGGTAATTTCCAATTATTTATTAA
This sequence comes from Platyscapa corneri, assembly GCA_018907185.1. NCBI lineage: Eukaryota > Metazoa > Arthropoda > Insecta > Hymenoptera > Agaonidae > Platyscapa > Platyscapa corneri. The sequence goes on along the minus strand of JACCHW010000103.1, from coordinate 323,926 downwards.
TCAGTATTTTACAAATTTATACTTACGACTAACATAAATTAATTTTGATATAAGTATTCTGAATATAAATGTTAAAGATACAGTGTATTTTAAATATTAATATTAGAATTGTAAATAAACTATAATTATATTTAAAAAAATTATAATATAATCTATTAATTGTCAAATTATATATTTAATAATCACAATAATATATGAGAAGATCTAGGTAACTATTTATAATAATAAATGATTTCAGGTAATTAAACCATACTTATATTAGTTATTATTTAAATATAAAAGTATGATAAAAAAAATATTATGTATTAGAAAATATTAAGTAAATAATTAAATTTGTTTTCAAATAGCATATACAGAAATATTATACATTTAACGTTCTTTATTTAAAATTAAAATGTTCGTTATAAAAAAAATTGAATTCTAATTATTTAACTTCATTTTTGTAAATAAAGCAAAAATTAAAAGAAATTATTATTCTAATATTTTTTGAAATTACTTGAATATTATTTTATTTAGAAAGTCTTTAAAAATCCATACGAATATTTTTAACTTAATATCAATATCAATTATATAGAATAAAATTTAAAAAAAATTTATTTTTTAAACGTTATTGAAATTATAATCTTAAATAAGATTATAAGTTAAAATTAAAAATTTTATTAATAAGATTATTAAAAGATTAGAAAATAATATTTTATTTTAACTCAATTTCATAATTAACTCAACAGGTCGAGTTTTTTGCTATCTTGTTTTACCCTTAACATTAATTCATTATGCACGACTTTAGATACATCAAAAAGCATACCAGGGCACACTTGATTCAATTGTTGCCAGGTATTTTCTACTTGCTCAGCAAGTTTGTCGAGATATTTATAAGCCGTACGATCAATTACAGAGGCAGTTTTGACGCAATCATCGCCTCCAAATTCACAAACTCTATAATGGTGTAGAATCGCAGCATCTGCGGGTACATTCATGGTTCCGTGACCTGGTACAAACTCCCAAACAAAATGATTGCCAGTTTCTATAACATCGCGCGGTCTACACACATACTTGCTTCGTTGCTTGTGAGGATGAAGCTTAGATCTACGTCGAGTTTTCCGAAGAGTGATAAGACCAGCTTCGGTGTCTCGGCGTGACGTTGATGCATACGGATCATCCGGCCATTGAAGGTAAAAAAAGGCATTCTGAAATGAATAGGCGCTTGTCATCTTACTGCTCGTCTCTCGACTCATCCACCTGAAAACAATTTTATCAAGTTATTATTTTAAATTAAAATTTTAAAAAATAATTCGATTAGATATATTTCTCTATACAATAAAAATGAAAATTTCATCATGAGATATCTACATAAATTTGAAGAAAATAAAACTAGAAATAAAAGTTATAACCCGAAAAATTTTTAAAATATACTTGAGAAATAGATGCTACTATGAAAGCAGCTATAGAGAGAGAAAAATAAAATTCTGGAAAAGTTCGTAGTGATCATCACACTGTTACTGAAGAAAAAACTTTTAAAAAGGATAGCCGATTTAAGACGATATTAAAAAAATAAAGAAAGTACATCAGATTAGAATCTACAAAAATTAAAATTTATTTTATTTATTTAATTTAATAATGGTATAAAAAATTGAACAATGATAATTATTATAGAAAATTGATAAAACTTCAAACGAAAATGGAGGCTAAGAGGAATTGAATATTCTGGTAAAATTCGGAATATTTGAATGGGAAATTAAATAAGAGTAAACAAACACTGACTACTCAAAGATAAGAAAATGTGTTGATTGTGCAATAATGAGGTAAAAATAATGAAGAACATCCTTGAGTAATGTAAAGATTAAGGAAAAAACACAAAAGCTTGAAAATATTAATGTAAACTTTCTGCATATAAATTTTTTCTATATAAATTAATTGTATGTATATTATGTACATATTGTCCAATAAACTAAACAAAACCAAACTATTTTATAAAGCATTAAATACATTGTGAGTTTGTATTGTAGAAGAAACAAAATTAACAGTACAGAAAAAGTAGCACAGGGAGAAATACTGAGAGAAACAAGATGAGATGTTTAGAATGATTAAAAAGGAAATATAAAAACTGAAAAAAAAAGTTTGAAATACGATGAAAGAACTGGAAGAGAAACATGAAGTTCACATAAAAAATAAAGAGAATAGAATGACACAGCTGGAAATTTAATTGAAAGCTGGAAATTAAAATGAAAAATAGTAAAGAAGATCGTTAAAATAAAAAAGAAAATTAAAAAATACAGAAAAACGGAATATCACGTATAGAGAGAAAAATAATAATAAGGAATATAAATGACGATCGATTTATTGGAGAAAGGAGCAGGAGGTAATTAATAATAAGCAATATAATTATAATTGTTTTAGAAAAGCAGAATATAAATAACAAAGGAAAATGAAGACGTAGATTGAAAAAATAATGAAGGTAGCAGTGAGCATTAAAAATATTTAGTAAGGAAAAACAGGTGTAAGAAATTAGTGGGAAGTACCATAGAAGACGACGATGATATTAAAATGAACAAGGTAAAAAAAATTATCAAAAGGGACGAATATTTATATAACTAACGATTTAAAATATGTACAAAAAGGGAAACATATGAGAAATAGAAAGAAAAATGATATTATAATGAAAATAAAATAATTAAAGAAAACTTAACATGGGTATATAGTGAAAAAAGAAGTGGTTTCATAGTTAGGGACACAGAAAGAAGGAAGGAGAAACTAAAGAGAATGCTATAAAAAGTAGGAAAATTATATAGAATTTTAGAATATAGCTTAGTTAAATAAAATTAATCAGCAAGGGACATACTTCAAAGATAGGATATCAAAGGACTAACGTAAATGCGGATAACAGAAGAAAAAAAAGGAAGAGTAATAAAAAATGTAAGGAATATAAAATTACAGTAAATAACACCATAAAAGAAAATTAAAAGGTAAAGGAAATGAAAGGGGAATATTTTAAACATCACACAATATAAAGAGATAGAGACAAAAGAAACGATGATAAAAACAGACAAATTAATTACAGCTAAGGTTGGTGAAATGCAGGGGTTATACCTAAATATAGACATAGTATATACAAGATGAAAAATAAGAGGAAAATTTTAGACACAATTTTTGAAAAAGAATAAGGGGAATGGTATTTTAATAGGGGATTTCAATGAGAATTCTTTAATTAATAACAGGAGAAGCCGGAAGATCGATAGACAAATGGGGATAGGAAGAAAGATCATCCAAGGATAAAACATTTAATAACAAGGGGGGAAATTTATTAGAATGTATTGAAGAGAGAATAATTAATATTTTGACTGGGAAATAAGGAAAAGGAGACAACGCGTATACATTTAATTGCAAAACTTGATCATCTGCAATAAATTGTACAATATTGAATGAGGAGGCGCCGAAATAATTAAAATGATAAAAATTATGAATCCACTCACCAATAAATTATGATAGAACTTTTAGAAGAATTAAAACAAAAAGAAGAAATATTGAAAAAAAACTGTATGGATTGAAAAAAATATTGTAAAATATAGAAAAAATTTTTAAAGAAATAAATAAAATCAAAACTTTTCTGAGAACTGAAGGAGAAGATGAAAAATTCAATTGAAACAAAAGAAATAGCTGAAAAAGGTAATCAAATAAAGATATGATGTCACAAAGAGTATTGGAGTATAAGAAATCTGTGATGGAAATATATAAAAGATAAAGGAATGAATGTTGAGAGAAAAATTGAAAAAAAAACGTAATAAAAAGGAAAAAATAGAGACTTAATTAAACTCAAAAAGAGAATAGAAAAAGGAGAACAGATAGAGGAAGCTAGAAGAAATAAAAATAGGGAAATATTCTAGAATATAATAAGTAGAGGTAGAAATGTAAGAAACAAACTCGATAGAAATATTATAAAGGAGAAATGTTGGAACCATTTTCAAGTTATACATAGTGAAAAAGTGGCAGCAGAGGAAGAGATTAAAGAGAATGGTTCATATGAGAACTTTTAACAGGAAGAAGAAATGATAAAAAAGATTGAATTGGAAGAGTTTATCCAAGTAGAAAATGGAACGAAATGGAAAAAGAGTTCGAAAAAGGATGAGCTAACAAGAAAAATGTGAAAGTCTGGAGGTAGTGAGATCGATATTTGCATCGCGAAAATATTGAATAGACTGATGAACGGAGCGAGAATACCAGAAGAGTGGAGAAGCAAAATAATTCTGTTACTAATAAATAGGGGTAAAAAGAAAGATGCAAATAACTACAAGAGAATAAAATTAACGAATATTGGCTACAAAATTTATCCAGAGATACTGAAAAACAAAACCGAGGATTACACGGAGGAAAAATTTATCAAAGAAGCTCAGTTAAAAAAGAATAAAGGTAAAGTATTTATTAGTTTTACACATAAAAGCAGCTATTGACAGTATAAAAAAAAAGAAATATGGGAAAAATTATATAAGCAGATATTAAAAATATTTAATAAACTGAACAAAAGAAATATTCAAACAAATAAGAATAAAATCATAAAATTATTTGAGATATTGTAATAAGTATATATAATAAAATATAATTTATATCAATATAAGATACGATTATAAATATTGATTTCGTAATGAATAAAAAAACCAATAAATAATAAGAGAAAATCTTTTAAAAGCTAATAATAAATTAGAAATAATAATGAATCATACCGTATAAGATCAAGTATAGTATTCTCATGACGCGGTATAATATATTCATCAAGGTCTAGTAGAGCTAAATATTCGTAGGTGTACATGGAGCGATAAAGGCAGTCATTGAGAGCAGCAAACAAGCCTTCTGTCCGTATTTCACGTTGAGATACCATATCCAAATGATGCCATGGTAATATTGTTACTTGACCTCTGTCTTCATAATATTTGAGAGCACAGCCTGCTTCCCTTCCAAGAGTGTCATTGTAAAGAGTTATGTGACTTGCCCCCAAAATCGTATGCAACTCAATAAATTCTATTAACCGAAGTACCTGTGTATATACGTAGTCACGTGATTTATTGTGACTACTATATAAGAAATGATAAATAGGAAAATAGAGAAAAAAATGATAAAATAATATTTATAAGTTATTGCAGATATTAAAATATACACAATATTATAAATTAATAATAATAAAATTATTAACTAAATAAAATTTGTATTCATTCATTCAGCAATAAATTATTACTTTTGTCAAAAAGGACTTACTGTTATTATTAATATTCATTACTTATTTAATAGAAAAACGCACTTATACTTTAAAGGAGAATGCATGAGGACTAAATAGTAATAGGAAAGGGTATACGCAATCTATACGCAATAAGATTTTGCATTAATTTCGTGTAATTATTAATCACATTTACAAAGTATAAAAAACCGTTATGTAAGAAATGTAAATAATAAGAATAATTGAATAATTATTCCGGTTCACAACAGGTTTCATGTATGTGATTTCTATGTGCATGCACGTATTACAAGTTTATAATACCATTATACGGCTGCGATTCGTAACTATTATAGTGGTGAATCGGTTCTAATATTGACTAATGCTATGCGGTATCATAGACGACTTGTTATATCCAATATAATTAAATACATAATATAAATAACATAGTTGATCTTCGTGTAGGTGCATCGTAATACTGCAACCCAATGGCGTTAAATAAGTACACGTTTCTACAATAACTATTAAGTAATCTTGAAGCTATGTGTGAATATAGGGTTATCTGATATCAAGAAAGAAGCCATTTATCGCGCATCCCCCATCCGTGATAGACTGGTACACGTTAAATAAAACATCAACACGCGCGTATAATTGTTTATAGTTTATTTTTATACTTAAATCTAGTTTAATTTTAACAGCCATTGAGTTTTCGGCGAAATCTCAAAGAGCCGTTGAGATTTTCTGAATAGTCGAAGTGTCAAAAACTATAAATGGGAGAAAATCATACGCGACGGCAGCAGAATATCAACTAACGCGCGGAGACAAACACCAAAGCATCTGAACAGCGAAGCTCGCCAAAGGGCGAATGCCCCAGGCACCTATTCACCAAATCTTTGAAAGCGGTTCTAGAAGGAGGCGCTCGTATCGCTATATCCTAAATTTTTTAATGTAACGATGAAAAAAGAAGAAAATAAAGGCTTAAAAAAAGTATATACACATAAATTTTGTTTTGTTGTATTCGTTTTTTGTCCTACCAGGATTAACGCTATGTGTAACTATTTTTCCATAGTTCTATTCCATTACTTACTTTTGGATAAAAGTTTCATTAAAATATATGATTTCCTCCTACATTTATGGCAGTAATATTCCAATGAATACAATGTACATAAAATTATTTTAAAAAAAATATTTTTTTGTAAGTAGCAGAGATATAAAAATGAAGAATGGAATGAAATATTCTATGAAATTTATATCAAAAACTTCAGACTTTGTCTCACGAATTAAATTTTATTAAATTAACGATTGAAAAAGATTTGTATAAAATATGAAAGTAACAACAATTGCAATGTGTGTCTCATATCAGAATTTGAGGATAAAAATTGAAAAGCGTTCATTTTTGCTCAAAATGTTACTTCTATGTTGGAAAAAAATTTTCTATATAAAATTATACAACACTTATATACGTTTCTATAAGTTTCTTTAATAATTTTTAATGCTTCATTTAATTTTTTTTTTGTTCTAAATTTAAAATAAAAATAAAGAAATACTACTAGATTATATTTATATCACATAAAAAAAAACATCGAAAACTTTTAAATATTTTAATTAATTAGTCACTGTTCTCAAACAAAATGACGAAGTCAGTTAGAAATTGATGAATTTATTATTGTTATTATCTATCAACTTACACAAATAAATAATGTAATTAATCAGATATTATACATGTATTATTTTAACGAATAATTTCTAACATTATAAGAAATATTCCAAAAAAGTAATTCTACTAGAATTTAATCAAAGAATTATGGCAGTTCTCAATGAGATCGATAAGTTTCTCATATTTAATATAACGGATACATATACGGCCTCGAACATTGAAATAATATACGGTTAAAAGCAACAAGATTATATTACTTTTTTACGTCTAATTAGTATTTTCTAATATAAGAGGGTATTTTTCAGCTCTCTCGTTCATTCAAATTTCTAGGGCTTATTTTCTTATTTATTTTCTTATGTATTCTAAGAAGATATGCGTCACGAACCACTGATTTTTGTTTTGAAAACACTATTTGACCAACACTTTTCAATGTATTTTGAAAAAAGAAGGACATTCAAGCTATCTATTAATATGATGAGAGATGTGGTAAGACTCCCTTTTACGGAAAAGTCGATCGAATTCACTGTCAATTTCAAGTTAGACATTTATGATAAACTCAGTGCAGATTTATAAAGAAGTCTTTTAAAAAAAGTTAATAAAAAATGTGGAGTATCCATCTCATGTTCTGATTCTCAATTCAAGGAGAAATATTTTATTGCGTTTTCTAAACTATTACAATGATCTAGGCATTGAATAACTTTTATTACGTGAGTTTCAAGGTACAATGGAATATGCATCTAGTATGAACACAACTTATACGCAGTAAATAGCGACATATTCGTCAGATGATAAAAATATAACAAATTAAATTACGTAACAATGCATTAAAATATATTCTTCGTAAATTTCAATTATAAAATTATATATCTTATTATATTTTCTATTCAATTACATATTCTATAGTTATTATATAGTATTTTATTTGTTTGTTTTTGCATATCATCGTAGAGATACAAAGATATGACTAAGAATTTGTAATTATAAAATGTATCGACCGGAAGCGTATGATATACTAATTTTACGGGATTCCTGATAATTGCATTTATTTAATTTTTTAATATTGACATTTTTTATGTTATAATATGTTTATTATGAAAGCTTCTCATATGCTTACTTAGTCTAAAGAAACTTATTCTTTTATTGTATTAAAACCTGAATACTTATTTATATTTGTAATAATATGCAAGACAAACATTATTGTAACGATATTAGTATTGTATTTTAAAACTTTAAAGTGCTTTGAAGCTTTGTTGCTACTAAAAAATTAAAAAATTGATGTTACAGAACTATAAAGTATTTCTCATTTACTTATACTGAACACATCAGTGTGTGTCACTACCACGAAATTACTTTTGGTTTACTCTCATACCAAAAACACTATCTTTTAAATTAGCTTTAATAATCTTATCTAACATTGTTATTATTTTTGTACGTGTACGCAAGCATCCTTTTTATGAACTTAAATTCTTTTCCAAGTCTAATTTCATAAAATAATGTTATCAAAAATATGACTTAGCTTTGAAAAAGATTTCTGCAGATTTAGGATAGAAAAGCTATTGTTTCTGTAAAACAAATGTGTTTTTGTACAATAGACATTACCATTTTTTTTTTCAAAGAAAAGAGGAATGATCTTTTGAAAATATGATGATTTTTGGTGAAGAATTAGATGCATGTTTTGCACTTTTAGTTGATAAGCGTAAAAGCGGATGCGCATGTCACATCGCTCAGCGCGTCGCTAAACGCGTGGTATGCAGTTTTGGCTGAAAACCATAAAAGCGGGTGCGTTCGTTGCACCCGTTGGCTCAACGCTAAACGCATGGTAAGCATCTTTGCGTCGGAATGTACGTTACAATATTCTTGAATGTTAGTATTCTTTTTCCCCAAAATTGAAAAAGTAGATTACAATGTAGATAAAAATAAAATTAAAATAATAATTTTTACTTTTTATAATGGATATTTAATACATAGTTGCTTCAAAGTGCTTAACATGATTTTAAATAAATATATTGTTGAACAATTTTCTATACATAAAATTTAATGCATGTCATTACTATATGCTTTAAATTACCATTTTAAATTATACTAAAAATAGTTTATATACACATTTTGTAATCAAAAAAAAGAATTAATATTGAACAAAGTAACTTAAGCGTTTAACCAAACAGAACCAACGAAAAAAATTTTTTAAAGAGAGCTTTTATTGATATTTTTATTATAAATTAAATGATTAAAATATTGGTATTTACGTAGATAATTAAATCATCATTAGTATTTCTTTATTTGTTCACTATTATTACGAGTAAGGTCGGTTTATTCTCAGACGGTAGAATTCATAGAGTATCTACGTTTGTGGTGTTTACTGTAAAATGTACTATGTATGTAATTGAGGCCAAAGCAGGAGATTCACAACAAAAAAAAGTAAAATTCCAATACAGAAATTTCAGTGTTACAAAAAGAGGACCAATATCTTTTAATAACTTTTTACTTATTATTGAAATCAAATTTATTTCTGCAAATACATTATTATTACTTGCTAAAATTTGTATTTAAAATTTATATTTATAATGTATTATATGTCATTAAAAGAAAAAGTAATTTTACTCAAAATAATTCGCAGATTCTTTTATATATGCTACACCCATTCTTAACAAAAACACAAGAAATAGTATAGACAATAGCATAGTGGAAAGTAATTATTATAGTAATTATAAATCTATTTTTTTCCTTTAATAAACCTTTCACTTTCGCGGGTATATAACTTATATGATATATAAATTTATTTATTTGAACTAGTCTCATTTAAGCTTTTAGGTGCAATATAAAAAAACACTTCCATTATATGAAATTTATATATAAATATATATTAATCGTAATTTTTTCAATTTAATCATTAAAAAGTTAATTCAATAACCATTAATTATGCTTCATTATTAATTAATTATTATATTTTTAAATATAAAAATAATTTTTTTATATAGATAAATGTAGGTACCAGGGAATGTTTTTAATACTTGTTGGTAATAGAAAGGTCCCGCCCACTGACGACAGGGAGTGACTGCGTTGGGTTAACGTCGCGAACCTCCGTAGCGCGAAATACGACCGTTCCAGCCCAAATAGACAAGCGAATAGGGTAATCCGCCGGGAGTAAGATTACTAAAAAAATGAAGGTTTTTAACGTGGTAAATTAAAAATAATAATAAGTCGGCGGATAAACAGTTGGCGCGATATTTGCCACTAAAAACTATGCGCCACATTAAAGGGCCCGAAGCGCAACGGTCGTTTTATTTTATTCCCAGACTTTAGATCACTGAACACGCGGATATAGATAAGTAAAAAAATATTATAATGAAAAAAACGGATTGGAAAAGGCATATAAACCCGACGCAACGGACACCGAACAGCTTTATTTTCTAACTTTCAACGTGGAACGAGTAGACTTATCCTATAAAAATGAAAAATTGTTAGTGCCACAGAAATAAAGATAAAAAGCAATTTTTACCACCTTCTTTACTATCACCTTGTCTGGTATACCTCACTGTGATTCTCGAATTAAAATACTAATTACAACTTTATTCTTAGAAATTCAGTTGAATGCATCTGACTATCATGAATAATTCATATATGATGAATAATAAAATTTTATTCAATTAAATAAGAATAAATTTTACAGTATAATTTTATATAAATTTACTAAATTAAAATTATTAATCAAAATTATATGTATAAATTTTTTATTAAACAATTAAGTAGTTTATGTGGTAAAATGTGGTAAAATAATTTAAATATGATTATGATTATTATACATACTAGTTTCCAAATCATAAATATTTTTATTACATTTTACATAAAGTATATAACTTATTTGTGTAAATCATAAAAAATTGTACTGCTACTCAATTTAATAAATCCATTTAAAATTATAATATATTTCATTTCCAAAAAATTAACTTCTGTATAAAAATAACATTAAAGATTAGAAAAATATAAGTCTATCTTCTCAAAAACTAAAATTAATTCAAATTTTTAAATTAGATCTTATTTATTTTAAAAAGACATATTTATTATTTAAAAGCTGAAATTTATCTAATAATTCAAGAAATGATCTTATCTTATGTAAGTACCGATTACATTAATTTATAAACTATAAATTTGTACATTTATGTTTGTATATTGTATACAGGAAGAAGATCAAAATATATAATTTACGGAATACGAATACAATTTCATGCATATGATGCATTTACTTACCCTATTATAATTGTAATGTAGTGGTTTGACGCAAATAGCAAGTGGTTGACGTTTTTTGGGTCTGTCAACAGGTCGATTCTGCACAAGTATACGATTGGTTGGTGGTATTCGTAATCGCGCCACAATACTAACAGTTTTAGGCACCCGTTCTGCTGATGCATGAGGAGGCTCTTTTGGTAATGGACAGACTACGAAACACGCGCTGTATTTCAAATTCCAATTTTCTCGAATGACCTACAAAATATAATATACAATATTATGCTTATGATCAGGAAATAGTTGTTTTTATAAGAACATATCTACCTTAAGCTCAATATCTTGTTTGATCTATCTTACACGAACTATAAAATTAATAAAGAATTTTAATCGAAATATTTTATTTCATAAATTTTTTAAAAATATTCTTAAATATACTTTTCCTGAAATTCAAGTTAGTATATTCAAATATATTAAATGTAATAGTCATTATATATTATTATATTATAATATAATGTAATAGTCTTATTAAAATATATCAATTAAAAATATTGATACATAATTTTAAGAAAGTTCTTAATACAAATAAAATTTTTTACATAATTTTTATGCCATGTTTGCTTTTATTTAGAAAAAATCATAAAATCTTTAAAACATATATGGTCACCTTAATCAATTATGATATATAAATGTATCTATATATTACAATATATTATTAATTATTTATAGTATTGTATTAAAATTTAATTTTATAAAATGTTTCAATAAATATTTATATACTTTGAAACTATTAAAACTTTAAAAATATAATTCATTTTAAGGCGTAAATATGTTGTAACTAATATTTTTATATTTATTAGTTGTAACATCTGTACAAATAACTAGATACGTCAAAAATATTTTATTATTTAAATTATGTTTTTAATCGTGTTCGAATGAAATTATGCTTATATAAGAATATACATAAATTACAGATAGAAATAAAGGTTTTTATTAATTATTAGATTTAAAGTTCTACTTAAGATAAAAATTAAATATTTCGAAATAAGTTATATTAAGAGTATGTTTTTAAATATTTATAAAAATTATTGAATCATAATAATTAATCAATACTTTTAATACATCATAATAATCATTATAATACATCAATACATTTTCAATAAGAATGTAATATAATTTACCTTCACTTTAGCTGCAACTGATATAGAGGTTGTGATATTGCTTGAATTCAGCATCAAATACCATAATCTACACCAAACTTTTTCTGGACCTCTAGTTTTCGTAGCACCAATAACGCGAATAACGTCAGATTTTGAACCACGATTTTCGGCGATGCCATTTCCAATTCTTTCATCGTAGTAAGCCGAATACACAAAAAATTTGAATCTGCAATTGAATTATTTTTTAATTCAAATAAGTTTTGTCAGCATTTTATTATTGTAATTTATTGATTAATATACTAGAATTTATTCATTATTTGAGTCTTGGAAATTGACTTTGTTGATTAGATTAATTGATTAAGAAAGAGAAAAATTTCTTAAACTTAAAATTTAATTTATTATTTAAATGAAAATATAGCGTTGTATTCAAATTTTTATTTGATATCGATACAAGGTTTAAATTAATATTATAATAATATATATTTTTTATTATCTATTAATTATAATAAAACAGTTTATATAATTTCAATCATAAATAAATTATTGATACATATGCACCAAATATTTTTGTTTAAATCATGTATTTTTTATATAAAAATCAATATAGGTAGAACTTTGAATTCAATAGAAAATAAAAACATGTAGATTCATAAATTTATGATTGTACTTATGATTATACTAATAAACATAAATACTTTAATTATTATAATAATCTGTATTCATATTAAGCGAACGAAGATATCGTGATTCTATTCTATTCTTTTCTAGTCTATCACAAGAATTTTCAATTTTTTTTTTATTAAATAATTTTTTCATAATTAAAACAAATTTCAATTGGTTTAAACTGAAAAAAGAGTGCAGTCTATCAAAGTAAATATTATTGACATTCAGTCTTTTTTTAATTATAGCCCTAAAGATAAGCGTTGATTATTATTATATATTAAACTTTTTTATAAATTAATGTTAATCGTAATTTTTATGAGAAATTCAATTTTTAAAGAATTTTAAAAATTGTTTGGTGAGTGAAAAATGTATTATAGATTAATAATATCAAAGAATCTAAAATGTATACGAAATATGAAAATAAATGTTTAAGATACATTATATGATCATTATTATGACGTAAAATGAAAAAATTCAACTATTGTATCAAAGCAGTAATCTTAATAATCGGTTTATATATTAATATACCGAGCACATGTTTATGATAGAACTAAGTAGAAATAGGGGGCTTCAAGAAAAAAATCAGGGACTGAGAGAACATGGAATTGCTTAAAGGGTACTTGAAAACTAAATTTTAATTAAATTTAATAAAGAAATGGAATAGTTTCTTAGGAAATGTAGGTTGGTCAATGCTACTGAAAGAAAAAGTTCGAGGATATGGAAGGAAATAGAAACAGTAAGAAAGTGCTAACAGGCACAGTAATGGTTAGAAAATATAAAAAGATTAACATATGCAGCAGAAGCTAAAGAAAAAATTAGAAGGAAGAAGAATATTTACGAAGTGAAGGGAAGGATAGCAAACTGAAAAAGGCTAAAAATTCTAGCAAGATTTTAAATGGACAATGAATCAAGAGTAAACAGACATTGTTTGACCGAGGAGGAAAAATATGTAAGTCTATTACTACATGTTTTGTTATTTTTAATTTCATCAATACTTTGAATAAATATTTAGTTATCTTTATAGAAGATATTGGGAATTAAACTCCTACCTTTATATAACATTTTACACATCTCAATCGCAGAAAATATTCAGTGAATGTTAAGTGTCGCTCTTCTCTTTATTATCGCAGCCGATTATAATGTCAAATCACTACCTGTGGCTGTTCTACTGTCTAAAACAAGGAGCCTATTATACGAAAACTAATTATGTATCTCTTTCTCAACATCGACATCCCTGCTCATTCGCTCATTTTTCGAAGTCTTCCTGTAAAACCCAGAATATTCTAAAGATATTTTGGACTATATTTCTATCCTCCTCTCAGGGAGTTCGCCTCACATACCGTTTGGATTCTTGACTCACTTTATTTCAATATTAATCACAATTCAATGTATCTCGTCTAAATTTCACAATAGAATTGATACTGATATTAAAACTAACGTCTCTATGATTAAAGTAAAGAATAACCTCTGCAATCTATGCTAATATCATCATAATTTACTTAATTTGTTTCTTAAATATAGACTTAAAGTAAATTTCGAAATGCCCTAATAATTTTTTGATGCAGTACCTTTACTTTATTTAAAAAAGTCGAAAAGGATTTCATTAGCACCCAGAAGGTAATTAGTTCTCACTGTAATTGAAAAACCTCTTTACCCCTTCTGGTAGTCTAAATTAAAATATAATTTACTCACAACATGAAAACGTACATGCTCTGTTCTACTGTATTATCCAACCGAGTTCCTCTCACCAATAAGTCATTTTTCATGAACTTTCGCAATAAAATATTTCACTCCATGAAATAATTCAATGTCTCTTTTTATAATATCTCCTTCACCTCACCCTCGAGAATAACTATTTAACGGTTCATTTTAATTTTTTTCTATATAAAAAACGTTTTGACTACTATAATACTTTCCGTACTCTTCGAAGTAAATTTTAGTAGTGAGCTCTTCACAAGAGAAGTTTTTTTCTTCCATTGGTAATATTGCCTAAACCGTGTTTTTGCAAGGGATCTCTGACTATGCTTCAGAAAAATTGGTTCTTCCCTCCTTTTATATTGCTTTCTAAAATCAACATAACTATTGTGAAAATCTTCCGATATTAGGAATAAATATTCTAAAAATATAAAAGATGCCGTCATCTAACATGCTTTTCTTTAGTGTTAGATAAATATTCGACAGAACATTCTATGAAAGTCTTATTCCAAAATACCTACCAATAAGTTTCCCGAATTCTCGAGGGCTTATTTTTTGGTACCTTATTAACTATGACTTCGTGTTTAAATACGAGATCGTTACATCTTTTCATCATTCTATTGAATTCAGCATTCACAGATTTCCAATCTAGAATATTTTCTGTTATAAAAATTAAAGTTACTTTTATAGAAATTTAAGGGAATTAATTTATCTAAGAATACTCTGTCATTATGAGATACTTTTAATAATAATAATACTGTTAAAAATATAACAGTATACTAATAAGTCTAATATAAAATAATAATATATACATGAATATAATTGATGAAATAAAAAAAATGTTTCATATTCTCTCAACATAAATAAATTAAATTTAAAAAGTTTTTTTTTTCATTTTAATTCTTACAATTTCCTTTTCCCTTATTTTAAAACAAATATTTAAATCGTGAGTTTAAAAACAAAAAGTATTGAATATTAAAAGAAATATAGATTCACTTTCATAGTTTATGACACATGTATATTTATGAAAGTAACACTGAAAATTTTTTGGTATCGTAATAAATTAATTTTAAAACTTATAAATTAAAGAGTTTTTTAAATTATGCAATTACATATTTTATAATATTTATTCCTTTTATGAAAAACTAACAAAATATATATAATATTTTCTATTAATTGAATGTAAATTTATTCGATAAATTATAAAAAAAATTGACAATAACAATCTTTATATTAAAATTTTTGATTATGATATTTGAAAATTCCCTTTAAAAAAATAAATATTAACAAAATAATAATGACTTAATGACATATACTAATATGACTATCTTTTCATTAATTTTCTAAAAATTATATTGATACTAATATTTTATTAGCTTTGTATATTTTTACAGTAAGCATACCTGGTATTTGTAACTGGTAGCCACTCAGCATGTGTGAGACGTAAGCTCTGATCTAATTGAGGAAGACGTGCTTCTAAGTTCGTGGGAAGGCTAGAAAAACCTTTATGATTAGATGATACAAACGCACCAAGAATTCCCTTTGAATTTCCTTCACGGATTAACATATCTGGGTGTTCTTCTATGCTGACTTTCAAACTTGTATAATCTTCTGACTACAGCAAAATAATAATATTAAGTTAAATTTATAGTACATTGGAAGAATTATATACAATTAAATACAATGTAATTAAAATTATCAACAAATACCTTTGACATATTTATTTATTTCATATATATTATTAACTAAATAGGTTTATTTTATATTTTAATTAAAAAATAAATTTCTGTAAATTAAAATATTATAAATTACTAAATATCTTAAAAATCTATTTTAATATATTTATATTGTTTTCAAAAATTTTAAATCGAATTTTATTCTAAACTTTATATCAAATAGCAAACGTGTTTTTAATATTTACAAAATTTTATACGTTATCATTCTAAATTTATATTATATAATTCCTTTTTGTGTAATATATAATATTTTTAATATAATATTAAAATTTATCAAAATGTTTTCAGAAATTTAACAACCAATACGTATCAAAGAATGTTATAATTTTATAAATATTATTTAAATTGTTTTTATATTTATGTAAAAATCAATAATACTTTATAATATTTTAAATCAATAATACATTATAATATTTTAAATCAATAATACATTATATATAATAATAAATAAAAAATTTATTTGTAGTACTCATGAAAGCAAACTAGTAGTATATTAACTTTTCAAACATGAAAAATTTATAATAAAGAAAACAAAACTATTTTAAATACTTCTTTAAGATGTTAATTATAATACTTATGTTCATATATAATCTAATAAGATTTATTAATGGTTTATCTAATATATTAATGATATATATGAAAAAAAAAGAGTCACTATTTCCATCTATTAAAAGAATACATTTTAAATTTGATTAACTGGAAAAAAGTTAAATTCTTAATATGAAACTTCAATATTAAGTTCTTCATATTATCTATTCAGACTATAATGGATGGAGAATATTTAATCTTTGTTCTAATTCTTGCAATGAACTTAATATAGAAACTTTAACCATTAATTTATTTAATAATGAGTATTTATTCAAATTATATTGATATTATTTTACATCGAAACGTATTTATTCATTTAAGGAGATAAGTTTTGTAATCATGCTAGAGTTATATTACATTTGTTCACAAATATTTTATGTATTCATGTTTAGTGTAGCGTAATCACATTTTATAATTTTTATTAGTGCAACAATGATGTGATTTTTAACATTGAAATATTGAAATACTTAACCTGTAGATTGAATAACCAACAGAAAATCCATAAAATTTGACTTTTAAGATATTGATTTTCAAAATATTCAATTATCTTATCATTGACATTTTAACCAGATTCATGAAATCGTTTTTGATACTTTTCCATTAATTTAGATGAATTTAAAGTAAAATAATCCAATTCAACTTGTGCAAAATATTTTTAAAGGAATTTTATTGTAATAAATACTAGTGCAACAAATTTTTATTGATAAAAAATTTGTGCTACTCATTTGATAATGTAATGGTTTTATTATTTTACATTTTATACAAATTATATTATAGAGATATAAAATATGTATCGCTAAGGTAATTATGTAATATCGTTTGTATATAATTTTGTTTTTACAAAGATCAAGTTTAATAAATGATTTTTCTGAATTACTTAATAAGACTAATTTTTAAAAACCTTAGAATATTTAATTGTCATAAGCAAACGAAGTTTCGGTCTCACTAAATAAACTTAACTTATATACAATTTTTAAGTTGAACCATTAATAAATTCCATCAGTATATGTATTAACTTAATATGTGTTAACATAACGATAAGTGATGCAAAAATTGATACTGAATTTTATGTCCTTTATTTTGGATAGTTGTAACAGGATCTAATTTTTACGAAAGGGGTAGATTTGTTCAGCTACCCAAAATATAAATTTTAGATATCTCTCAGCGAGATGCACCATAATTTTTCGATATATTTTCTTGATATCTGCTAAGAATAAATAGTTTGTAACAATAACTTCTAGTATTAAATATAAAATAACAGGTTTAAAATATTTATCAATTCTGGCTCCTGAATTGGTTAAAAAGCATAAAAATCAATTGGTATCGGTGCCTAACTCTATTCATAAAAATTTCACGCGTAATATAATTTCTACCCTTATTAAAGGTTTAGACTCTTTGTACAATTTTCTAGTTCATTTGATTAGATAATTTTCAATAATTGTATTTTATATGGTTACCTATACCTTACATATATATTATACTTTCCATACAGTCTCCTAATATATTTTATCAGTCAGCCTTTACGCATAGCTTATTATTATCGCAGAATTCAGTGTAAATGATATGTATTATTGCTTAAATATATATTTTGTTATACTGCTTCCTTCTTTCATCTATTACATTTTAGCTTCGGATCGATCAATTTTCCATATTATATCACTTGTTTTTCCTTTTTTTCTCTATCTACAACATTTTTCGGTGTTTTCTTCCAATTTTTTCACTTTTTAGTTCTTTTTTACTTTTCGGTATTTTCTGTATTTTTTCTTTTTATCAACATATCTTATACTTTCCCTACTCTATATCTTTTTTTCTATTTTTTCAAATACAATCTCACATAAATAGGCTGATGAGCATATTCCATCATAACTATCGATCATAGTTCTTCTACTAATTCACTCACCGTTTGGTTTGTTGTTATCCCCCACTCATTCCATTTTTAAACAATATCTTTCTTTCTTCGACCAATTTCAGCAATTCTTTTTCTTTTTACTTCATATCTTCCATCGAATTTCTGTTCTTTTCATTATTTTTACAGTTTTCTCATTTTGATTACAAACTTACTTTCTATCTTTTCAATCATAACTTTTATATTTTTAACAATCTTCTTAATTTTTCCCTGTAATCTTCTTGATGTCCAAAAACCTTTCTTTTCAACCACTCAAATTTTTCTTCTTATCCTCATTTAGGAAAAAAAATATTTTCTTCTTATATTATTTTCTTTTTCTTTTTGATTATTCACTAGGTATTCACTGAGATTTGTCTCATCCGAGACCTTATCCAGTTTTGTGTCTGTAACTAATATTAAATCTTATATGACGCTTAACATATTTAAGTAATTTGCATATTCACAATACAGTAAATTAAACTAATAATATATCTTCCTCTCATTCTTGCACACTTAATTCCATACTTTTATTAAAATAATTTTCTATTTTTGTAGACGATTATGCTATTACTCACTCTTTTTTGTTTAATTTTTCTTTTTATACTTAGAAAAAAGTAAAAAACAATACAAACTGATTTTTAACACTCTTTCCTTTATTTAGTCACTTATTTTTCGTCTACGTATTATCCATTACTAAATTTTTTTAAAGGTTCCTTACTATTTTTTTATGCAATAGCTAAAAATGATGCGCTATATAATTTAACTATGTTGTACCCTCTTACCCGCTCAGGGCAGACTATAATTGTTCCTATATATGTTTAGATTATTTTCTGCTTACAGAATATTTTTTAATTCAATAGAAATTCTAAATAGACATATAGAATCTTGAAAATTCTATTCACATTTTACTTTAATGTTTGAATTGATGAATGTTTATATCTTCAATGTATTGTTTGATAAAAACGTCGTAGCATTTATCGAATCCAAAAGAAATCATCATATATCTTTTTTTAATAAAGAAAAGCTTTTTTATTGGCGAAGAAAGTTTTCTTTGTTTTTGTATTTATTTGTGCAAAGTGAAAAGTTCTTCTATATGTGAGAAATAGTTTCTCAGGAGCGACAAAACAGATTCTCCTTCCCTGTTGTAAAATTTTCGACGCCTTTTATAAGTGCATAATATTAAACTTGGCACGCATCAATCATTTACCGCGTACCGGTGAACGTTTTTCCACATTTTTATAATTTTGCATAAATACTTGTTCGCATTTGGTAAATGTAATCATACGAAGAATTTACCAATCGACGCCAAATCTTATTTCGTTGTGTTTTCATGACCCTTTATGTGGATATATCAATCCGTGTTTATGAATCGGCGAACAACAATGTATCGCCGATCGATCGTTAGAGATCTATAATTCACTTAAATATATAAATCATTGAATTGATAAAGTACATTTTTTTATTCCATCTGGAAACAATAAGACTTCATGCGACATTAAATTAAAGAATGTTTTATTTAACGGAAAATAATATAAAAATAAGAAGAAAATATCAAAGATTCAATAAATCACTCATATGCACATAGATTGTTAAAAAAAA
Organism: Platyscapa corneri; assembly: GCA_018907185.1. NCBI lineage: Eukaryota > Metazoa > Arthropoda > Insecta > Hymenoptera > Agaonidae > Platyscapa > Platyscapa corneri. Next base: position 303,519 of record JACCHW010000103.1, on the reverse strand, counting down.
TCTGTTTTTTTTTTATAAAATTTCAGTTTCTATCATATTAAGTAATTATGTTATTCTTATTGATATATATTAAAATTCATATCATATATCATTTTTAGGAGGCTTTAAAAGACAAATATTTATAAAATAGTCTGAAATATGGTTTTTTAAACGTACTTTAATTACAAATAATTATGTCTTATTTAAAAAAATCTTCAAATAAAATATTTTAAATATAAAATAAAATTTATTACTATAAATGTTTATGAATTGCAATGTATTATAAATTTCAATTTATAAAAAATGTATTAACATTTTAAACAATATGTTTTCAATTAAGATTTTTATATTAAAGGTAATTGTAAAATTATCTGAATATATATTAACTTATTATTTAAATGGTTGAACAGTAAATTTATTTTCTATTTTCCAAATAACAATGATTGAAATCATATAAGATGTATGTATTTATACTTACACTGACTTCTTCATAATCAGGACGCTCTGGAGCCGCAGATAATCGATGTCTAAAGCGATAGCTGTTAAATCCTTCACTAAAACTGTTGTCTCGCCGTTCATCGATTAAAAATATTTCTGTAAAAACGATTATGCTGAATACGGCAAAAAACATAACTACAAGCATAAAGGACATATTTGCTCGTTCCTTGATAATGCTTGTATTGCTTCTAACCCAATTGGTTCCAGAACGACGTGCACCCATACTCGTGTCACTCTAAAAATCATCGATATGAAACTTATGAAATTCTGTGCAACTTTATATTCCTCATACATTATATGTAAAATTAAAACTCAATGTGTCTAATTACAGTATTACTTTAATAAGATAATCAACAATTTAATTTTAATTTTAAAATCTTCAGTTAAAAAATTAGTTTTAATCATTATGAATCCAATATGGTACACGAAACAATAATTATATTAACATATTTTGCTAATTCTAAGTAACTTTTTTTTGTATCGAATTTATATAGATTTACATTGATAGATGCATCATATCATCATTGTTTACAATTTAAATTATACATTATTTATTTAAAACGAAACCTTCTATATTATAGTTGGAAGTTATGATAATCAAAATATTTTATATATTAAAAACATGTTAAAATCAAAGTCTTCCGGTTAGGTTTATAAACATTATTTTAAGTAGTAAATTTAACTTTTTGGATTAAATATAATGTTTTAAAATTTATTAGATAATATTTTAATTGATAATTGAATTTATTAGCAATACAAATTGAATAAATGTACATAAATCTTAGATTTAATAATCTATTTTTATAATTTAAAATAGTGTCATATTATTTATTCATTTTATTTTCTTTCTGTAAAATATATTTTTATAGCAATGAATTAACATTAATATTAATATGCATATAGTTTTAAGAAATTCATAAATATAAATTCTAATATATAATATAAACAATAATTATTGTATAATTATTCTAAAATTATTATCAAATAACATGAGTTTTTCAAAAAAGAATACTAAAAATATAAATTTAATAATGTATAAAATAAAATGGAAGAGAGAAAAGAAAAAACAAGTAGATAGATGAATAAGAAGTGAAAACTATGTGCAACTCAAATTAATTTGAATTGCGTGTAAATTAATAGAAGAACAAGTTAAATACAATATTAAATGTAAATATGTAGAAAACTTTATTGAATTATAGTAAAATTGTTAACAAAATTTTAAATATAAGCAAGTGTGATAAAATTTAAGTGTAGATCGTAAGATGAGAATAGATATGTAAGTGATTTTATGAAAAATAAAATGTGTAAAGAATTATAATAGTATTACATATTATTCAATAAACTAAGTAAATAACTAACACCAGTTTTTCAAAGATATTTTTATAATAATTTAATATAAACAGAATATGCGTATGTATAAATATGATACAAATTTTTCTGAATAAAATAAAATTCACTTAAAATCTAAACATGTTTAATTTGTATTTGATTATATAATATTTTAAATAAAAAATTAAAAATGTAAAATAAATATTATCTTCTCAACTATTTGTTAATCTCAAATAAAACCAAATTATCTGTATAATTATTATTACAGAAGTAAACGTTTTAGAAAACATCTTAATTGTTTATAATTTTTAACATATTTATGCATATTTTATACCATAAATAATTAAATTTGAAAAGGTTTAAGATGCTCAAATTTTTTACTTTAATGCATATAGATAAAGAAAGTTTTAATATATGAAATAGATATATAGCATATAATGAATAAAGAAAGTAATTAAACATAAAATCATAACTTCGTAAAAATGATTTTATAAAATTTTTGATTAATTATTTCACCTTGGAATTTAGAAATATTTACAAAACAACAAAAATTATGGGTATTAACTAATTAATTAATATATCTTAAAAAATAATTATATAGCTAATTTTAAATGTAATTTTCAGAAATAGTAAATGAATTAAATAACAAACTTTTGTACAAGTATTAATAACAACAATAATAATAATAATAGCAATAACAACAATAATAGCAATAATGATAACAACAACAATAATAATAATAACAATAATAATAACAATAACAACAACAATAATAATATTATCATTAATAAGAAGCTTCTGCTATCCTTATCATTGTTTTACTCGTTTATATAATCTAATTCCTGATGTTCTTTTGGAAACTCCGGCGGCCGCTGATTATTTCGTAAAATCTTAACGGTGCCGAGGTTCAAAAAATCCCTACAGCAATTGATGCTCCCCAAATCTCGACAAGTTTCTTAAAACCTACACAACGTTTTCGTATTCTTCCGACATATGATTTTTAATCGTTATTATCTATTTTTTAGTGCGCGAAGATTATTATATAGATAGAATATTCAATTGTTCTATGGGGCGACCAATTACTGTCGGTGGAACATTTCAGGTTCAAAACATTATTGTACATTCACAAATTAATTTAAAAATATGCTGAAAGTTTACATTTAATATTTATTAATTTCATTAATATTTGTAATAAATGTAAGAAACATATATTTAAAAAATGATATATAAAAATAAGTTGAAATTATATTATATAGTGCATACTTTCGATTATTTTAAAGATTTTTATTTATTTTGACTTTACCCGTGTAAAATGATTATGGTTTCAGACTAACACATTTTTTATTTGTTTTTACATATATTTATATCAAAATACTGCAGTGAATGATGATTGTTCCTCGTGCAAGCTTACTCACACACACACACACATTATTACTGATGTATTAATTTTTTTTACAATAATTTATATATGTAATATAAATATTATATTATATAATATATTATATATATATATATATAAATATAATACAAGAAATATTAAACACAAGTCTAAGATACAGTACTACATTCTTTTACAGCAGGAAAAGAATATGTATATAAGATTATTTGAATATAATTTATTATTTATTTATTATACCTGAGTTTTATGGGAAAGTATTATAATCAAAAATGATCTTGTAATCTAAGAAAGGCGTAGCTAATATTGAGCATATATGTCTTTATGCAGACCAAGGAATGCGATGCATGTGGAATATCATGGCAGTACTGATTGAAAAGTGAACTTGAAGAGCTTATGAATTAGAAGAGCACTTACATCATATGGTTCTGAGTTGCCTGAAATTGAGACAGATCTTGATGCTCAAGATTAAAATAGTAACCTTTTGAAAGGCAAGTGTATCATCTTCGATCATTTTTGAAAAAGGATGCTAAAATAATTTTACACCTACTTTCAATAATCTAATAAATTATCGAATTTATAGTAGAATAAAAGACTACTTAACTTAAATACAAAAATTACATTCTGCTTTCAATTGCATGCTACCCACTTCTCTTAATTAATTCAACCATAATTCTAAATAATTCTAATTACAAATTTCGAACCATAATTCAAACCAGTTACATGAAATCGATGTTTGAAGATATCTTTAACTGGGAGTAGAATATATTTTTCGATTAATGAATTGAAAAGTTTCGATGCTCCAATACAATGAAGGCAAGAAAACATTGCGACGGCTAGAATACGAGACAGTGAATTGCCACGTGTCTAACTACGTATTATTCAAGAATTCTAACTGATTTTGAGGCTTCGCCAATCTCATAAATTATCAATGTTACTTGATATAGCATCAATCATTGCGTTATGAAGCTGTATATGGCTTTATCAAATAAGAATAATAGTATGATCCGTCTTTTTCGATACATCATCCAGAATGTTCAGCTTCAGCGAAGCTCTGAGATCATCTCAACATCTTAATGACGGCTACTAGCTTATTGAACTTCTACGATTTCTGCAAGTCTAATTATATAATGTTATGTATAAGTAGTTTTCAAGATATGTTTCAAAAGAAAATAAATTATTAATCTTAAGTGAACATAAAGATAATAGATTAAAAGTGTCTACGATAAATAAGATCTGTTTTAAAACAATGATCTCCACGAGAGTATTCCTGAATAATTTTGTACGAACAAATTATGAACTAAAAAAACTTTATTATGGTATAAGAAACATATTTCTGTTCTTTATAAGGTACTGAAAACTGCCCTTGCTATCCTACTGAAGTGACCCGTTTAAACTTAGGCGTCAATTTATATTTTCACTCACTTAAAGGAATGCAAAGTTTTTCTTTGTTTCGTCTTATAAGCGTTTATAGGATTGGATTCGACTGATGCACTTTATATTATCACTGAAACTTTCCATTTAATCTAAATTTTTAAGAAAGGTATCTAAATATATAAATAAGAATCTGACTATAAGCTTATATTCTAAACTGGTATTTACAAAATGCATATAAAAAATATCTTTTATACGGTTCTTTTTTCCCCAGTATCAATAGCATGTCATCTTCAAGTACGCGGGAAAAGTAAGTATTTAGGCTCAATTTGATTTGAAGTTTTGAAGGCCCGGTTATCATGATATTACATCATAAAGTATTTACAGCAAAATTATAAACACCAAAATTTCTTATTTTATTTATTATCATTTCGTTATTTACGCAGTTTTACAATCAATATATACTGTATATGAAAGTTTTGGGAAAAAGGATTGAAACTACCTTGATTTCCAGCTGAAAAATGATTTCCTCTCTCTTTCTATCACCTTCTTCGATGTCTTATTTTTACTTAGTTCCTTTCTTCTGTGTCTGTTTCCGTAAATTTGACAATATATTCTAATCTACAGTTACTTAATACACCGAATTCGTCATGGGACTTGTCTGACCCACGTGAATGCCTGAGCAGGTCTAAAGATCTACCCAGATTTACCCACTCCTCCCTCTCAATGTCGGAGGTGGAATAAAAGAGATTTATTGCTCCAGAGGTGTTCGTTCTCGCTCAATTATTACGAGCTTGCTCATCGTGCTCGGTGGAGATAGCTAGATCAAGGGTTATAAAACAGGATTCAACAGGACCTCCAGCGGGTCCCAAACATTCCTTTTTAAGAATTTGGGCAATCCACTCCCCCCAAAAAAATTTTTTTCTTATGACAAATTATAATTTTAAACTACTTTTCAATAAAAAAGAAGCTTATGACGAGAATTTTTTAAAAAGCTGTTTTTAAAAATTAATTTTTTTCTTAAAAAGAGTTTTAAAATGGTTTTAAACCTTTTGCGAGAAACCTAGTTTATTATAAAATTATAGTTAAGTATAATACAGTATAAATTTATTTAATATTATTTGATAATAATTATATAATTTCATGATAACTAACTATATGAATTATTATAGACTCTATATAAGTATAAAAAGTGATAAAGTAAATAAGAAAATGAAATAAGCAGTTGTTTAAAGTGGAAATTATTATTATTATGGAACTTATCTGTATTCTAATTTATTTAACACTTCAACTGAAAAAGAGTGCTTGCAGTGATTTTGAATAACGATAACGATCATTGTTAAAAATCAGATATCACTAGTATTTAACAGCTTATTTAATTTTCATATCTACTAGTCGGAAACACAATTTAAAGAAACTGTTCTTATCATAATGTTACACCTAAATCTTGGATAACGTTTCAAACGATAACTCCTGAACTTATATATAGTATTAAATCTGACAAAATAAGTATCTTTGTATTCATTTTTTAATTATAGTTTTAAACGTATTAAGAAATATTTATTAACGTTTTATAATTTCCTATAATGATTTTTAATTATAATTATTACGTATAAAATTTTTTAAAAGAAAATTGTTTAAAAACAAATTTGAATAAATTTTTTTTACACTTAGTTTTAGACTTGAACAGAAAATATATTACATAAAATATATAAAAATATCGTCGAATACTTTCCTACTAGAGGAATAAACACGCTTGTTGACGATAGGGTAGGTAGCGGCGTGGCATGTATCGAACTCATGTGAGGGATAAGAAATAAACGGGATTAGTAATGAGCGCAAATGGGAAGCTTAGGTAGGCTACGGCTTACTCGGGGAGCTGTGTTAATACAATGAAAGCTTAGACATTGTCATAGGGTAATTACGAAATAGGTAAATTGGGCGAATCGGACCTCCGCCCAAGGTTTAGATTGTATAGGTTTTTTCCCTCCTGCTTGATATGCAGGAGAATTTTTTATGCCAAGAAACATCTGAAAATTTATAAGGAGGAAAAGGACTATAAAAAAAGCACGGCATGCGAGTGCAGATAGATTTTTTAATTAGTTTGGTTTGAGATTTTGTTTTCCGTGATGACATTAGAAGGACAACACAACGACGGCAAGCATGGTGGCTCTTTTCCTCCAAGAAACGGCTTGTGAGTGCCAAACTAAACGAATATTTTATAAATCGCGAAATTAAGTATATTCATTTAACTCATAACTTTCCCGATCCCGTCATCCTCGCCACACTATCCTCTACAACACTCAGTTAAGACTATATTCAAAAATTAGATTTTTATAATGCTAATTAGTATATATAGAATTTTTAGGTAGGTAGTATAGTTAAGATCATTTAAAATCAACAAAATAAATAGATTTAAGGTTCGTATATAATTATCTCGTTCTTAACGTTTGCATTTTTCTAAAAATAAATTTTAAATAAAACAGAGATTATTTGAAATCGAGTTGTAATATAAAAATGAATATTTTTTATATAAAATTTACAAAATATATTTGTTTACTGAAAAATGAAAAAATGTCTGACAAATATATTAATTTAAAATAAGTACCCAAAATTTTAGAATGATTTTCAATATAGTTCACATATTTTTCAATTCTATTTTATTTATGTCAAAAAAAATGTTTTTAAAATTTTAATTAAAGTGTAAGTGCAAATTAAAAGTGTATTGTTTAACTTAACAATTTATTTATTTTAAATACAAACATACACTATTCGTGTTCTATTTCTAATTGTAAAATATTAATTTATAGTTTGGCATAAAGAATTTTTCTCTTGGACGACATTTGTTGTAGACGCATATCACTAATTTTGTTTTCAAGAGAATATCTTTTATTAATAAACATGAATATTTTACTACAATTATTTTGTATTTTTTGATATTGAATATAACTACATAGTTTCTCAACGGATATCTTAAAACAAAATTTTATTAGTTTCAATCTAATTACGTAATTAAATTTAGTTGATTAAAAATTATGAATTGATAGAATACTAATTCTGATCAAATTTATACTTTTTAAAACAATACAACGTAAAAAGAGTATTTTAACTTACTTACACAAATTAACCGAGATGGGCATTCCACTATTCATATAGTTGGCGAACTGTTCTATAATAAAAAACAAAGAATATTACACTTAATAGTCTATAAACTGAAGATAAATAATTTTAATTGATACATATAATATATTTAATTTAATTATAATAGATTTGAAAGTATAATGACAATGTAAATAAAAGATGTAAATGACAAATAATATGTCGTAAATAATTTTGTAATAATATAAATCTTGAAAGTTATATATGATATTATATTAACATCTATATCTTTCATCATTCATAATTTTAATTTAATTTTTTTTTATTTTATGAAATAAATTTAAAGTCATCCATTAAATATTTACTTTTAATTTAATAATAATATTTTTTTATTAATAAAAAGAATTATGAAGTCAAATCTTTTGTGACAGACTTTGTTATAAAACTTTTAAGTACCTTTGAAATATAAAAATTTTAAATGAAAAGTCCAAGAAAACATAAATACAAAAACGATAAATAATTTGAATACAAATATTGAATAAAAATTTTCTCAAAAATTAAAATTTTATTTGTATTTACCCATAATTTAATCGTATAATATATTTTGGAAAAAATAAATAAAATCAAGAAATATTAAAATACATATTAAATGCTAAAATTAAAAAATGAGTAATTATCATCATAATAAGTAAATAATAAGTAAAATTAGATTAAAATCATCAAATTTTATTTGGTTATGTAAAATTACTTGAGTTTTTATGTATACTGATATTATAGTAGAATTATATTAAACTTTATGGTTTTTACATAATTTTTAAACCAAAATTATTTTTCAAAATATCACAAAATTCATATATCCGCAATTATTATATCGAATGTTAACGTTTTCTTTCATTTATTATTTTTTCAGCTGTAAATTTAATAATGTTTTGAACAATGTAAATTCTTAAAATTTTTTTTCATTTTATATACATAGTTATATAAATAAATATAAATTATTGAAATTATTTTAAATTTACGTAATAATATAAATTATATATTCTTTATAATAACGAAGTAGATTTATAAAATTAAACTGTAATATTAGCTATTAATAATTATAATATGCTTGATGTACACACCCACCAACGTATTTACAATATTGTTGGATATATTACTAATTAGTTACTTAAATCAGCTGCAATGCATAATTTTGATTTTGTAAGAATAATAATATGAAAGATATTTAAATATAAACTAAATTGTAAAAAGTAATATAAATACTTTCAGAAAGAAAAAGGAAACATTTATGATTTAATAACTGAAGTTATGTATTGCTGATGAATCACAGAATCACTATATAATTGATAAAGAAATAAGAATTTCACATAGCTCATGCTTTAATTTCGAGAGGAGTCATTTATATATCGTGTATTTATACATATTAACTAAAATATTATACATTTCCTATTTCCTTTTCTCTATGCTCCAATGAATCTTGTATAATACGTTAAAATTTATTTTATCATTTCATTATTTTCTTTTTCAATACATTCCATTGGTGCTTCCTTACACAATCTCATATGTATTTTACTATTTCTTTCTGGTTATTGCATAATCCCTAAATCTTATTAATATCTTCATTTTAATTATTTTATTCTCTCCTACTTTCATTTATATACATATTATTGACTTTTGAATTTTCTAATTTTATTTTTTTTCTTTCTACCATATATTTTTTTTTATGATTGTTGATCCGTATTTACTGTTGTTGGTCTAATTTTACTGCCTCCATTTATTTCGATATTATTATTATTATCATTATCATTATTGTTGTTGTTGTTGTTGTTGTTGTTGTTATTATTATTATTATTATTATTAAAATTACTTCTATTCTTTTAAACTGTTATTTTAGATATAGTTTAACAATCCCATAATTGATCACAAAATTATTGCTTTTGTTCTATAATTTTATCTTTCATATAAAGTTTTTTCGATTTTTATTTTTACGCATTTATTTAAACTTTTCATTTTTTTGCTATTTATTATTTCGTTCTAAAACTTAATTAAAAATTTGTTGCGCTTGTTTTTATTTTATATAATTTAGTTTTATTTATCTTCTACATTAGTGTTTATATATAAATATTATTTCTATTGTTCACAACTTCTCCATTCCTATATTTTTGCTTATACAACATATAATTTAATAATATATTTTTTACAAAATCGTCAACAAATATATTTACTCAATTTTGTCTATTTCATTATTTATAAACAATAAGAAATGTGCGTTTAATAATTTTAATTAATTTCGTTCACATACGAAATTTAAATACTATAATTTTGAAGATATTAAATAATTGACAACACATAATAGATATTTAAAAAATTTACCGTATTTTTAATGAAAGTATCAACCGGTAATATCTATTCAAAGCTACATTTCTCATATATTTAAATCATTAAAAGCATAAACATTTAGTTAAATTTTTAATCGTAATAAATTGAATTCACAATTATTATATCAACAAATAAATAAACATATTTAAAAATTAATAAAATAGTAAGTCAATAACTGCTGGCAATTGAATTTATATAGTTTTAGATTTTAACTTTTAATTTAATTATTCTCTATCTTGCACATTGTAAAAAAGTATATATAAGTAGTATTTTTAGATACTAATTTTTTTCTATTGATACTTAAAGGAATTCAATAGTTAATAAGTTAACTGAATAAATTATTGGATAGATGTTTTTATATTAAAAGGTTATTTATTTTAATTTATATTTTTATCAAATGCAATTACTTGTAATAGATTTGAAATTTTTAAATAGTATTTGTTATTATTCTTAAATTTTTAACTTCTTACGTTTAAAAACTTATTAAATTAATATTATTATATTTTTTAGAAAAAGAAGAAATAAAATATTTAAATATAGTATTATGTTATGATATTATATGTTTACTTACATTAATAGACAACAGCATTGCAAAAATACAGCTATTGAAAAAAAAAGCCACAAAATATTATATACAGTGTACCAAAAGTAACCTCTTTTACACTGTTCAGCAGGTGCATTAGCGGTAGCGACTGAAACAGTGGTAACTGGTTCGCGTAACCGTGGCAGCATATTCACTTCAGTTTTTAGTGCTAAGACAACTATATACCCAGACACGTAAATATATAAGTGTATATCGTGATACTCACAAGATCAGATACGAATTTCACGAATTCATAATTATATCTTATTTAATTTTTTTTATTCTATTTCTGTTTTTTTTAATCACTTATATTTACGATCACGAAAAATACATTTTTTTTTGACGTGTAATAAAAAGATGTGTATATTTTTAATGTTGACTAAGAAATTTAAAAAATTTTTAAATTATAGGCAACATGGATTTTTTCTTTCTGTTTTAATTTTATCCTTTGAAAAATACGTGACACAACTTTCTTCCATTTTCTATTCTTTACCTATCTTTTTTCGTAAAATAATATAAATCAAAGAAAGATATGTTGTTGTTTGTTTTATAAATTTTTTAAGTTTCACAACTACATATATTTTAAATACAATTCAACACAAACGTCAAAATGTAGAGAATTCACTGTAAGCTTGAAAGCAAACTGATGGTACTTTTGTGCGCGTGGAATCGACAAAAAATATAAAGAGACACAAAACAGACAGATAAATAAGCCGAGAGCGACTTGACGCTTTATTTCTCTATATTTGTTGTTGAAGTGCGCCGGCGCTTTCAAAATTTATCGATCGTATGTGAAAGTACTAACATTATACGTGTAGGGTAGTATTGCACTTCTCTGCTGCAGCGCACCCTAAATTCTACACTAAAAAAAATATTTCTCATCACTAATAATATCTTGACAGTTATTAATTAAAAAAAGAAAAATTACTGAAATCACGAAAACTCTTACTTGAATATTGCGATCACTATTGTAATAGTATAAATATAATACAATTAAATACATTTAATTATTCGTGAAGATTTTTCAACCTTTTAATAATAGAATATAATGTATATGAATATAGATAATAAGTATTATTAATTTAATAATTGAAATTACACGACAATTAATAATTATATTAATAAATGGATTTATCAATTTCTTTTTATTTTTTTATTTTCTAAATGATGAAGTATTTCTGAATTTTAAAATGAGTAAAATTAATCGTAATAAGATTTTCATTTATTTTAAAAATAAAATATAAATAAGAAAAAAATTAATTTATAGTATGTGCACAAAATTGTACAAATATCTGTTTCAAATTAAAAAAAAATATAGGTTCAAAATCTTAAAAAATTAAAATTGAAAAAATTTTTAAATTATCAATATATTATTAAATAGAGTAGAATTAAAGTAAATAAATGTTGAATAAATTCTTTGGAAAGTCAATACATAAAAAGGTTAAGAACTTTTCATCGAAATAAGTAGAAGATGTAATTAATATGAACGAAAATATGAAATAAGAATTATTAAATATATTTTATGAAGTAATAATTATAAAACATAATTTCTCATCAACTATTTGATAATAAATAAACATAAAATATAATTTAAGCTTTAGATAATATAAATTTTAGGAAATGCATTTAGAAAATAAAGTTCAATATATTTTTTAAAGATATAGCAAGAAATAATAATGTTTTTTAATATCGTTAAAAATTTTAAAATAAAGTCAAATTATTTATTTACAAAATAAAACTTACAAAAAAATAATGTTAATTTTGTAAATAAAAATTTCTGTAAATGATTTTTCTTATCGTAATGTATAAAATTTAATACATAATTTAAATAAAAAATGTTAAAAAAATTTAAATAATATTTCGAAAAACATAAAAACATATTCTATCTAATATTAATAAAATTTTGTTAAATATTTTATTCCTGTTTTATTATAGTTTTATAACAACTATATGCGTTTATAGATAATTAATTTTCACGTTCATTACATTACATTTTAAAACTTTTCATTCGTAGTAATTTGTATTTAAAAACAATTGTTTCATATTCTAATATTCCAAAAATTGAGTATTTTTTAAAATATCCTATATTCTGTGTCCGTATTGATTATTCAAAAATAATTTTGTTATAATGTTTTCAATTTGGAAATTAAATTTTATCCGTGATTATTATATAACTATAAATTTAAAATTAAAAATTTTTCATTTTCATTCATTTTCAATTTTTTACTAATTTTGAGAAAATGAATCCAATGTGAAAAATGATTTTATTTAATTGTATATAATTATGATTATATTGTAACGAATGTATTGCATTGAATAATGTATTAAAATAATGAAAAACGCTAAATATTTTTTTAATTTAATTTTTTATTTAATCATGAAATAAAAAATAAATTGAAATTAAATTAATTAAAAACACAACTAAAATATCAAATTTAAAATATATAATTTACTATTATTTAATACATGATATATTTTAGTTAATAAAATGCAAAAAAATTTTAAATAACTTTTATTATGTATAAATATTATGGATATTCAAATCAATATTCATTCTGTTAGATTTTAAATATTTTAAATGTAAATAAGCTTATTATTGTTGTTGTTATGAATTTTTGACATATTTACCTATGTATATATATATTACAAATTAAGTTATTAAGTTCAACATACATAAGTTAAAAACATGTATGCATATATATATATATATATATATATATGTATAATTAAAATATGGTAACGATAGTAATACAATATGAAACGGTTAATTATACACGTAAACATATTTTCATAATGTAACAAGTATTAAGAAAATACATATTAATATGAAATTTAGAATAAAAAAATTTCGCAGTCGGTAGGACTCGAACCTACGCTCCCAGAGGGATCTGATTTCTAGTCAGACGCCTTAACCACTCGGCCACGACTGCCAAGTTGTATATTTTTATTAAATTTTGTATATATATAATGAATAATTTTTTTCAAATATTATTTTATTACAAATAAAAATTAAATTCTTTTAAAAAAAACAAATTTTTATTTAATTAAATTTAATTATTTAAATACACATTATAAATGTATTTTAATTATAAATAATAATCTTCGCATGTGAAGCATACATACATAGTCCTCAAGTCGTTCACATGGTGAACTATTCATGGCACCCTTGAAATGTATACAGATGCTATCAACACATAGCACGTTTCAAGCACGTAATTATCAACACATGGTACAATTGAAGCTTACGCACATGCTATCAGCACATAGCATACTTGAAGCATGCCAACCGTTCTCAGGCCCCATATTCTCGGCAAGTACATAGCATACACAAAGCATAAAAGGCCCAAACACCACTTAACTTCTCATCAACTTTATCCGCAGATTTGTTGGACATGCAATAGTGACTTATATACGTTACACACTCAGTACGTGTACCGTACGTATTATTCGTATATCCAATAAGTAACTAATAAACACGTTCAAACACTAGGCAACAGCACATTATTAATTATAACTTCCATAAAATTCTTCTGATAAAACCTTAAAACTAATAACGTAACGAAACTTGTAAAAACAATTCAATATTCTGTGTATATATAAAAAAAATCTTTACATGCCAAAAACTTGGTTAATTTATGTCAAAAATTGAAATTAAAAAAAAATTTAAATTAAAAAAAAATATATCAATCATTGAAGTAAATAATATAATACAATTAATAAATTTCTTTCAATAATACTCAAAAAATTACCCTTAAAAGGATTAGAAAATTTTAATTTAATAATATCATACCGGTAAATTTTATACTGTTTATTTATATTATTATATTTTTTTATAGATAAAATATTAAATATGCATCAAGAAATAGTAATATTATATATATATATAATTGTAATAGCAACACTTACAAAAAATAATATTCAGTAATTATCGATTGAATATTGAAGGAAATTTATATTGCAATTAGAGAAGTTTTAAAAAAAGTTATCGATTATGCTATTGTAAAGGAATCAAGACGTAAGGTTTATCAAAATTGCCTTTTTTATGTATTAAATTTTAAAAATCTTATTATTTGAAAGATTAATAAGTTTAATTGTTATAATCTAATATAAAAATTAACTCGATTGAAACAGAAATGCAATTATTAAATGTTTGACACCGAAAGTTACAGGCTAAGTGTGAAATATAGAATGTTCTGTTACCGAAAAGCTCGCTAATCTTGGAGTCAGGGGTTTTTATAAGATTTAATTACAATTGAGAAAATCTCGCATTACGTACTTAAATATTCTTTCTTAGAACGATAATATAGATAATTTGCGAATTTAAGATTTATAGGATCTCGCATAACTTTTCAGTACATATGAAATCTAGATGTTTTCTTAATAGAACGTCTAATAAATAAAATATGCGGTCATGGCATGATAGCTGTTCGTTTGCGAATCTTAGTAAAACGAACCTTCGGTAATATCAGTTAAATAGATTTTGATATGAAAGTACGCATTCGTAACGTAATACCTGTATGTATAAATTTCATTGGCAAACTTCCAGAAGAAATTAATATATTGATAAACAGATTTAGGCGTACGTTATGTAGTAACCGTATTTATGCTTTTTTCTCTAGAGTCATATTTTAATCGCTTATAGCTATTTCAAGTGCATGCGACTTGTGTTCAGTGGCAGATAGTCGACGCTTTGTAGCCGAATACGCGCAATAGAGTAGATACGCACAGGCCGGGGTGTGTGTGTGTCTCTCTCTCTCTCTCACTCTCACACTCGGTGGAGGGGCGAGAGCGCTAACACAGTAGAATAGATGTTTATGTGCTGTATGTGTGAACGACGTAAGAGTACCTCGATACGTTATATTATGTAATAAATTATTTTAATAATTTGCGATAATTTTTTAAAAAATTTTAAATATTTTTCAAATTTAAATGTTTAAAACTTAGCCTTGTGGATAAAGTTTATTTCTTAAGCCTTCCTTATACTTATTTAAAATTAATTAAATTAGAAAAACAAAATCTTAACTTGTGATTGATACGATTTCGTAAAAAGATTATAAAAAAGTATAAAGTAAGACTAGACTGGTTTTTTATTTTTTTATATTTTTTTTATCTTATTAATAATCAAAGTGAAATAAAGTAATAAAAAAAAGTATATCCCTTATCTAACGTATAACTGTATGTGTCCTGCATTACTTTTTTTTATCTAAAAGAATGTACTGAGTATATTAAATTAATTATACGTTAGTGCGTCCAGTCTTTCTAAATTAATTTAATTACGTATATCATCAGCAAACTTTTGATCTAACTTTCCTAACTCAATACCTGATTCAGTAGTATTCAGTTCAACAACTTTGATCCAGTAGTAATTTGAATTTTAAGTATCTATTACAATTCATGGAAGGCAATACTTTTTAAATTTGTTATTAGTTTGTTACCTCCAAAATCTCTCATAGCGTACATACCATACATGATATCTGGAGCATTGACTTGTTACTTTTTTACTTACTTTCGTAATTAAACAAGGAGCCTTTACAATACATTCTGGTAATCAGCCAAATCAGTATTACCATTCCTACCTGAAGTTATTTTAATATCAGCTAAGTCAAAATCAGTTTTAAATTTATCTGAAAGAAAGTTGACGTGTTCGTTTCATCGGCAGAAAAAATGTCAAGGATTTTAAAGATAGTTGGAATAAAATAACGAATTATTTGTATAATTTTAATGAGTATGAGGGCGTGGCCAAGGAGTTTCTGCTGCTCTGATATTTTTCAAAGCTGTATTGTATAACTTAGTTCGCGATGCTCGTTTTACGGCTGCTTGACGATTTCGCGAAAATTCAACGATATTGAGGCTTCCCGAAATTTCAACGGCGCCGAGGCTTCAAAAACGTCGGCACTCGCTGCTAACCCGATGTCAACGGGTGGCTTACGACAAAGTCAAGTACAAGTATTTAAATTTTGTAGTAAACTTAGCGAAAAAATTGTGTTTAGGTGTCCTCGACATATGTCAATTGTAGTTTAGAATCAAGTTTAAATATATTTTTTATTATTGCATAATAGATACATATACTGCTTCGAATTAAAAATTCATAATACAGAATGCATAATATAGCACTGTTGAATTTTCGCAAAGATGATTTGATTTAATGGTGATAAATAAGTGGGCAAACATACACAACAAATTTTTGTCAATGATGGAATTATATTTTAACAATAAAACTTAAATCACTAATATAGGTAGACAATGATCAATAAACTTATAAAACTAAACGCACTTAACAACTATCTTAACACTACGCACTTACTGAGAACTTATTCACTATGCAATCATATAACTAATATTGAACGTAATTAACACTATGAGCTTAAAGACAATTATATTTGTTTTAAAACTAAATGATTTTAACAAAAAATTATATTAAATGAACTTGTGCAATATGAGTAAATGAAAGTTCCTGTATGAGCATAAACTAGTCGAATGAGTGAGTGTGTGTGTGTGCTGATTTGATATTGCTTAGATAAAGTTATCTACTGAAGTTGGTAACCACTGAGTAACGAACACGAGCACGCCATAATGATTGATCTTATGCCTAATCAATGATAGGCGATCGATGAGCTAATCATACGGCGCATCATATCCATCATCAAATGAAATTATTGATGACCAATTCAAATGAGTGACGCGAAGTTGTCGAGAATGCTTCGCAGGGGGTCGACCGCGCCAATTAGTTATTGACGTGCGATCGACGCGCTCGAGTTGAGTAGCGCCCTCTTTATTGCCACGTAGTAAGCCATCCTTATTGATAATAAATAATTGATCATCGATAATCAGGTGGTGCTAGAGGTGCCAAAACGATTCATTCTCAAACCAGTACAAATAACTAAAAATAAATAATTGTTCTGTAGCCAAAAATTAAAAAAAAATACACAAAAATATACTTTATTTATAGCTGAATAATTATAAATACAACAAGAATAAAGAAGAAAATTACGATAAGAACAACACAAAATGTGAGCACTGTCAATAAGTACACTCGTGTGATTTTCAGTAATGATAGAAAAAGAATAAATGGATTATTATAAAATTGAATGTAGTTTCCGTATAAAATAATATAATAGATAAAAAAAAAGAGATAGTTTTATACTGGCTAGTTTACGTGCAGAAAACAAACACGCCATAGTTTTGGTAGAAGATTTTAATATGGATAATGCAATCGAAAGAATGCAATAACAGGATGGAGCAGGGAGGAGTTTCCAACGATGAAACAAATAAATAGAAAAAAAATTGGTATATTGAATGGTAGAAATGGGGAAGATAAATTTATATATTAAGTGAAATAAAATATCCGTAATCGATTATCTGTTAATAAATGAAGAGATTTAAAAAGAGATAGAAAAATTGTAGGTAGTAATATTTTCATCTTTTGAATCTTTAATAGTTTTACTTTCTAATTTCCTTTTTTAAATTCAAAATTTCCAATCTTTTCATATCCAAATATTAAAATTTCTATCTGAAACTATTTTTTTTTTAATATTTGTTCACATATAATTATCATTTTTTTCCAACTTTTTCCTTTATTTGTCGTTTATATAACTTTTATATTTATTTTCTCTTTTAAAATTAGTTTTACATTGATTAATCTATCGTTTCTGCAGGAAAAAATGTAAAAGAAATATAATGGAAACGAATTTATAAATAAAAACGAAATAAAAGAATAAAAGAGAACGTGTCAAAAATAGGGAAAATAACGAGAGGGATAAAATTGTAAGAGATAACGAAATTATAAAATAACAAATAAAATAAATGTATAAAACAAAGTATAAAAAGCTAAGGTAAATTGTAGTAATGTGAAAAACCGATACAAAAGCGAAAATTTCATCGAAAACAAGACAAAGTACAAAACTAGCGCTGACTTAAAAGTTTAATATAGTGCAGAAATAAAGTATAAAAATAAATATCAAGAAAAAAATTATTAAAATAAATATTTATACATAGATAGATATTCTTATCAAACAATATTATGCATTGTTATATTTGCTTAATTTTTTTACATAATGTTAATTTATTTACAGTTATTTACTTTATTTTGTTTATTGTATCTTGATTTCTTTTTAATGTCATTTGTATTAAGTTTATTTATAGTGTGTTCGTAGGTGTGTTGTTTTTAATTCCTTTGTTATTTTTACATGCTTATTAATATTTCGTTATCCTTTTTTTCGTTATTATTATTCCTTCTCAATGGCAATCCTATATATCATCAAGTTTTTTCTTTCCTTTTGAATTTTTTTAAATTTATCTGTTATGTTTTTCTCCTTTTAGTATTTTTTGCCATTGAATCTCCTTGTTTCCTGTTATTTTACAATCTTCTAGAATATGCTTAGTTATTTCCTGATATTTATTGCATAGTCTACATTTTTTTTCTTCTTGTTTCAATCGGTGAAAGTTATTCCTCACTTTATTTCCCAAACGGAATCTGGTGAGAGTTTTCATTCCTATTTTTCTTTTCTCATACTGTTTTTGTTTTTGTATATACTTTTTCTATCTAATAGACCCTTTAGAATGATAAGCTTATTCTCTTCGGCATAATCCGATTATTCTATTCTTGTTAACCATTGTTGGAGTTGTTCTATGAGAATAATTTCTGCTTTTTTCCAAATATTCTATTCATTTTCTATTTTTATCGTCCACTAATTATCCGACCTTCGGATGCTATTCTAGAATTCTATCTTTTTTTCGCCAAGCGTTGACGGAGGCCTCGCTCCCGAGAGCTCGAGGGCAGGTCCCGCGTCAAGGCGTCGAGGGGGAAATATTCCCTCGCCCCGGGTCCCCTCCGGCTTGTAGGAGGGAAAAACGCTCGCCAACGCTTCTTCTGGGCCTCTCCTGAGTCCCCCGGCGGATGGAGGGCTGGCGCGGGTCGAAGGCCGGAGCTGATGCCGGCGTCGTTGGCTGGAGGCGATGCGCTGGTCCGGTTCGTGCAGCGGGCAGGTTGGCAGAGCGCGGTTCACTTGTCGGACAGGTGCGACACACGTGTCAGGGCAGGTGCGCACGGTGTTCAGGAGGCCTCGTGCTGGCCTAGTCGAAGCCGCTGGTCGCGGACTGCCCCGGAGAGGCGCTCGCTGGGCCGGATGTTCGCCCTGAGAAGGGCGGTTTGTTTTGATGCCGAAGCTGTTGCCGGCTTCGGGGATCTCGCGATGTCGGCGCCCCTAAACCTCTAGGTGCGCGCGACGTCGATATTCGCCCTGAGAAGGGCGGATTGGGGAGCAATATGTGAAGAAATTTATGGCGTAGGCGGGAGCAGACTTCCGTGGTTACGGCGTAGAGTTCCTCCGGCTCTCTTCCAAACTCTCTCTATCCCTTCGGCCAGGGCCCTCCGCTTTAAATAGGCTTTCCCGAGCGGGAAGTCGAACGTGCAGGGCGGCACTTGTTTGGTGCGTTCGAACGTGCACGTCGAACGCATCGAAACGCGCGGCTGGGGCCTTCCCCGCGGCCGTCTACTACACCGACATAATCCGGGCCCTTACCGGCCCCCCGTCGCCTAGACGCGTTTACGACCCCTATCACCCGTCGGGCGACAAGTGTCGTAAACCGCCCGACCCGGATTTCCGATTATGTCGGCCGGGTGTCTATTGTTTTCACCCGTTTACGGCTCCCCGGTGGTCGGTCGCGGCGACGCGCCGCACATTCGGCACGGCCGCGCCCCCCGCCAGGTTGCCCCGGCGCGCGTCAGCGTTTTTGTCCATCTCCTGATTTTATCTTTCTTTAGCTCGAATTTTCTTCCATCTTTTAAGGCTGCTTTCAGGCACTCTTTCATTATTTCGTTTTCTTTATTCGTTCTTATTTTTTTTTTTAAAGTTGATCACTCTTTTAGCAGCCTTGATGTTCAGACTGTTTCTTTTACTGTCTAGCATCAATATCGCGTCTGCGGTTTTTCTATCAACTAGAATCCATTTACAGAATTTTTTTTTTATTTTTTTAAATTCACCATATTCCTTCCATCTCCATACTTCCGACCCGTATAGAGCTAAACCATCCATGAATCCATCAAATAATTTTAATTTCATTTTTAAGTCCTCCTTGAACCACTTATCTCCTAGGTACTTTATTTAACCCATTTCCATTTTAGTATTAGCTTTTTTTTAAGTATTTTATATGCTCGTTGTCTTTACCATTTTGGTTAAATATATAACCTACGTAATTGTATGTTTTGACAGATTCAATGGATTCATTCTTCCATTTAAAGGTTTTTTTTCTCGCTTTGGGGTTTCTTATTCTCATAATTTTTGTTTTATTGACATTTAGATCTAGTCTTTTTTCTTTCAGGTTTCTTCTAAAGAACCTTAGAAGTTCCTTTAATTCTAGTTTCATTTTTACTAATATTACTACGTCGTCTGCATATGAAATTGCTCTAATTTTTTTAGATCCTATTTTATACCCGATGTTATGGCTTTTTTCAGCGAGCTTACTATATCTGCCATGGCTATGTTAAATAATAAAGGGCTCAAGGAACAACCTTATTTTACACCTTTGTTTGTGTTCCCCTCTATAATAATTGCGTTATCTACCTTTATCTTCATTTTTTAGCCACAGTATGATTCTTTTACCAAATTTATTAGAAATTTTTTACCTTCATGCCTTTCACGGCTTTCCATATCGCATCTCTTTTTACATATTGTCAAAGGCCGCTTTGATGTTAGCAAAACATAGAAAAATTTCCCCCTTTTCCTTTTATATTTGTGCGTTGTTGTATCGCTGTTCTTAATATGTAAATTGCTAAAATCGTGCCTCTTCTTTTTCTGAAACCCATTTGAGTTTTTTCGAGTTTTTAACTTTGTTCAAGATGTTTCCTGATTCTTTTTTTTTACAACTTCAGCTAATATTTTATAACCTGTATCCAGTAACGAAATTTCTCTGTAGTTATTTAACACGTTTATGTCTCCTTTTTTGTATATGGAGATTACAATTTCGTTCTTCCATTCCTCTGGGATTTTTTGTAGTTTCAATATTTCATTTAAAATAGATGTCATTTTATTTATTATTACTTCCTCTCCATATATCCACAATTCATTTGTGATTTCGTCTTCACTGGAAATTTTTTTTCCATTTTGAGCTAATATTATAGATTTCTATCTCTTTTATTTAAATAATTACTTTTTCTGCAACTCCCGATTTTTTCTTTTGCTCTTTTTCAGTTTTTTTAAAAGGTACGTTATCTATTTCCTCGTAAAATTTTTTGAAGTGAACTTTCCATTTTTCCGAACATATGTTATTAAAAATTTTTCCCTTTTTTATCCTACCTTTTTTATTAATTTCCAAAATGCCTGGCCTGTTTTATCTTTCCATGCATGATCGATTTTGTTTTCAATTTGTTTTATTTTCTTCTTAATTATCAATTTTCTATATTTTTGTCTTTCAGATCTAAATTTTAATATATCGCTTTCTTTGTTAGAGCTTTTTCATTTTTTGAATTTATCTTTTACTTTTTTTTGCTTTCCCATGTTTTCTTATTCCACCATGACTCTTTGTTGTTATATCTTGTTTTTTTTCTTTTTTTTTTATACTCTCTAGCATCCTTATTTTCAGTTCCTTCCAGCTTTTTATTTCACTACCTAGTTTTAATTTTTTTTTGTATTTTATTATCGATTTTTCCGACCATTCTATAACTTGAACCGTTCTTTCCATTGAGATATAGTCTTCAATATCTTCATATAAGTCTTATTAGAAGGGTTGGTGATCCGATTCAATTCTATCTTCTATGACTATCTTTTTTATATTCTCTTCAACTTCTTGATTTGGTACGATATAATCTATCACTGAAGAGCCTCTCGGTCCATTGTATATGTATTCTTTTACCTCCCCCCGTTCCTTCCGTTCATGATGTATAGACCATTTTTATTTAACTGTTCAATTATTTCTATTCGTTGTTTGTTTATACATTTATCCATGGAAATTCTCTTTTGTGGACCCATAACGTTAATTCCTCCTCCTATATCTTCGATCCTTGCGTTGAAATCTCCTCCTAATATAATTGCACTGTTTATATTGTTCTGTATCCATTCTTTAAAAACTTTAAAATTCTCTGTTCTCTTGTCTCTCATATAAATTAATCCGACATTTATTAATTTCTTTTTGATTTTTATTGTAGCATATGAGAATTCAGAGTTATTGTTTTCCTAGTGCAATATTTGTTTTTCCTTTGTTTTTCTGATGGCCAGACAAAGACTTTCTTTTGCTCTTCCTTTTGTTTTTTCTTTTTTGCACTGTTTAGTAGTAAATTGTAATTTTTAAATTTATTTTCTAAATTTCCTTTAAATTTTTCTTCTATCTACGTTTCAGTAATTCCTAGGATATCAGACTTCTGTATATAGTCCCAGTCTTTTTCTCCTAATTTATTAATACCTGCTATATCCCAGAACATTATACTAATATTATTTTTGTTTATGACTTTTGTACTTTTTTTAATTCCGTTATCTTTAATTTTTTTTTAACCATTTATGTTTTTTTCACTGTAAGTTAGTACTTCTTTTTCGCTTATGACTTTATTATCTTTGAATAACCATGTCTCTCCATTAGGTCTTAATTCATTGCATTTTTTTAACACTGTTCTTCTAGATTCTCTTTCCTTATACGCGGAGGCATTTCTGATGTAATTGTTTTTGTTTTTTTCTTTATTCTTTAGCACTTTTTTTTCTTTTAATATTTTCACTTTATCATTTATGTTTTCACAGGTTATACCTCACTATTTTTTTATAACCTTTTTCTCCTTTCTATGATTTTTTATGTTTACTGTAGCTTTCAATTCTTTTTCTATCCAACATATAACCGTTTTTTCTTCATTTATCTTTCCATGATCTAGTCACGTTATTATTTAATTATTCGTTTTTCTTTTCTTTCCTTTCTCTTCTATTATCCAGATAATTATTTTTCCATTCTGTTCTACTTCTTCTTTTATCTCTAATACTGGCTCTATTTTTTTTTTTTAATTCTTTGATCTTTTTTCATTTTTCTGAGCTTCTATTTTAAACTTTGCTTCCATATCCTCTTTTATTTCCTTAATGTAGCCATGATTTTTTCTTCCAGATCCTTCATCATTGCGTTGTTTTTTTTCATCTCCTCATTGAATAATTTATTTACTTTTTCAGCTATTCCATCGAAGGCTTCTAACTCTTCTTTTTTTGAGAGCTTGTAATTCTTGTTAATGTTCTGCTGCTCATGTTTACAATTTACTCCTCTCTCTCTCTTCTCTGCTTATACCTGTCCCTTTGTTGACGTTTTACTTCTGTTTATCCTACCGTATACTGGAACCTTGATGGTACTGTGTTCTTGTTTATTATATTTAATTGTTGTCTTTCTTTTATATAATACAGCACCACCTGCCTTATCACGAGGTAATCACTATCACAATTTCACCACTTGTACTTAATCTATTTGACTGTTTTTTCTTTTTCTTTTTCTTTTACTTTTTATTAATTATATATCATTTTTCTTAATTTCATAAGCGTTCTCTATCTATATTTATTTATTGTCACTTTATATACTTTTTATTTACACCGAAATATGTTTTTTTTTAATAATTTATCGGACTTTACTTATTTTGCTGTGTCTCTCGTAGTCTAAGACCGGACTCCTAATAAATATTTATATATTGTTAAAAATTAATAGAAGAGAAAAAAAGTAGATTTCTCACCAGGAAAGATAGAAAGTGGAAAAATAAAACTTATGATCTAAAAGAAGGATAAGAGACGGAAAAGGAAAAATACAGAAACTCACAGAATAAAATAGAAGGAGCAGATGAAGAAAAATCAGAAAGATGTAATTGAACTACTAGAAAGGTATCTCTATACTTATAATATTAAAATATTATTATAATATAAAATTATTTATATTATTATATTATAATCATTACGCTTATAATATTAAAAAAAAAAAGAAATAAAGAATATCAACAACAATGTGACAATAAATATCAGAAAAGGGGAAAGAAAAAAAGAATTTAAAATAAATAGGGGGATTAAAGGAAATGGAATAAAAAGATACAAAATATAATGTTAAAAAAGCAAAAATAGATAAATTTATTTATATATTTATGTTTATTTATGGAAGTATAGAATTTATTATAAAACTAAGTCATATAAAGTTAGAAGTGTTAAAGGAATTATTTAATTAAAAAATATTAAAAATTTAATATTATTTTATTTTCTCTAAACCTTATATATGAAGAATTTTTAATATAAATAAACAATTGATAATTGTAAATAATGGCAATAAGTATAAAATGTATTTAAGTTACATGGATAAAAAAATGTTATTTAAGTATGATATACATATCATGACTAACATGTATGTAAGGAAATGTAACGTCATCGTGATATGCGTTACTATGAAAGCAGTTACGTTCTCATGTGAAGCCTTATCTAAAAAATATAAAGTAAATAAACAAAGAAACAGAGGCAAATATTTCAGATTGCAATTCGTAATTTTTAAATCATATCTCTGATACCACAGAAAATGACGATGATATAACAAATTAAAAACATAAATATGCAGATATTTAAAAATACATACCACGATATTTTTTTTCGCAACCTTCAAATATAAAAAAAGCATAAATGTATATTTGTAACTAAATTACTAAACATAGTAAAATCATTTTTAGTTATGGGTAAATAAATATGTAGTTGTTGAGGTAAAATAATTGATACAATTATTTGAAACTAATTATTTATTAACCGTAAAGCACTACAAATATATATATATATATATATTTAGCTACTTTGTTGTACAAGTCCAACTATTGGCGCGCGTGAAGCCTTGTTCCATTTCTTTAAATTAGACATTCTTTTGCGTTACATGATATTTATTATGTATACTTAAAATCTAAGTAAAAACTAAATTCATGTGTCCCGCGGCACTTGAAATTTTTTCCTCAGATAC
The DNA here is from genome assembly GCA_018907185.1 of Platyscapa corneri. Lineage (NCBI taxonomy): Eukaryota > Metazoa > Arthropoda > Insecta > Hymenoptera > Agaonidae > Platyscapa > Platyscapa corneri. Next base: position 277,951 of record JACCHW010000103.1, on the reverse strand, counting down.
CAGATATTTTTATTGCAATTCGAACAGTGCCGAATTATCATAAGCTTCAGGCCGCGGCGAACAATGATCGAGGCCGTTACTTACATGTGGCGCATAACTTCTTCGAGTGTATGCTACAAATACATAATTAATAAAAGTTAATTATAACATTAAAAAATATTACCGTTCAAACTAAGGAAACACGTGTAAGGAATAAATAGTCTTTTTTATACTAAAAATCATTCAACTGACCATAAAATGTAATATCAAAATATTAAAAATTATACAGATTTAAAAATTTACGTTTTTGATATCAAATTTATCTGTTTCGGATAATTTACAGATTTTCGATATTAGTGACTTCAGTAGCACTGTACCATATAATATTACTTTCACTTGGATTAGATTGTTCATATTCATGACTCCTTTTTTCTTTTAGCCTCTTTCAATGACAAACTATTTTTCATTTAATATATTATTAGATACTGGAAATTTTATTCAAAACAATTAATTCAAAACATAGTTCTTTATAAACTCTAGTAATTCTGTGTTTCGAAATTTTCAATTCTGATAAGTACTTTTTTTCAACTTTGATTTGAATATTTTCATTGCAGTATTTAAAGAAGGGCTTACAGTTTAAAAGAAAAAATAAGATAATCTCAACACTATATATAATGTACCATTAACGAAATTACATTATCATCACAAATCATAGATCTTTCACATGTATAAAATCATATCGATAATTCCATTCTACTTATATTTCTAAAAATTCATAAATCTCGATTTTACCGACGCATATATAATTGGCTTAAACTTTATCTTTCACATTTATTATAATAATTATATGTTTATCATTATTTTTTTTTACCATTATTATTATTGTTTTTTTTAAACCGTTATTATTATTATTATTTATTATTATTTATTATTATTATTATTATTTTTATTATTTATTATTATTATTGTTTATTATTATTATTATTATTATTTTTATTATTATTATTATTAGTCTTACTTTATTGATAAATATATATTTATTTAAGTACTCGTTCATAAAACTATAAATAAATATTTAGATTTTAAAAATTGTACCCAATTTGAAGTATTTCGAATTTTTTATATATTTCTTTATTTTTTTCTTTTATTTGGCGCACAAGCTTATCTTTTTTATAATTTAAGTTTTTCATAATATATTTTATTAAATCTATTATTTCTACACATTCTGTATTTTTCCCATTATTTTTGATAAATATTATTCACATTTTGTTTTCCATTTAAATCTTTATATTCTAAATGATTTTAATTTTTTTACTTTTAAACTCTCTTTATACATTCCTTGTTTCATATTTCTGATATTTCTATTTTCATAACCTAACTTACTTAATTTGATTTAAACCATTCTTGTATTTGTTATTCAGTATTACCATTCTCATAATTACCATAAAATCTTATTTATTTTGTATTTGTTTCTTCCTTTTTATTATGTTGGCTATCATGCAATATTATAATTGAAAACCAAAATAAAAAATAGTTGTTCTTGGTTTTCCATATTATTTCATTTTGTTCTTTTACTTTTTCTATTTTTTTCCACTATGTATCTCATTCTTTCTTATTATTACAATTGTTTGAAAAATATTACTATTATTTTTGCCTTTGCTTTTAATTTATTTGTTTACCTTTTTTGCTGTTATAAATTTTGTCTTATATCTGTTTTGATGTATCTTTTTTTACTTTTAAACATTATTGTCTACTCCAGCATATTTTCATCTAATCAAAACTCTATTCAGTATCATGTATAATACAATATAATAGTCTATATAATTTTTTACAGAATATACATGGTAAATAGGATGTTAGGAGAAAATCAAAGGTCTAGAAGATTAGCAAACATAAAAAGAAAAGATAATAAATGATTCGAATAAAGAGACCTTCATATTGACAATAAACGAAATCAAGTAGTGGACAATGATTTCACATTAAATAATAAACTAATAGCATCATTACTGGATTGTGTAATAGTGAATCGAAGGGAGAGAGAGAGAGAGAGGCAGTAAATAAAATAATCTAATGTCTCTAATAAATTTAATTTAATTAGATTGTATAGTCAAAAAAATATAGAAAATTAAAAAAAAAAAAAAAAAAGAAGTTACAAGCGGAAATAATCGAAATAATATGAGAATTAGTTCATGAGTTCTGAGTAAAAAAAAAATTAAAAATATAAAGACATTACAAAAATTTAAATAGAAAAATAAAATAAAAAAGATTAAAAAGATAATGAAAAACGACAAAAAAGAAAATATATAAAAATAATTTAAAAAAACAAGAATTAATAAATTGGATAAACCTTTTAAAAACTAATTAACAAAGGAAAAAAATAGAGGCACTAAAAAAAAAGAATCGTAAGAAAAAATATATAATGTGAATCTAATATAGGTCCAGGACAAAATGAAAACACAAAGTACAGTAAGTACATCTGAAAGTACAGAAGGCAGACATTAATGTAAGACATGTCGTGAATCATTAATAAATGAAAGACAATGAAAGAAATGCAGAAGTGCAATACTGATGGTAATTTTTAAAAAAGAAAACAGGAAAGACACGAGTACAATTTAGGAATAACACTAATGTATTTATAAAAATTATATAAATACGTTAATTATATAAAATAATATAGGAAAATGTTTACAGTGTATAAATGCATTCGATAAAAAAGTGAAAATTATGAAATGTATAAAAATGGCGGGTATAAAAAAGTATTAAATTAATTAGAATAAATGGGGAAAACTGAAACTAATATAACAGAATCAAGCATGGTTTACTAAATAGATCAATTTTATGAAGCAATCACAAATTAATACATAAACTACAAATGTCAGTATTTGCAGAAAACAAGTAAGAATTAAATAAATCAATAGGATAAAATTAGTTTAATCTCAATATGAAACTTATAAACTAATTAGTTTAAGCTTTATGAATTTAGGAATTTGACGTGTACCAATTTGGTCAGAATATATGATACAGTTTACTTACATTGGTGTGTATAAAAACCGATTGACTATACAAATTGCATTGGACAAATGGTCAAAAAAATAAAAATTACACGAATTATAAAAAGTAGCAGAATTCTAATCAATATTACCATATATTGCGAACCCAAAGTGATCCGGCCAATCAAATTTAAATCCTATAATTCTGATATGTCATAGAAGAATTGGACGATTATTCTTCGGCATCATTCGTATGAGAAGAAAGTCGACGAAGATTATGGTTGCATTTTCAGTTAAGCTTTAATTCACCCTCCCCATCTTATTGGCGTGAGGATTTTTTTGCTTAAGTCAAAATGTTGTTAACATAATAAAGAGATCAATAATTATAATATTGTGTGTTGGTATAAGCAGTTAGCGTCCGTACGCGATGCCGGCTATCCCCTAATTTACCAACTCTTACTTATTTTATTATTCATTTTTGCATTCTTTGATTACTATACGATTGTTTTATGATTTATTATTAAAATATTATTCATTCTTTTTTCTTTATTATCCTGTTTATTTGCTTTTTTAAAATGAATCTTTATTCACTTTTCTTTTCTCTCTCTTACATTCAATTTTACCAACTCTATTATTTATTATCATCTATTTTTCTTATAATACTTTCTCTCATACTTGTAATCTGTTCGTAAATTTATTTACAATTATTCTAACGTTGTTTCCACTATCTTAAGTGTTCTCCGACTAGCAATAGTATATTTAATCGCTAAGACAGACTTTCCTCTATCTTCAGTCTTAAATCTGTAATATTTTGTTCTTTAATTTTTTTATTTTTACAGTTTGGTTACAAAAGCATTTTTCTTTTTTCTCTTCATCCCTTAAGCTGTTTAGTAGATTCTAGCCTACCTTCATCTTTGCTGAGTTATTCTTCATCTTTTTTATACTTTGATTGTTTGGTATTTAGATATCATTGTCTTTTAGATTTAAATGTTCATTGATTAAATTAATTGAATTAAATTTATTATTGTTTAGTGTAATTTTAATTTAGTGTATTAAAATTTAAAATTCATATATATTTTATTTTATTTACTCGTTATTACCGACTCGATTGAAATTTACACTGGATTGATTGAAGGAAATAAATAATAAATGGCAGTCACTGTATTTTCTTTTTTTTTGTATATATTGAAATTTAGCCTGCATGATTTTATAATAGACTATGATTATTATTATTATTATTATTATTATTATTATATATATATATATTGACTGTTGATTATTATATAATAGACTGTTCTTATTTTTAATAATCTCTAGCTTTATTTACAGCACTCGCACTTATCAAAAATGTCAGCACGATCGCACGGGGGATGAGTAAAACTGGCCTTTTCGTGTCGGATGACAGATCAGAAGTGCTTTGTATCTACCTGTCGTACTACGTTTAAATGCTTAGTTTTTACCGTTACATAATGTAATAGTTTCAATTTTTCCTGGCCATACAATTAGCATTACAAATATCTAATGGGGCCGATTGAACCGGCCTAAAACGATCGTCCGTCACCCAGCCTGGCACCTAGATTTCCGGGGAAAATCCTGGAAAATTCTTATTGTGTTCTTACCCGACACCAACCGACACCGTCGTTTACGACTCGGGCTGGTGCGATGCCGGTTGCCCCCGGGGGGATTCCCATGAGACATTCCGTTGGCAATAATAGACAATTACAAAATATTCAACTCAATATCGACAATATCAAATAAACGTTTTGTTCGAATACGAGCTATAAAATAAGAAACTGCTCGATTTCTCGTAGTCGCTTTATTTATACTATTCGTTTCCGCTTTTTTCCCTACTTCTCGCCGCAATCTGCATACACTTTTCCGAGTGTCGTAAATTACATTTTATAAATTATTTTCATCGTTTCATTCACGCTTGTTGTGCTCGTTGTAATTTTCGTCTTATTTCGTCACAGTTGTTCGCGCTCTCACCCATATTGCAGATCCTATTTTGTGTGTGAGTCAGGGAGGCCTCCCCTAGACTATCAGGCTCGCTGGGGCCAGTCTGCTAGAAGGCGTTCTTTCGCTTGCACAGCCGCTCATTGGACATGCATAGTCACGAGTTCTCACTCTCTCTCACTCACTAATAGACGCCTACACACACACACGTATACACGTCACACGCATACTACGTACATCCCCACATACATAATAAATTAAATAATAAAAAATACTATTTTTAAAAATTATTCGGAAAAAATGAAATATACCTTTAAATTTTTTTTCAATTATAATAATTTAATATATTTTTTTTAAAAATACAATTAACCTCTCTTTTCTATCAGAATATAGTTTATAGACTAATGACTTACAATATAATAAATTAATAATTATCATAAAAAATTTCGTTTTAAACGTAAGAAAGAATCAACTTAAGAAATAATCAACAATTTTATATTTTTTTAAATTAAAATTCACTAGGAATATAAAATGTTAAGAAAACAAAGTTGAATACAATGAAATTGTGATAAAAAGGAAAGAATAAAATATTAATAGAATGATGGAGCAGTGGGAAAATAGTTAAATCAATCGAATAACGAGCTTATCAAGTTGGAGCATAAAAGTAAGCCAATCACAGATTCAATTACTGATATAAGCTCAGATACAGAGAGAGGGAGAGAGAAAAGCGCAAAAAATCTCTTCTCTACTAATCACGGAAATGCGACAGTGAATACATGCAGACGTTGAATTTTAAAGCTGATGTATTCTTATTTTTTAACACTAAATCATGTGGGTTTTTAATCTTCATTAATATATTACATTTATACTAATTGGGAAAATTATTGACAAATTTTTTATTATTTCATTATAAATAATTCAAATATAAAATTAAAAAACGTTCTAAAAAATTTTCATTAATTAATTTCTAAAGTAGGTATATAATAGGAAAAAGTTTTATATTATTAAAATTATTATTAATTTAATTTAGTAAGCAATTCTTTTTTATTTAATGAGAAAAAATTTTCTTTAATACTTTTATTTAAAAATTTAAAGTTGAATATTCCATATTTTAAAAATAAATTTATTATCTCAATCTAAATAATTATCAATAATTATTAAGTATGCAAATGCATTTCAGAGTACGCATCGGTTCTTGATTACTGTTATTACAAACTCCATATGATTTTATATTGTCCATCATACATTTTATATTGCAATTTTTTAAATCACAATTACAAGTTACTTCTGAAAAGAATGATTTGTTACATAAAATAATAAAAAATTTATTTAAATTAAATAACTCTAAGGTTCATTATATATTAAAAAAACTCTTAATTAATAATATAAATTATAATGAAAACTAAAAAGATATATCGATTACATTTGAAAGTATAAACTGATGATAAATCAAATAACTAAAATTTGTAAGTTTATAATATATTGTAATCCCATTATCTAAATAATAAAATAATAAAATTTTAATACTTATCAAATACATATCAATTTTATTGTTAAAAAGCAATGCATGTCGAAATATATGAATTAGCAACACTTGATATTAATTAAAAATTAAAGTTATAAATTAAAAAATTTATAAATTTTTGAATATAACTATTTGTAAAATATGTATTGATGAAATTAAAAGTAGATCTCGATTTTTTTTTATAATTGTATCGATGTAAAAAAATGTATTTAAGTTAATTACTTTGAGTAGTACCTTTTTAGTAGAGTAAATTAGTTTCTCAAATATGAAATATTTATGTATAAAATATTTTTTAAATATTTTTTCTAACTCAATCTTATATATAACAATGTATATTATTATGATGTTATTATTCTTCTCTATATTAAAAGTATAAAGGTTTAAAATCGTTAAAGTTTATTTATATGTATAATAAAACTACGAATAAATTATTTTAAATACTTAATAAACCATAAAATGTTAAAAAATAACTTATAAGAAATAGAATTTTAATAAGTTGTAAAATAAATATAGCTACATACCTAAAATTAGAATTATTAATAAAAGCATACAGGAGAAATAGATTTCCATTTTAATTTAAATATTTTTTAATTTAAAGTGTTAAACAACTTTTTAACTTTTTATTCTTTCTACATTATTTTTTATAAACTTTAGAACCCAAATATATACTCATACCTATACAATTATATAATTATTATAATTCAGAATAACGTCTACTAATTATTTTAATTATGAACATCCTTACAATTCATAATCATAAAATTAGGGTAAATTAAATAAAATTACATTTCCTGTTGTTTACTGTTCTGTTGTAATACTATAATTTAAAAATAAACGCACAAAGATGGTAAATATATCCAAATAAAAAAATATAATGAATAAGTCTGGAAATATTTTTTAAATGTATATTGATATATATAAAAAAATGTTTTGTATAAAAAATATTAACTTTATTATTAGTATGATATAAAAAGTATACAAATAAAATGAATAATGAAATATTTTGTAAAATCGTTTAAAAAAAATATTATTATAAGATATAATTTATTCATTATTAAGTAATTAGAAATATAAAAATAATATTTTATTTTTCACTTAATTATTATGTTAAATTCTTTGATGTATAACATCCTAATTGTTGCCACATGATAAATTGATTAACAGACTTTTTTTAAATTTAAATGTTTTATTGTTACATTAATTTTTATAAACGACACCAATAAAGCAATATTATTAGTAAAGATGGTTCTGACTTTCCGTACTGCTACTTTTTAACATGTATAAATAGAGTTCTTTATTCTTTATTCATTTACTATTGTCTATGACACTGTTTAAATATTAAAATTTTAATCGTCGATAAAATAGAATAAAATATAGAGATATATTTAAATATATTTTATAAATATGCTATCAAATAATTTATTGGTTTTTGTAATCTATAAACTAAATTTTTCGACGCAGTAATATAATTTCTAGTATAACCGTAACTTTAAGAGCTTAATTACAATTAACAACGATATATGCATAATATATGTAATGTATTTGTATTATAATAATATATATACATAATATTACAATAACATATTTATGTAATTTATTGGATTGATAATAATAATAATAATAATAATCATAATCGTAATATAATATAGTATGTAATTATTTATACATAAAATAAGTCCAATAATTCTTAATGTACTAATATAATAATGTTGATATTTTATTGTTTTTTTTTTTTAATATTATTAATAAATTTATTTTAGTATTAATTTTTTTATTATGTTTTTATGCCTTACAAAAGATATATAAAAGAAAATACAATTTTCTTTAAAACAATACAACTCTTCCACGTTGAATTTTCAAACATTTCTATGATTAACAGAAATAACTAAAAAAAAACGTATAGCTGCAATTAGAATTATCAGTGATAAAACAGTACAGGAATCTTTTTATAGCATTATTTTTTGTGAATATACCTAATAGGTTCTTATAAAGTTATATAATTAATATCATTTTAATTCCAAATGAAGGTACTTTTTGGACTAACTTCTGATTTTCTTTTTTATGTAGAACTTATTTTTACTATTTATATAATCCTATTATGTTTGTGTTATCGAATTCAATGTGTTACTACAAATTCAGTTTATTAATCGTACCTTACAGCTTCCTCAGATGTTGAAAATTCATCTGTAAAGAAAAAATAATATTTTACGATCTTTAATTTTTACAATACTAAATATTTTAAAAATTATCTTACTTTTTGTATAAAAATGTTACTGCAATATTATTTAAAACATTTATATTTATAAATAAATATTATATTTTTCAAAAGAGATAAAAATATCAATATTAGATAAATACTATGCAAGAAGAATAATAAAACGACATATTTGCAGCTTTTATTAACCGTAAGTTTATTAACGTTGAGTATGTAAATACATGGAATGGACAAGTTCTGCATGGAACGAAAAGCCAATGTATACGTAGTAGATAAGACTAACTATGATCAGAGCCGTAGGACCTACATCGATCCTTCGATGTTCAGATAGATATATTTGGAGGCACACGTATTCTGAAAATTATAAACGGTTATCTCTTAGAGAGCGAAAACCGTTTTTGAAGCGCCACCCGTGAAATCCCCGTAATGTGGGCACCTCCCAAGCGGTAAGACTGATGATTCATAAATGAGGCGATTTAGTAACACAGGCTTCTCCCCATAGTAACAGGGCCGCCCTAGATGTGGATCGGTATGATAGAAAGGGGAATTTATTCTTACACCAATATCAGACTGGCCTGTTGGGTATGCGATGTAATCGATGTTGTGGAACAAAATAACGTGGACCAACTTGACTTCCAGTAATAACTAGATGGATAGTAATTTTCTAGCCACTATTGGTGAATCGGCTTCGGTGAATGCGTTTCTCCGAATCATGTCTGCCGAAACTCTTCCAAAAGATGAACGCCATGTTCAAGGCGAATATGGAGAAAGAACAGAAGTGGGCTAGTGAAGACAGACATGTTATATCTCGACATGATGTATCTAGTTTGGTATCGTTTACAGACATTCGTTGAGGCCATACTAACTATATAATTTCTTTTTTATACGGAGGTTCTCATTTATTTTAAATAACTGTTCTGCAGTACATATTTTTCCTAATAAAATATTTCTTCTTTTGTCCATAAATTGAGTGTGTTCGTTGTTTTTGCTCATCTATACTATAATTGTGTATAAGTATATATACTTTTATAATTATATAAGTTTATTTTGTTACTTTTTCAAAAAATTTCGATTTTTTCTTTATTGCCTTTTTTCTTGGACTTTATTATTTTGATTTTATTTAAACATTCAGTTTTAAGATGAAGTTCAGATACCGATTTTAAATAAAGAAATGTTCGATTAAAGTGATAAGAATAGGTTTAATACAAAAAAAATATAGTTGACTAGAATGTATATACATGGAAGACTATACATGTGTTCTAGCACATGGCCCGTACAGTACTAATGCACTCGAGTGCTTCGGTGCATAACGATACTGCAACGGCGCGTACCGGTACTCACAGCGCCGACTAATGGTACTCACTGTGTCTAGTTCTTATGCTATGGTAGCGCCTCACCACGCAGCAGCATACCGTCACTCACACCACCATTGCTCGTTACTATCGTGCGGCGGCGGGTCGATCAGCTGCATCGGTGTCTCTGCCGATCCATCGCGTACAGTCTGCTCTTCCACAGTATTATCAACAATTTTTAAATTTCTCCTCTATATTTATCAATGCTATATTGAAAACTTTAGAATTAATCGTAAATTCTCACCTACTGTCTCAATTTCAAACATTCTGTTTTATAATTCATGCTTAAAGATATAAAGTACCAAGATTTATAAGAGTAAGATGCAATAAGAAATACTTGATCCATTACCAAGTTATACAGAATTTTAAAAAATTTTTTACATAACTTCAAAAAATAAGATTCAATAAGTTTTTCTATAATCATCAAATAACGAGCTGAAATATTAACCTCTTTTTTACATCTGATATTCTCTAATCGCAAGGATATACTAGCAAACAATGAGTAACAATTTTCTCATAGTGTAATTGTTGTAATCTGTGTATTGTGCTTTGGCATAAGGTATTGCGCAATACACAGAGACAGGCGCTACACAGGCGAGCCGCTACGTCTGTGTGCGTGCGCGTAACGTCTCCTTAACGACGCCATGATAGTCTATTGGTATATCTATAGATAGGACGCTGTGTGCTTGATAGCTCTTTATTTACTACAGATTCATTCCTTGTGATATATATTTAAACTAAAGGATGATTATATATAAAACATATATTAGAAACTATATTTTACTATATTGTGTGTTATTTATGTGTTCCCCTATCCTACAAAGCCTCCAATACAAAACTATACACTTCAATCATCTAATAGATTATAGGCCTCTGAAATCTTCCACTGCGCAACTCTGCTGGAGGAGGAACACTTGGATAATTCGACACCACATAGTGTAAAGTGTAGTGGTGTACTCAAATATAATTCCAGATTATATCTAAGTACGCAAGTGCAATTTTTTTTTTCATTCTTTTTATTTTGTGAGTGTCGAGTGAGCAAAAGGAGAAAAAGTAAGTAGATTATTTTTGAATAAAATAAATCTATCTAAATAATGGAAATGGGAAGGCCAATATCTGTATATAGAAGGTAAGCCTAAGTAGTTTGAACTTACTTTCCTCATTTCTAAGTATATTTTTGGGAGGTGCGAGCTAAAATGTTCTCTCGTCCGGAGGGAGTTGGAAAATTTTCGCATCAAATTCATACTGAGCTGTGTAAGCACTACTGCTGTGTAAACTCAGTTAACTTTAAATGTCTCCAATCGCCTTGGTGAGTGCACAGCCAGTTTTATAACAATTTTTTATAAATAAACGAAGGGAGGCTGTGCCTATCTTATCATCTAATAGTAATGAGAATGAATGATTTAATTTTAACTATTTTTATTATAAATAATAAAATAACAAACTTCGATGACAGAACAATTTTTTAGCTGACTCTATCGACTTTGTAGCTAGTAAGAGCTACTAATCTCTTTAATAAATTTTATAATTCTTGCTTTAATTATTTAGAAAAAATAAATAATTTTTAATAATACTTAAATAATAAAATTTGGATATTGAAACGATTATAATTAATTTAATATTTTTAGAAAATAATAAGTTTCATAATGTTATTAAAAAATATTGTTTTAATACTTTCAATGATAATTTCGAATTTTTGATGACGAAAAAAATAAAATCGAATAGTTACGCTATTATATATTATATTATACTAGTAATCACATACCTTTTATTAGTTGTAAGATATCATGAGAAGTTTTAAAATATTTTTCTCCATTAGCATCAAAAGCTACAAGAATCTTTTGTGTATCTTCACACCAATTCCAAAATATAAGTTTTTGCTTACGTAACTCTAGATCTGAAAGCAATAACGACAGATTTTTAGCAACAGTGGCATCAATATTGTTCACATTGCTTCCGTCAAGAATGATTATATTCATAATCCTTATCTCACACCTAAAAAAGACATTTTGTATTAAAATAAAAGCCAATCATATAACAATTATTTAAAATATATATGAATAGAATTTTATTAATTAAGGATGAAAACGGGTTCATCGACCATAGCTGTAAAAATAACGATTAATTTAAAACAGTTGCAGTTGTTTGACATGTTTTGGCAAATTCACGATGAACGTTGAAGACAATAGACCTGTGCCTAGATAGTTAAACGTTTATTTATAAAATAATTAAAGCTTAGTGCATTGAATTATGAGCTCTGAGCATAATAATCGTTAGCTGCCTCTCCTCTATTGTAACTATGTCACTAATTATGAAACAACTAACGTAGGTTTCTTTTACTCTTTATCTCTAGCTCTCTCTCTCTCTTTCTCTCCCGCTCCCTGTCTATCTTAAAATAATACTATCTCTTTCTTACACTTTTAATTCCTCTAGCTAACTCTACTGTATATATTCTCTCTCTCTCTCTTATCTTATCTTATATTAAACCTTTCTCTTTTTCGTCCTTACACTTGCACACATTTTCTCTGTCTTTCTCTTTAGTGCGCGCTCTCTCTCTCTCTCACTCTTACACTTATACTTTATGTCTATCGCTTACAATTATACTCTCACTCTCACGTTTACTTTTATACTATACCTTACTCTCTGTCTCTCTCTTACACTTATACTATACCTCTCTCTCTCTCGCTTACAATTGTACTCTCTCTATCTTGTTATATTTATATCTGCTTTCTCTGTTTCTCTTTATATCGATATAAATATACAAACAAAAACAAAAGTAGATATAGATATAAAGAGTGAGAGAGAGAGAGAGAAATAGTTAACATAGGTAAGTGAGAGGGTGATATATACAATATAGAATTTAAAGGCTTTTTTTCGTCTTCTGTTAGCACGCAGGGAATTTTTTTATTTCGAGAATTAACGAATTAATAATCGTTGAACAAATAATCGGCAATTCCGTTATGGAGAAAATAAACAATCAAGTTTTATAAGATTTAGAAAATTAAGAAAGGGGAAAAACATATATAAGACCGAGTGTGGAACTCGCAGCAGCTTTTTGTACTTTTTCATATACATTCATATGTGTCACAAAGAAATAAAAGATTTATAACTTATTTATTTATATTTATTTTATATAATATATAATATAGATTAAATTTTATATTTAATAACTTATTAGAAGAAAAACAATTCAGTCTAATTACAAATCCTACTAGATCTTGCTTAGATAACAACAACTATATATATATAATTGAAAATAACACGAGTAATAAGTATTTTTACAGAAAAAACAAAAGGGATATAAAAAAATAAAACAATAAAGAGAAGAAAAAGAAAATAGAAGTAAATAAAAGTAAAGAAATAATCGAAATAGTAAAAAAAAAATTGAGATAAGATTAAAATTTTTATATGGAATAGTGAGAGGAAAATAGAGAGAACTTACACACGTGAAGGTTGAGAAAAAAAATAAAAAAGAAAAGTAATAGTAAATATAAAGATAAAGTTCGAAGAGTTAGGTAACACGTGGCCTGATCACCGCAAGCGCTGAGCGCAAGTCCAAATAAAGAGTATAGATAGAGTACATAAAGAGAGAGCTTGCGACATAAAGGTGGTGACACAATGAGTAAAAACTTGGACATAAGAAAAGCACCGAGAAGTGAAGTGACAAAAACAGCATAGGCAAATGTTAACACATCAGAAAAGCCAAAAGTAAACGATAAAAAGGAACTAGAAAATATCTGTAAAAATCTATTCGAGATCAATAGAAAAGAATGAGAAAATAGTATAGAAGAGTTAATAAAATAAAGTGAATGAGGCATTCGAGGAGATGAGGTTTGAGTGAGACATGGTCTGATGAAGGAATAGAGGAAAGGAAGAAAAAGGTGTATGAAGAAACCACAAATAAAATAAATAAAGAGTGGAAAAGTATAAAGAATAAAATAGAAGAGCTAAAAAATTTGAGAAGGAGATAAAGGCTATAAGAAACAACGCAAAGAAAGAAATGGATAAATTGAAACAGAAAGTAAAAAGTAACGATGAAGAAAGGAAAAAGATGAAAACAAGGTAAGTAGCTTAGAAACAGAAATAGAACAGATAAAAAAGTCAGAAAAAGCAATAGAAGAGAGAGAAATGGAGAAATGCGGAGAGGAAGAAGGAAAAACAAAGATTTTAAAAGAAAAGCAAATAGAGAAATTAGAATAGATCTTAGAACAAAAAGAAAGAGAGAGAGAGAGAAAAACAACTTAGTTATTGTAGGTTTAAAAAAGGAATGATATACAAAGAAGAAGGTATTAATGAAAAATAAAAAACTAGGGATAAATACTAAAGTGAAAAAAGTATGGAATATAGGAAAAGAGTTCAATGGTTGATAGGGGGGGGGTAGAGTTAGCAGGAGTCGAAGAAAAAAATAATAATGAAGAAGAAAGTTATACTAAAGGGAACATCTATTTACATAAATAATGATGTAACCTTTAGAGAAAGAGAGAAGAGAAATAAAATTGGAGATAAATGTAGGAAACTGAGAGAAATAGGAAAAATATATTATTATAAAGGTAACAATGTAATAGGTGACGAAGAAACTTGGGCATTGAGCGAGCTAAAAAACCAATGGTTTCGGTGGGAAAAACATAGAGAAAGAAGTGAGCAGGCATGAATGTATAAAGAGTAAGGCAAATAGAGAATCAATGAAGAAAAGCATAGACGATAGGAAAATAGCGAACATAATTAATATAGATATAAGAGGACAGGAAGAAACACAAAACAGGAATTTGAGAAGATGAATAGGGCACACAGAAAAAGGGAAGAATTAAGGAGAAAATAGATAAACAAATAAATGGTGGTTCAAAAGAGAGATACAATGAGAAAGGCAAAAAAAGAAAAGTAACAATGAGAGGTAATAAAAAGAATGAATATAATAAAGTGAATTTAGGCTGTTGGAATATTGCCGGATTATAGAACTTAGACATAAAAGGATGAGAATTGATACAGTGTTGGGATATTATAGGGTTAATGATAACATGAATAGAAGACAAAAATAGCAATTTCATTAAAGAGAAATTAAAAAATTATAATTTTGTACTAAATCACGCTACCAAAGAATTTACTAAAGGTAGAGCTAGGGGGTGGTTTTCACAGTTAGAAAAAATAAAGATTAAAAATAATTAAATTAAAAAAGGTAAATGAAGAAATTATATGGGCAAAAATTAAAATGGAGGATAAGAAGTTAATTATAGGTGTACTTTATATGGGCAAAAAAAGAGGGGAAAATTTTGAAACTCTAAAAAAAATTGTATGAAAAAGATAAAGAAGAACCACTAATTTTTTGCGAAAATTTTAATGCTAGAACGGGATAAAGAAGGAGTGGATAGACATTTCGGGAAAGAACAAAGAACATCTATGGACAAAACAATAAACTCAGAAGATAGAAGACTAATTGAACAGGATAGAGAATAAAGGTTTATTTGTATTAAATGGAAAAGGGGAGAAAAAATTATGCCTTCACATTCAATAATAAAATAGGGGCATCGGTCATAGATTATATAATCATAAATGAAGCGGCTGAAAATATGATAAAAAAATGGAAATACTATAGAACATACACTCAGATCATTAACCTTTAAAAGTATTGGGGTGGAAAGAACTAAGAAATGGAAAAGAGACTAACGAGAAGTTTAAAAAAGTAATCTGGAATGAAGAGGCGATAAAAGAGTATAGGACAAAATTTAAGGCCATAGATGAAGCAACATGTTGGAAGAAATTAAAATAATCGATGATTAATGCAGTAACAATAAAAAAATATAATAGAAAAAGGAATAGGGGGAACCGTGATGGGATAAGGAATGCTGGGATAAAAAGGTGGAAGTGATAAGTGCATATAAGAGACGGAGAGAAAGTGTAGCTAATGAGAAGAGAAAAGAATATCTGAATAAGAGAAAAAGTTACAGAGAACTTATCAGACAAAAGAAAGTAAAGTTTAAAGAAAAAGAAATAATAGAGGCTTGTAACGATAAAACAGGTAAAGCTTTCTGGAAGTTAGTCAACAAAGGAAGCAGGAAACGTAATGAAATTGGAAATAATATAAAAAGCACAGAGTGGTTACACCATTTTAGTAAAGCCTTTGGGAAGCACCCAGAGAAGGATTTGGAATCAATTATAAAGAGTTTAGTAACAGAGATAAGCAGACGGAAGGAAAATATGGAAGACTTCAAGAAAAAAGAGATATGGTTTGTCATAAAAAAATTGAAGAATAAAAAAGTACCAGGTGAAGACAAAATAATAAACGAAATGTTAAAACATGGTGCAGATATAATCCTAAATGCATTAACGAAGATTTTAAATAAACTTCTGCAGGGAGATAGCATTCCAAAGGAATGGAAAAGTGGAGTCGTAATCCCTATTTTCAAAAAGGGTAGCATAGAAAAGTTGAAAATTACCGGGAATTTCTCTAATGGACTCTGGCTATAAGATATATGCAGAACTGCTGAAAAATAAAATAGATAGTTCGTACCCTAAAAACGGCCGTAGATGTACAACTAAACAAAGTCCAGGGATAGATGTGAGTATGTTTTGTCGATCTAAAGTCAGCTTTCGATAAGATAGTTAGAAAAGAGATTTGAGTAAGAATAGAGGAATTAGGTTTTAACAAAAAGATAATCGATTGCTGTAAGAAAATTTAGATAAGCAAAAAAAACGTGATCATGGTTTAAAATAAAGTAATCGGATAAATAGCAGCAAATAAAGGAGTGAGACAGGCATATCTTCTGAACCCGAAGCTTTTTAACATAGGAATGTCGGATCTGAAGGATTACCTACAGGAATCTAGATCATCAGGGATTAGGATAGGTTTAAATACAAAGATACATCACATATGCAGATGATATAGCGATCTTAGGTACGAGTGCTGCTGAATTAAAGGAACTGTCAAGATGTTTAAAAAAGTTTCTGATGAAAAAAGGGTTAATATAGAAAATTAATATAGAAAAAACAAAAATAATAAAATTTAAAAAATTAAAAGCTAATCCATCCAGAAACAGAGATTCATTCCCCTGGAAGAACAAAAATATTGAAATGGTGAAACAATATTGTTACCTAGGATACGCTATATCGGACAAAAATGATGATACGATTTAGAAGAGAAACCTGGCAAAAAAACGAACCTGCTGATTGGAAAAGTATGGAAAATAGGATAAGTTTATTTTTAAAGCAACTTAGTTATGAATGTGAAGCTATTATAATCACTAGTGAAGAGTTTAATAACATATGGTGCAGAGATATGAGGATAGGAGGGTAACAAAGAGATAGAAGTAGTGCAAAAAAAATACATAAAATGGTGTCTGGGTCTGGAAACAAATACACCAGACAGTATTGTAATGTTAAACACTAATAGAGAAAAAATAGATACATTTGCACTAAAAAAGCAATAAAATATGAAAATGGAATAATAATGGAAGAAAAAAATGATATAATCAAAGAATGTCTAAAAATCAGACTGAAAGAATGTAGACTATTAGAGAATTGCAAGTTATTAAACAAAAAGCACAAGAGATTCGCATGTCAAGAGTGAAATTCTAGCGAAGCATAGGATGGTCGGGATCCATGTGAAGAGAGAAGTTACAAAACACGGATCTATTATTAGAACAAGCACTATACATTAAAGTTGGCCAGGACAAACAAATATGGTTTAATCACATGCATGAGTCCAAATATACGGAAGAAATAAAATACTTAATAATAGATAACGTAGAAAACGGAGACAATTTATATTATAAGAAAGAAGTAGGGAATTTAAGAGGGGGTCTAAAAATGCTTGCCAGATTTAGAATGAGCAATGAAAACCTAGCAAATAAAAAATGGCTCAAGAGTGAAGAAAAAAGTGCAGAATATGCGATACAGAAGATGAGGCATTAGAGCACATTATGAAAAATTGCAAGTTAGTTTAGTTCGGCATAAATAATTGGAGGCAATATTTTAATTACATCTGAAAGGAAATAAGTAAAATGTACAAGATACAATGGGAGAGTGGAAGAAGAACAGAATAGAAAGAAAAGTGTATTTAGAAAATATGTATAGAGAAAAATAAGTTTACGATACTGGAATTAGATATTATATCATTAATGGTAATAAAATGAAAAAGAAAGGGAAAAAAAGAGAAATAAAAACAAAGAAATGAAAAGGGAAAAAAGTGATGGGAAGAGGAAAACAGAAAGAGAAAAGTAATAAATAGATTTAAAATTGTCATTGAATTGTTTTTAGGAGCATAGATTTAAATTAGTTTTTGAAATTGTTAAAATATTTTTTCTTTTTTTTCTTTTTTATTTATATTTTTGGTATTATTATTATATTATTATTATTGTTTTATTATTGTTATTTTTATTATTTTTATGATTATTATTTTTCAATTAATTTTATAAAGTTAAAGCAATAAGAAGGTATAGAAAATATAAAAGCTGATAAAAGGTTTGGAATCTAAATATGTAAAAAAGATTCATGTAAATAAGTATATAAGATAATCAGGTGTAATTATTAATTATAAGCTGAAGTATAATGCGTAATACTAAAAAATTGTTTTTATATGCAAGAGGAGTATGTATATGAAATAAATGTAAAATATTATAACCATTTTTATATTGTTCAATAAATATATCTATCTATCTACTAAATATACCTATAAAGCACACAATACAAATCGAATTACCACCCTTTTTTCTTATTTTTCTGAGAACAGCTTCTACTACCCCAACGTATTAAACCTACTTCTCATACGTAACCATACTCTGAACTATTTACACTTCAAAATACTTTTTAAAATCACTCATCCTAGATTCCCAATTTCGAAATTCTCTTCGGAAATAGATTCGGCAGTGGAGACTTTTACGTCTAATATAGACTTTATTATCCATAGTGCCACTAATGCTTTCTTCTCCTTAAAATTTACAAGAGTCTTTCCCTTATATTATTCTCATGATCTAGAAGAATAATACTTTTTGAAAAAAGTGGCGAAAACTCAATTTCTCTAATGTCATTATTTAATTTGTACTAACGTTAAAAAGTACACGGAATTTTATACATCTCAATCCTTCAAATGGTAATACAAAGTACTAAAATAAATCCCAATGTTGTTTGAATGATAATATGCATTGCATAATTACAAAACTCTCACCCATCCCTTTTATGTTTAAGTATGTATAACTGAGGAGCAGAGAGCCAATAGCTTATCATATTTTATTCATTTACTTTGCACTATTCTCCTGAATAATTTTCTATTCCTCAAATTTCACAAGAAATTCGGTAGCAATCCCGTAGCTTCTCCATTATTAATATAATATAAGCGATATCCCTTAGTTGCCATTGTAATATTTCTCCTCTTAGCTTTAAAACAGGAAATTATTCGTACGGGTTACAGAACAAAGTATCGAAAGTTTTCTTCATAAAATTTCTGCTGGTTTTCTTAAATATTATTAATGCATTGTTGCACTTCTCAGATTTTTCTTAGTGTTATACGGTTTGCTCCATATTTAGATTATCAGAAATCCTAGTAGTCCAATTTCAGGTTTATCAGTCTTCTACACTCTTTAAGCAAGGTACCCGAGACCATTTTATTGTAGGGTATCTGAATTTGTGATTACAAATCAGATTATCTCTTACTTACAGCTCGATTTTCGACATCAATATAATATTGCTCATAAAATACATTGCGTTGATTAATAAGTCACTGAGTAT
The DNA here is from genome assembly GCA_018907185.1 of Platyscapa corneri. Classification (NCBI taxonomy): domain Eukaryota; kingdom Metazoa; phylum Arthropoda; class Insecta; order Hymenoptera; family Agaonidae; genus Platyscapa; species Platyscapa corneri. The sequence continues at coordinate 258,220 of JACCHW010000103.1, read as the reverse complement.
TATAAAAAAAACGTCAAACAGATAATATTCATAGATGACAAATAAATGTTAGCTATCTTCAATAGGATTTGACATAATAGCTTTAAACATAAACTCATCACAATGCATTTCTTTTCATATCTTATAAAAGTTATTCATTCTAATGTAGAAAATTATAACATGATAAGAGTTCTATATGTCTCTGTTATATGCTGTTACTATGGCGTTCACTAGGGCTCAAAATTTAACCTTCTTCTTTACAATGCTTACGTCAGCGATATCACTATCCTAGACCCCATGTTGTTAACGCATTTTGCGGACAACATTGCCATACTAAATTCTACACATACGTTTAACAATATTTATCTGAGAAACAGTTTATCCCTGTTGTCTTTTTTTCTAAAGTGGCTTAACAAACGAAAACAAACGATGAATTAAGCTACATTACAAAAATAATCCATTTTGCGCACTACCTAATATATAATCATATACAGTTATTCAATTTTTTGGTTTCCCTAAATATCTTGGTAATTAAAAATATATCTGATTTAGAGTCGTTACATGTTATTGATACAAAATAAAATCTTTGGGATTTACGCGCAACTTCATTCATAAACTGACCTATTAGCCCAGAAACCAGACTTCAAGTCTTCGTGGCAATCATTGATAGTATTGCTAATTATGTAACCATCTTACACAGTCGCAATCATAGAACTCCTAGTAGATTATTCTGCGCTTTTCTCTCTATGCCATCGTACGTACGAAACTTACGTGTTCTTTGCGTATTAGAATTAGAGTTCCTACATAACTGTGATACTCGATTCGGTAATAACCTAGAAAATTCTATTTGCAATCACCCCAATCAATATATCTAGCATTATCCCATTGTTGTTTTAAATCTTATGGTTTAATAGTTAGATCTTATATACTTGTCGAACAAGCTTTTTCGAAGTCTCATCTAATTTATATCTAATTTGCATTATGGCGAGTCCTTTGGGGTGGACTTAACATTATACGCGTTTTTCTCTTTTATTTTATATTCTCACATTTTTCTCTTTTCGATATATTTTGAGGCCATAATTACTAACTAATGTATTTATTGTTATTACAGAGAGGTTTTAGTCGCTAGATCCACATATTAGTCATAATGTAAAAATTTACATACAAAAGCTTTTCAGTGAGCTCCTCGTGTAATCTAACATATTAAAGTATTATTATAATTCAAAACAAGAATAAAAAGTATAAAAATTTTATAAAAAATTTCCAAATGATTATTTTTAGGAATTATTTTTCGTTCTTTTCTTATAATTTTTTACATTTATATGAGTAATATTTAAAATATGTGTATGATTATACAATAACTGATTAATGAATGTAATAGATATTTTTTGCATTGTTAAAAATGTTTTATTTTTACCTAGGAATTAAATTGCTAAAGCAATAATTCTGTATTATGGATAGATAAATATAATAAAATAATCTTGTAATATGTAATATATGACTTATGCATTGAAATTTTTTTATTACCACCTTTTGCTTACCAAGACATTATTTGTTGTCTCAGATACTCAGCTGAGGGAAAACTAAGCGATTGTTGTGGTAAGACAAAAAGAACCAACTTATCATTCACAGTGCGTTGCTCAATAATAAGACCTGGTCGTGCAATCCCATACAAAAGTATTGCAATATTTGTTGCAATACCAGTGATCATACCAATTTCTAACCCAAATGCCAAACAACTTATTAATGTTATTAATAGAGGTAGTAGATCAAGTTCTGCAAAGTGAAACATACGATATATTAATTAAAAATGTTATAATTTTTATTATTTTATGCTATAATAACGTATAATTTTATAATTCTAATTACATGAACACATTAATAAAGTAATTATTTTATAAATAGGTAAATTCTGTAATCTTTTCCATACATTGTCAACTGAACTTTATGTTACAGGATTGTCATTAGTACTTAATATAGATAAGTATGTGAGGTAATATTCAAAAAACAACTCAGTAGTAAAAATAAATTCATTAATATCCCGATAAATAGATTTCCTCGAATAAAATTAGAATAGTTAGTATTAAAAATATAATGAAGTCAGGGCAAGGTTTCAGTGATTATCTAAATCCAAAACTTTTTAGTATAAAAATCTATTTTATTTTTACAAGTTTCTTCTTGTAATTTTTAGATACAATGTATAAAGTTTCTAGATGTAATTTGGTAAAAAATAATTTTATAATTTTATGAATAACATAAAAGTTAAAAAAATGAAGAATGTCATTAAGTAAAAGAATGAGCTCGATTATATAAAAAAAGTGTGGTTTTACATCATTAAATATAGCATGTCATGTTATTTAAGAGGAATGAATTTGACGAAAATATGATGACTTGGGTGTGTTCGTTACATTGCTCAGCATAGCGTTAGGCATGTAATAATCAAGTTTTCTTCGAAAACGTAAAGTCAGGCGCGCGTGTTGTGGCACTTAGTTTGGTAAGTTTTAAGTTTTCTAACTTTGAAGTGTTTCATGTTTGGTAGATTACTCTAGGAAAAGTCTTCTTTTTTCTTCATTTTACTCTAATTTACAAAAATTAAAATATTAAAAGTAGTGGTTTAATAACTTTTTCAGAAATTTCGAATTAATAGCAACCTTAAAGAATCGAAAATATTTATGTAACTGTATTGGTCTGCAAAAACATCTTGAAACGATTACCCCCAGCAACAATGTTTCCAATTACAAAAAAAAGTATATAAAATTCAACCGATAATAGTCACTTATGTATCTAAATATATTGTTATTATTTAGTTATATATATTATTACTTAATATTCAAAATTTTTAAATTACTTATTAGAAGAATATCATATACTTCGTGTAGATTACTTTCCCAAGTAAGCTTTTCATAACATCAATCAATATTCAATAATATTCCCAGTTTTCTTAACCACTGCCATAGATTTGAATTATATAAACTATATTCTTTTTACTGTATGAATAACTTTCTCAAATAGAAACGTATACAAGTTTAGTCATCGTTTTACAGCTATATAGAAATTTACAACTACAATGAAAAAAATTTATTTTCTAATTTACAATTTCGCAACATAAAATGTTTTTTTCTTTTTTCATTTTAAGAAATTTAAAGATTATATAGAGAAATTTGGAAATTCTTACAATAATCTATGTTAAAAATAAATTGTTTCATCTAAGAATAAATAAAAATACTGTTAAAATAATATTTAATGAAGTTTTTTAATTATTTTTTAAAAAAATTAGAAATATGTTTATAAAACTCGTTTTAAGAAAGACTAGTTATTAAATTTAAAAATATTCAATATTTGCATTTTCATTTAATATATATAATATATTCTTATACTTGACGTATAAATGAATAAACAGATTTTAGGCAATCTCTGAATAAAGATTAATTATACTTGATTATTAGTTAAATAAATTAATTGACGAAAGTTACTATATGCAAAAAAAAAATGAAATGAAGATAGTTTAAATAAATACAATGCTTAAAATTCTTAGAATGTTTAGAATTCTATGTATAAATTGCAATAAGATTAGTTTTTAATAAGATTAGTAGTAAATAAAAAATCGATGTTTGCATACCTAAAACAGTTGAAAAATGTATTTAAAAATTCTATGATAAATAATTATAAAATTTAAATGTTAATATTATGCAATTCTTCTTAACTATAACTCTATTTTATTTCATTGTTTACTTTTTTAAATAGTTATAGCAATTTTACTAATTAAATACAAATGAATAGATTTTTGTACAAATAATAATTTATTTTTATAATATAATAAAGTATTCTCATCTATAGAATAATTAGTCGTATATAAGCAGTTTTCATCAAAATTTTCAAAATTCAATCATAATAAAAACATTTGGTTGAAGAATAAAAATAAAAAAAAATAAAAAATTATTGTTTTATAATAGGTATAACAAATTTAATAAAATTCATGTACTTCTATAAGTTATTTTTGAAATATTTCTACTTACTTTTAGTTCTCCAAAGTACGTAAAACATCCTTACTTCAAACATGTAATACATAGCAACCATGATAACAGAAGCTAAAGTAGCTTTAGGAATAAATTTGAAGGCTTTTGTAAGAAGACTGCAGACTACCAGTACGAGACATCCAGTGACAAATCCACTCATTGGTGTTTGAACACCGGAAGCATTATTTACAGCAGTGCGAGTAAAACTTCCCGTAGTAGGCATTGAACGCACAAAACTACCAAAGAGATTGCAGAGGCCAACGGCTATCATCTCTTGATTTGCATCCAGCATTTTACCTTTCGCTGTTTATAAAATATTAAATTAATTATTTTATGTTTAGTTAAATGCAGATGATAATGCATTGATTATGTAGATGATTTGAAATTTAATATACGTTTATACATATATATATATATATATCTTTATGATGTTATAAAAAATTTTGAAAGTAAATTTACGTAAAATCACTTTATATTATTATATACTATTGTACACTGATTATTTACATTACGATGATAATAATATGCACCGATGATATTTGTAGTACGCTAATAATTTAATATACTAATGGTTGTTCAAATCGGTAGATTAGCAATACACTATTGTAATGATGTCAGAGTGTGAGTCAATAAGTTTTATATTTGCAAACTTTATAATGTAATGATAATTGTAGTCAGTGGATCGTAAAGTCACTAACTTTTTGTGTCTGAGTTTCATTCTAAAGTTACAAGGTTCCGAATTTACTATTTTGAAACTAATTTATAATCAGTTTGAGTTAGTGAATAGCTAATTTTCTGTTTGTTAATATTCTGATAATAATCCAATATTACTGATGTTATGATGATGATACAAGAATCGTAATTTCGATTACTAAAGAGCATAAATATATGAGAAAATAGAAAGCACGTTATTTTTCTATAATATCCGTTATAACAGTGAAAAATTTTTCAGTTTTAATTTATCAATAGGCATGATCAAGAATTTTATTGTCTAGTCGTTGATAATCTATCAACGCGCCAACTGGACCGATATGTCAATGATGATTGATTGTTGCGCTGATAAAATTTTAGCAGAGATGAGATCAAAATATGAGGACTCTGATAGCATTTTTTTGAATTCTAAACATTATGAATTGTTCGTAAACAATAAAAATAATAATAATGATAATAATAAAAAAATAAAAAATAATAAAATAATAATCATAAAAATAATAAATATAAACATAATAACAATATATTTTTAGAGAGAGAAGGAAGAATGTTATCGCTAATATGCGTTATTCCCTTACCGACTAAACCTATCACCTAGGTGTTGATCCGCCGTTCAGAAACCATAGAAATTACTGTGGAACGCGACCGGCGAGAAATCTCCAAAAGTCCCCTCTTTACTTAGACTCGATCCACTCAGGCACTAACTCTAAAGAATTCTTCAGGGTAGAGCCATTCTTGTGTCTCAAGAGCACCTAACTAAGGCTATTCATATTCATCTAATATTTATCTTCAATTCTTTTGTTCCAGGTAACTTCAGGCAAGTGCCTTTATCACCTCAGCTGATGTACGGTCCATGCCAACTGCCTTTTTCTTATTCTTTATTATTTGTTCAGTTATTCCTAGTTCCCTTCTACTCAACAGTTGCACATTTTAGTTTTCTTGAACTAGAGCTCACCTTGATATTTAGGATGGGTGAAAAAAAGTTCTTGGATGATTTTTTCCATCTGCGCTGCGTTCATAGAAATGTTGTTTATGAATGCTCCACTTTGCACATTGTTCAGAAATCGTCGAAAATGGTGTCGGTGGCGCCACCTGTTGGGATCACTGATACCATTGCTCAAGAAACGACCACGTGTTTGATTGTGCTGTCGCATCGATCGACGCAACGCGTTAAATTAAAATAATTTAGTATAAATAAACATAAGTATTGTGCAAGTGACAACGCGTCTACTTTTTGTTCTCATCATCAAACTCATTCTCATCTATTGCTAGTTTTTTCATATGCAATCCCAACATCTCATAATTGCACATACATGATGATTTTATATCCCTTTCTCACTGATTTCTGGTTAGGTCTTTACTTAACTCTTCAATAAGTCGAAATTTGTTTGACTAAAATAGCTCTGCCAAGACTTTTCTTCGCTTTTTAGTGATCAGCGATCAGCGATTTGTAAGATAGCACCATATTCCAGTTTTCTTGATCTCTGAACTATGCGCTGTAGCTTTAGAAATGTTCGCGTTAGTCCCGTTATTTCCCATGTCTACCATATAAAGGGTATCTGTCACTGAGTATATTTTTTCACAGTAATACTTCCTTTCCGTTCTATAGGGCAATGCGCATTATCTTTTACTACAAATTTCGTCCATTCGGAGACTTGTTTTCACGAGGTATCTCCACCAGGGTGTACTAACCGCATTTCAGGGCCACAGAAAATTTCTCCGTATCTATCTTATACACATTGTATCTATAGGGCTAACTATTCTAGGTTATATAATCTGGCAACGTCATACTAGATCCATGATCTCTGCTTGAAAACAGTGATCTTAGAGATCCATGTAATTACGTTACCAAAATCTTAGCACCATCCTGGCTATTTCATGTCTCGATATTATTGGCTGACGAGAAACATGTTAATATTTTTCTTGAGAAATATTCGGACCAGTAGATCTACGACGATTCTACTTCGCCATTGGCTAATCTGTAGAATTTTATCCATTTAGATTATTTCTCCTAGGGTTTCTCGGAAAGTCCTGCAAACTTCGATACCCGAAAGATACGTGATTTCTTCTCTCTTACTCTACAAATTGGATAGAAAACATACGGTCTGCCATGTATTTGGAATTACTGTGTGTCTCTAGGATGTAGGTAGTAGCTGTAAAACCCACCATTTTTTATTGTAGGCCTTTTCAAATGCTTCACTGATGTCAGTTAAGCTCTTTATTTCTTTGGAGAGATCCCTCCACGCATGCTTAAATATTTTATTTGTTTACCATTTTCATATGGGTATACTTGCCACCAGTTCCTTCCTACAATATCCGCGTAGACTTTTCTTTCAGCTAGCTTAATGACTACGGATCGGTTTGCATCTTTTTAACATTTTTAAAGAATTTTTTCCATTTAAATTTCTTAATTTTTTTTTCGTCTATTTTGTTTTTACTTCTATTCAGTTGTCTTATGTGTTTTTAGGTTTGAAAATATAAATTCTTCGTTTCTTTATTAATTTATTTTTTCTCTTCTGATTTTTTTGTTTTCTTTCCTCCCCTTAGAAAGAAACCGAGGCGTCACTATACATATTTATTTGGAGTACAGCATTAAAGAACTGTCCAGTAGGGGTAGTCGTTTGTAATGAGTGTAAAGTGTAGCTTGACTCCTTTTTTAGTTTTAATCAGAATTTTTTCGTTTGCTCGTCTTCCAGATTCTCTATTTTATCCAATGACAATCTGTCATTTTTTTGCTAGCATCGGTCTATCTCTTTAAAATTTTGATTATTTCGCCAATCACACTTTTAATACTTTTTAATATTTTGTTTGCTTTTGAGTCATCCGTGATAATATCTTGTCTTAGGGTGACGTGCTCCATGGTAATGAAGCTGTTGCTCTCCAATACTGTACGTTTTATATCATTCATTCTTTTTATTCGTTAATAGGATCTGTGTTTCTAAGAATAAAATTCATACCAATATGTGTCCGACCCTCTGGTCCCGCCGTCTATAGGGGCAGTTAGTAAGGCCCCGACATGTCTGTAAACGATACCAAACTTAGTATATCATGTCGAGATATGGCATGCCCCTCATCACTAGTCCACCTTTGTTCTCTCCCGTCTGTAATATGGCGTTCAGTTCTTAGGTGAATTTTGGCAGATATATCTCAGAGAAATGCATCGAAGCCAGTTTCTACATTAGTTTAAAATGTATGTGTTTAAATTAGTAAGAAAAATCCATAAAGCTTCTTAGGGCATACTTATTCTGTACATATAATTATAATATTTAACAGTATTTTATGCCCGTAAAAAATAGTTTATAACTTAATTGTCATTTGTGGTTACATATTCTGCACCAAACTTGAGTTTTATTGAATAAAATTCGAATAAGAATAAGTAATATTCTAAAACATGTAATCTCAAATACATTTAAAACAAATTTAGAGTAAAAGTAGCATTTATTTAAATTTTAAATACAGCTCAAAAATTACAAATTGGTAAAAAAATATTCCTTTAACAGTTGATTATGATATCTATGAAACATATATTCAAAGTATACATTTTAATTTTAAAAACTATAATTTATATATTCTATTAAGATATATATTTATAGTAATTAAATATACAGTAATTTATAATTTATAATTTTATAAAAAAAGTAAAATTATATATTAAATTACTCTAAAAATAATGAATATAATTTTACCACACTACAATATACATAACCTTAAAAACATAAAAAATTGATTTTAATTAAAATTAGCAATTATAATAATTTAATTTTGAAATTTAAAAAAATAATTTGAAACACTTATTAGAATACTAATTAATATAGTGAATTCATGAATATACATAGTTGTACAAATTTTTTTTATATAATGACGTAGACCCGAGCGTCGGGGCGTTCGGAATAGCTCGACGTCAAGACGCGGGCGGGGGAAATATTCCCCCAGTTCGAGATCCCCAACGGACGAGAGGCTGTGGTTTCTTTCAGCCTGGTTCGGAAAATTGGGCACGTCGTTCGAAGATGTTGGTGCTCGCCCGGAACATCGAGCACACCGTTCGAAGAAGTTGCCCTGATAAGGACGGATAGCCGCAAGAAAACGAACGAATTGTTAGCTTGTTTGTGCGGCGGAGCGGTTGGCATCGATCTCCGATCCTGTCCTAGAAAGATCTCTCCATTCAAACTTAGGAAGAAATCTCTTCCGTTGTTCCGGTAGGCCCGGCTTTTATCTCCGGCGAGGGAGAAGCCGAGCACAACTGATTGGCGAGTTGAACAGCCAATCAGTCTGCTCAGCGTGGCTGCTCCAATCCGAGAGCTTTTCAACGGGCACAAGAGTCGAACGAATTTCCCGAATTGCTCGATTAGCGCATTCGAACTGGTAGTTTTGAATTCGGCGAATCGAGCAATCGGATTATCTATCACAACCGTCCGCGCGGCCGACAGAAGTCGGCCTTTTCTGGATTAAGTCGTCTGGACAAGTTAATCGGATTGCTGCCCGGCTTCGGGCCACATCGGACGGTTTACGGCCATATAATCCGGATTACCAAGATTGGTCTGGCCAGGCGGATCCGATCGGCCTTGGCGTGTATCAATAATAACAAAGAATCGTTATCAATAGCATAGATTAATATAAATTTTTTTTAAATCATTACTTTATGAAATTTTCCAGGAGGAAGAAAAAATATTGATGAGTCTACAAAAACTTGTTATTTTATTTCCAATATTATTGAACATATTATAACTATTTTAACATTATTGAACTATTAATAGAATTTAAAATCACAATTAAAATTTAATAATATTTTATTATTCATGATATTACATGAAAGTTTTTAATTAATAAAAAAAAATTCGTTAAAAATCATTAAGAAAATTTTTACTGGTATTTAACAATGGTATATAAATTTGAAATCAAAGTTTCAAAATTATGTAAAGTATCTTTACGCCACTCACATATACACTGCATGTTACACGCAAAGCGACACAGCGCATTATACGCACCACCAAAAGTCTTGCATGCCTGTGCTTTACGTAAAAATGCGAACACTTTGGGTTAACGCATTATCGCGCCAACCCGGAAACCCTTACTCTTATCTTAAAGATTTAATCTCTTTTTCTTATCATGTATTTCGAATTTCAAAACTACGGGAAAAATTCTAACAATGATCATAAATCTGAAAACTATTTTTCATTAAAAGAATGCATTTTTAATCTGGAAGTAAGAACTACATTTTTTTAAGACCGCATTCAAACATAAAAAGTATAAAAGGCCCGCCTGCAAGAAAAGACGAGAGGTCCAGAACAGACTACAGTACAGATTCCTGTACTGTATAGTACTAATATACTAGATTCCGTGACATTCATTTTGTAAAACCTATTCAAAATATTGTAAAATCAGTTAAACAAATAATCTTTTAAATTTATTATATAAATAAGTGATTTAGATAAAACCCTACGTCCTGACTCTTTTACAATTATGTAAAAAAAAATTAAGTTTAAATTGATTTTAAAGCATGGATGGAACTGAATAACTTAATATGAATATAAGTGATAATTAACGTAAATCATAAATTTTTCCATATTACATTTTTGATAAATAATAATAAATTCAATAAATTTTTCATAAATCAATAAATAATATATTCAACAATTAATCGCGTACAGTCAAATAATTTATGCAATATTTATTTTTTTTTAATTTATATTGTAAAAACCTAATTTTACTAAAAATAATTATATTTTACATTATAAAAATTGACCTTATATTCATTGTTTATTTGTTTATTTGTACATATATTTTTTCTACAATCAACATTTTCATACACTTTAATTCAATGTTGTTGAACTTCTTGTTATATTTTTCTTCTTAAGTAAAAATAATATTTAAAAATGAAGAAAATTAAACGTACAAAAAATTGGATATCTTATAAATGTAATCTAGTGTATATTCAATTGTTTATAAAGTATTTAATAGAAAAATCATTCACTTTAAAAATAATGATATCTTTATTTTTATTTAGTAAATAGTTAAATTAGATTTCGATAAATTTATTTAATGAAATGTTTAAACAATTTTTGTACTTATTTGCATGATTTATAATTTTATTATTAAATCTCAACTTTTAACTTAAGATGCTTAATTATTCAGTTTTTATGTCAACAATATTAATTTTAATGTACTACTCTTGCAAATTATATAAAAACAGTAAGTTGATAATATTTTATTTTAATGTACTTTTACACTGATTATAATTAATATAATTACTATTATGTAACAACATGAATGTATACAATTAAAAATAAATATTATTTAAGTATAAGCCGCGGTTTTTATAAATTATTAATGCAGAAGTACAAAAAAATAAAATGTATATTACATTTATTTAGAATTGATCATAAATAAATCAACGCATTTCTGAAATTCATATTGCATGCAAATTTTATAATCTATAACTGAAAAAAATCAAAAATATATTACCAAACGCTTTAGCAATGGCAATACTCTCAAGTAAGGCAATCAATGGTACAGAAACAATACTACTACCAAGAATGTTGATCATATCTAAGAAATTGTATGTATGATTGTTATAGTTTGTTGAAAAAGGTGGCAATGCAAAAGCGGGTAAGCCTTCAGTAATCATTCCTGTGATTTTGAATGGATTATAACCATACAAGGAAAGACAGTATGCCAGGAACATCCCAGTTATCACAACGACTGCATTTCGGGCAAGGCAGATTATCCAAACGCACTTTTGAAACATATTGCCATGTCTGTTTCCGGGAAAATTCTATACATATCGATTTTTTATTTTATAAATTTTATTTATTTTATATAATAGTTTTTTACATATTTGATTAATTTTGATAATTCTAACTATTAGTGCATATATAATTTAGAAATAAAACGTATATTATTAGGAAATATAAAATATAGGAGTATTATATTAAAAATAAATTTTTAAATTATATTATTAAAAATAATTAATCTTAATGTTAATGAAAGAACTGTTATAAAAATATATAATTCAAAACCAATTATATTTTGAGTTTTCTTCATGATTTAATATAAAACTCATAAATTAATAGATATATATATATATCATTTTATTTAAATTAATTTTTACTTGAAATATATATATATATATAAACTTAAAACAATTTATTTTAATTTATATTAATTTGTTAATCTTTTATACAATTAATAATTATATAAATTAAACGTAAGTTATTAATTGAAAGAAATTCAATATGAAAATTGGAAAACATATTTCTTATACATTTATATCATATACAACTTGAAATTATATACTAAATTATTAAAATATCAAATATATGAAATGATAAGTTTTTGAATTTAACAGCTGTATCAATTCTAATCATATTAAAAAAAAAGTTTAAAACTTACAAAAATATAATTACAAAAAATCTAAAATTATTTATACTTATGAAAAATTATGTATTTTTCCTAAATGAACCCCTATTCTAGTCTTAGATATGAATAGTTTTATTACAGTGATATCATTTATCAGATCAAAATTATTGAACTACAAAATAATATTGAGATAACAATTGAAATAGATATATATATATATATATATATATATATATATATACCCTATTTCAAATTTAAACACACAAACTTTGTTATTATTTAATTAATTTATAATAAACTATTTAAAAAAAATTCGATTTTAATGATACGTTAAATATACTATTCATAAAGATATTGTCAAAAAAATTATAATACTATTTCGTAAACTTCTTATTTATATAGTTATTTAATTTAAAGGTTTTATTTGTATACGATTTTATATAAATAATTCTATGAAATAAAAATTTTATCTTTCAATTTATAACTTTATTATTACTCAATTTAAAGCACACAATTCAATGGATACAAAAATTGAAAAGAAATATAATTTTTCGTACCTTTAATCCTACAAGGAAACCGATAGAGCAAATTCCCAGTAACGTATCCCAAAGTTGAATCTCTTTAAAATTTTGTATGAGTTTCTTGATGGTATCAATGAAAGACTCACTACGCCCACTGATGCCTAATAATGTGCTAATTTGCGATGATCCAATCATAATAGCTGCAGCATTAGTAAAGCCACAAATCACGGGCATGCTGATAAAATCTACTAGGAAACCAAGGTATAGCAGACCCATAGTAGTTATTAAACAACCCGTAACAAAACACAGTAGTATCTAAGCATTAATAAACATTGTTTCAATATTCTATGATTTTTATTAAATTTTTATTAATAATTTGAAAATGAATTATAAAAAGGATCGTCATAAACAATACATAATTAATAATCTAATTTATTATAAATTTTTTTAATGAATTTTTTATTCTATTGATTAATCAGATATCGAAACTTTTCAGTTTTTAAATTTAAATATTTCCTATTAAAATTCTCTACTTGAGTATATAAATTATTTTTTTAAAGTTTTAAAATAAATTGCTGTTATAATTTTTATATGCTAATAAACATAGTAAAAAGAGATATTTATGAATTGATACCAAAATATTTTTAATCTATAAGAAAGTAAAATACTTACAGCAAAATCATTACCATACTTTAAAACAAATGGTCGCGTTAATAAACCCATTATTGCTGTCGGACCTACTGTTACATCTTTAGTACTGCCAAAAATTATGTACACAAAACATCCCATAAAGCTGCTATATAATCCGTACTGAAAAGAAAATATTATATGTAATGCATAAAAAATTATAAAACAATTTTGTAAATTATTATTAATATCAGTAAAATCACTTAATAAATAAATTCAAATAAATATATATATATATAATAAACTCTTTCAACTTGAATGCATAAGTATATAAATAAAAATAAATAAATAAAGTTTATTATAAAATTAATTTTATACAATTTGAATTATATTAATCAATTTGATTATTTACAAATTTAACATTAGTCATTTAATAAAGTAATTGAATTTAATAATTATCATCAATAAAAATATTAACAAGAATAAAAAGTAAAGACTTTTTATTTAATTATTACATATTCAAGCATTTTTTTAAATTTTTTCAAACCTAAATGTATAAGTATGTAAAAAATATGAGTCATAAATTATTAAGTAGATAAGTTCGTGAAAAAACTTGAAATTCTCATTAACTCAATTACATAATGGTAACTAATATAGCCAATTAACTAATATAACTATAATTATAAGTATTATATATATATACATACATAATGAGTAATAATAATCTGTTCATATTTTTCAAAAATATATAAGACAATGTTTGGAGTGATTTAGAATTGCACTAAAATATTAAAAAGTGATAAATGCTTAACTCAAAAAGTATCGACTATACATTAATTACAAAAATTACAATAATTAATTTTTGTACGGGAAACTGATCGTCTTATATCTATATATCTATATAGAATTATATAATTCTTAAAAATTAGAAAATTCATCAATAAATTAAAAAACTTTTTCATTTAAACTTCCAATTAAATTAAATTAAGTTTCGTATTAGTTGTAGAGGTATATATAAATTATATTTTAGTAACTCCAGTTATTTAAATATTCAAAAAATTTTTCTTTATCAAATTATAGAAATTTAGAGAAAATTCAAAGATTAAATTATTTAATTCTAATTTTTCATAATTTTTATAAAATAATTCAAAATAATTATAATCTTATACATAAAAAAAAAAATTATATAAGCAAATATAATTTGTTGAAATATATTTTCATATTTCTCAAGAAATATATCATTTTCTCTTAAAAATTTTTAATTATATTAAGAGCAACCGATTAATCTGGTAATACAATAATAACAAAACGCGTGAACGATTGTTCCCTACCTACATGCCATTAGGAAAGGATGAACCTCTCTCACTTTCTCTCTATCTCTCACATCTACATCTCAACAGTGATTCGGAACTTATGTATTTCACACGTCCTGAGACAGTCGGATTATGAGATAGTGAGGGAATAAGAAAAGAAAGGGAAAAATTTGACTGTTTAATAAATCATGTATGTAGCGATAATAAGATTAAGCAGCATGCATAGCGGTATTGAGAGTAGGTGCTGACATCGATTATGGAGACTTTGGGATAATTTCGTTGACTGTGCTCTTCTTTTTTTTCTGTCAATCCTCCTTATTGTATTTCACTTCTGTCTTTCCTATGCTAATTCTCTTCTGTAATATTGAGTTCGACAACTTACTTTATTTCCGCTGCACGGACCGCCACAGGTGTTAGGCGACTTGAATTAACTTGTGCCATTTCTCTCGCGTTTGTGAGTGCTACCGGTCAGTGAAACTAGCACGTGCTCCAACCAGCAAGTACGACCTGACCGAGACATTCCCCCTCCAAGGGAGGATTATTTTCTTTGAATGTGCCGAGGGAACATGTTCGTAAAAATTGGCGTACGTCCACGTAATTACAAATTGATATAAAAATTTTATTTACTATTATATTATAAATATTTAGTTATATAAAATTAAATATTATAATTAAAAAAGTATTGATGAATACTTTTATTTTACATTTTCTAAAATATAATTTTTTATAATTACTTATTCTTTCTTATCAATATAATAAAGATAATACCACAAAAAAAAAATAATAAAAATATAAGTGAAAACATTATTATTTTATAATCTAAAAATATTTTAATATCTAATATATAATAAACGTAATATACAATTATATAAAAGTAATATTACAAAATGTATGAAATTATTATATATTATATTTTTTTAAAGTTTGTTTTACTTATAATTTTTTTCTAAATACAAAATATTTAAATATCTAATGTACTTTATTATTAAATTATTTTTATATTTAATAATTTTAATTTAAATAATATTTTCAATGATTTCATAATTAATAAGTAGTTATCTTGTCTTGTGTTTTGTACTTTATAGAAATATAAAAAAAGTTACAAAATAGCTTGTTTCAAATATGTTCGAAAAATTAGCACTTTTAAATATTTCCATATTATGTAAATATAATTTTTTAATTTTCTTTTAAATTAATGTATAATTATAATAAAATATTTAAAAGTAGATTGGTCATATAAAACATACTGTCAAATTCTTATTGAAATATTAAAACCTTTTTTGTCGATTAGTATTAAATAAATTCTTTACGCATTTTTAATGTTAATAAACCTAAATAATTCCTAAGTATTCCATACTCTTTTACATAAATTAATAAGTCTGTTGAAATTCATAATCACTTATGTAATAATTATAGTGAAAAGAAATATAATTTTCTCAACATAAAAAATAAAACTAAAAATACAACATGTATTTTAAATGAAACAATACATTTTTTAAGTAAAATTATTATATAATTTATATAAATAAACAAAATAAAAATGTATGATGAAATATGTAAATACGTTCATAATAAAACAGCCAAAAGAAAAGTGGAATTAATATATAAAAAATTCAAAATAGAATTAAATTATATTTACGTACATGAGGAGGTAATCCAGCTACAATTGCATAAGCAATTCCCTGAGGAATAGCAGTTAAACCAACAGTAGTTCCAGCGAAAATATCCTGCAGCAATTTGGCCCAGGAATACTCAGGAAGCCAACGGATTATTGGAATTTTTCGATACAGTAAGTTTTTCATACAATAATACTTTGATTGATTCCTCATTTCAGCAACTATGTTTACATAAAGTTTATAATAAAAATAAAATATTTACATGTAGTAAAAATGAAACTAAAGCAACATCGTATAATATTAAAATAATATGTGAATATAAAATTTCCATAATTTCTTATAGATTACTCTTCCTTTATCCAATTTTTCGTAAAGCAAAGATCTATAAATCCACCTGATTTGAATTATAATCAGTAGAAAACAATTTACTCTCAATTGTTTAATTATAAAATAGCAGATTAATTATTAATTTAATATTCATATCGTGAAATGAAACCGATTTTTAATTTCTTTTAAATATAAATTTAGTAAAAATCACAAAATATTCTGTAAAAAATAATAATTTAATGTTTTTCGAATATTAATAACGATATAAATAATAACAACTTCATTAATTAGAGAAATATTGATATATTCTTTTAAATTACACATTTTTTATATAAATCTCAACATAAAACTAGTATTACATAAAATTGATAGAGCCGTATACTTATATGAGGGTATTCGTAAGATAAATTTAATTTTACTAAAAAAGAACTTCAATTATAATTAACAAACTTGAAATAATAAATAAGAAGATTATTGCAAATTACTGATTATTGCTGTGAAAAGAATCTGAAAGCTCTCAAATAATAGATTCAGTTAATATAATCTGGAAAAAAAATGTATATATATTTCCAGCGTTGTATTACTTACTACCAATGTTGGTGATTCTAAATGCGGAATAAGGTTTATTACTAAAATAAAGCTTTTAGGTAATGACGGTTAGTTATGTGCTAGGTTTAAATATTATACTTCGAGTCTCTTTTTTTAATATTCAGGCAATATTTTTTTATGATCAATTAATATTTAAAATACTTACATTATTTGATACTGAAGAAATTTTTATAAAGTTGTATACATTCTTAAACATATTCTAAAACATATTCTAAACATATTATAAAAATTATTAAAATTATTAGATGATCTCCAATTATAATTTTATGAAATTAATGCATTTTAATCCTTTAAATATATGTATTAATAAATACTCATAAGTACATTGATTTTGCTGCATGGAAATTTTTTAATTATTACATGTACAATTATAGTAACAATAAATTAAACTATTTAAATAATTCCGTATTTACATAATCTAAATACTCAAGAAAATTTTTTGTCACGGCATTAATTTTTTGTTTGAAAGTGGAATGAATAAATTAAAATAATACGTATAATTGTTTGATTTGTAAGTAATATTTTGCTAAATATACTTGTTATATTATATTATTAATCTCTTTTAGAAAAATAGAGAAATTTTATCGTATTTAAATACTACTACATATAATAAAAAAGTCATATAATATACAATTACATAAACTTGGAATATATTCAATTTAAGCTGTTATATCTAACATATTTTTTTCTGTTCTATTATTATATATCATTTTGTCAGATATTAATAATCTTAATTTCTATATAACTTAAAGCTTAAAATTTAAATAAAAAATAAAGCAGAATGATAATTTTTCAATATTGTCTGGAATGTTACACAATTTAAACAATAAAATATTATTTTAATATTAAAAAAAAAGCAATAAATCATTTTCTTCTGGAATAGGTCAATAGATTTTTCATTGTAGTCATTATTATATGTTTATAATTATGAAAACATAATTTTTTAATATAAGTTATTCAGCTTATTTCTAACGATATATTAAGAACTGATGAATTATTATTTGACTATTATTTCATTTATTGCTTTGTATTAAATATTAGATCAAAAACTTTACATGAAAAATTTTTATAATTTCATTTTTTAAAACCTACTTGAATAAAAGATGAATAATATCAACTAATATTATTTAATATTATTCTTAGTTAGTTTATTGAACAATGTATGCATTTTTGAAATATACATACATTATTTTACACAAATTTACGATTGACAATGTTTGTATAATGATTTAAATCTGAATTCCTAATCAGACAGGTATTTGACTAATTTGTATTTATTTTAGTTTTTTTTTTATTTATCTACTAAACTCCGTTTATCTAGTAAACTCCGTTACATGTTTTCTTCTTCTTTCATTTGTTTTCATCTTTATAATTTTTTACAATATTTTTACATTTTTTTTACAAATCTTTTTATATAACTTACTTGCATATACTATTTTATTGTATCTATCCTTGTAATCTCGTAAATCTGCAAAATGTTTTTTTATTGTGAGTAATAAATTTTTATAAAATCTATCAATATTTTCCTTCGATAGTCAATATATGTCGACTCTTTTCAGTTATCAATCTCTTCTGCTTCACTTTTACTACAAACTTGAAATTTTATTCCAATATAAATTTCCATGTAAATTTAATAATTTCATGCTGATACTATCTCCTATTTTATTTTATACTAATATGTAATTATATTCTATTTTATGATGGCTTTTTCACCTTTTTCCATTCTAAAACGTAAAATAAATTCAATGACTGTGTTATAATTTTAGTTTATTCCTACATTTAATTTCATTCATCTCTTTATAATACGACAAATTCTTCTTAATATCATATTATTTTTTTAACAGCTTTGTATATTTTTCTACCCTATTATGTGATTTGCATTAATATTCTAAGTATATGAATCTGTTTAATAATTTTAATTATTTTATCTTTAGACTTTTTACCTTTTTTCTGTAGCAATTATCCATCATTCTTCTCTGTTGTTTTTGCGAATATATATGTACGTTCCTATTTTAGTTATTGTACTTCTTTCCTCTCTCTAAAACTTACCTAATATGACTAAATCTTTTTTTTCTATATTGTCGTATTAACAGTCATTACTATTATAACATTATTATTTCTTTTACATACCAGTTCACTATTCTTTCTTTACTTCTCAAACCTGTTGATTTGTTATTTTCTTTATCACCTACAAAATTTCTCTTTTGGCTCCGTGTCTTTTTTGGCCTCCCTTACTTGTACTCTTTCCTGTCAGGAGTGTCCACTAAAATATATTCTTTTAATTTATGATCAATTCATAGAAACCATTTGTCAAGGGAAGGTAGGCAAAAGAAATCGGAAGGTAGTATTACTAGAAGATGAAGATGGTATGAAAAAGATCGTGGTGAGAAAAAAACTTTTAAGAAGAATTAGAGTGTATGACCAAAGAGGTAACATTTTTATTTTAGAAAAAGAATAGAAGGACAGCAACGGCAAAATGTAAAAAGTTAAAAGAAGAAGGGGTTTTAAAAAGAAAAAAAATAATGGGAAAAGATATTACTTGGGTGCAGAGCGAAAAGAAAAGGAAGCGCTTTCGCGTGGATATATTAGGGAAGGGGAATAATAGGGGAATAGGGTTGTGATAAGAAAAAGCACAAAGGAGAAAACTAAAATAAATCAGAAAATAAAAACAGGTTTTTGGAACATGACTAGGTTGACAAAAATGGAATAGCAAAGGTAGAATTTCGTGCAAGAATTGACTAAAACGTAGATACAGGATGGAAAAACCAGAATTGTGAAAGAAAAGTTAAAGACTATAAAATGACAACAAGTAATGGTATAAAAGAAAATTAAAAGGAGATTATAAAAAAAAAGAAATAAAAATAAAAATCAAGGACAAGAATAGGTGTAATTTTAGCTGTAAATTAATGTAAGAAGATATTAATAAAAGAAACAATAATAATAACAGAGGAATTAATAAGGTAAATATTTGAATACAAGAAATACTTAAACGTAGCGGCATTACATATGAGGAACAAAATAAACAAGAAATAAGAAATTTTTAATATAATGTGGAAGTAGAATAAGGGGAATTACATTTTAATATAAAAAGACTTTAAATGGGAGGGCAAGGAAGGGTGGGTAGACATATGGGAAAAAGAAGGAAGAATATCCAATGATAATGAGAAGAAGAGTGGCTAGATATATGGAAAAAGGGAAGAAAAATATCCAAATAAAGTTAAATTTAAACGAGGAAAGATATTAGAGTGAATTTTGGAGAGAGAGTTATATATTTGGTTGGGAATGATGAAAAGTGGGCAGTGGCTTTACAATCAATGGAAAGCCGCTGCATTTATGATAGACTATGCAATAGTGAATGAGAAAATGGAAGAAAGAATAGAATCTAACGACCTTCCAATAGTTATGGAATTGTTAGAATAATCAGAAGAAAAAGAAGTTTTTAAAAAACTGAGAACTGTATGGATCGAAAAAATAATATGAAAATATAGTGAAAATGTAAAAGAATTAAGCAAAATAAAAACTTGAACGTAATTGAAGGAGAAGATGAAAAATGTGATCCAAACAAAAGAAACACTCGGAATCGTAATAACAAACATGGGAAGAAGAGTGTTAGAAATGCAATAACAAATATATATAATTATGTAAAAGATGGAAGAATAAAAATAAAGAAGTATATAGAAAAATATACTCCAAACAAAGGAAAAAATACAGAGGACTATTAAATCACTTAATGTGAAAAGAAAAAGAAGAATGAATAAAAGAAGCAGGAAAATACAAGAAAGGAAAGATATTTAGAAAAATAATAAACAGTGGAAGAAAAGTAGGAGAAAAACTAGACATAAACATTAGAAAGGAAGTACAATAAAAACATTTAAAATATATATATAATAAAAAAAACGCAGCAAAAAAAAAAAGTTCCAATGAGGAAGAAAATAGTATGAAAGAGAATAAAATATATATAAGTTTAATATACAGTTAAAAGATATAAATTTAATGTACAAAATACACTAAAAAATAGAGAGAAAAAAACAAGGAAATAGTAGAATAAGAAGCGAAAACCATGTACAAGTTAAATTAATTTGAATTAAGTTTAAATACATACAGCAACAAGTTATGTTAAGTTTAATATTAAGCGTAAATATTTTCTTACAGTATAATTTTATTTAATTATAAAGAGACTATTAAATATAAGAAAAATGATAAAATTTAGGCGAAAAAATTAAAAAAAAACTGAATATGTATAAATTTTTAAGATGGGAATAGATATATGTATTCGTATGAAAAACAAATGTACAAATGAATATCGTAACATAACAATGTAAAATATTGTTCAATAAACTAACTAACTAACTAACTAGTAAGCTTAATTTATAGTGAATATCAAACATGAAATTATATTTGAATAAATCTGTTAATGTTATAATTTGATAATTCATTAATAAGAGAAGATAATTAAAATTTTATTTAAATACATTTTTTATTATACTACATTATTTATATAAATTATATAGAAACATAATAAGTATAACTTTAAAATTTTGGATACTACTTTAATGCGAATTTTAAAAGATCAAAATTTTTACATTGTTATATAGAATCTAAAATCAGCTTAAATAATGAATAATAATTCAAATTTTATTATTTTATTTTTTTATCATCCACAGTGATAGAACTATTTTTTTATTTTTTTTTTGTCCCTGATTTTGCAAATTGTTTGCTACCTTGTAATTTATGAAGGCATTTAAAGTACTGTTGTTAATCCACTAACATTCACTATATTTCATTAATTATTTTTCCTTGATTTATATGTGGTTGTTTTATTACCGTCGACGTAGCAAGTTAGCCTACTTGTCATTTTAAGTCTCTACCTGATTATTGATTTTTTATCAATTAAAAAGCCACTCCAATTCTCATCACCATAATATTCTTATTTACTTGAATGTGCTTTATTTCATTGATTTGTTGTAACAGAATTTCAATGATTTTCAGATTTTGAAACAAAATATAAAAACGCCTTTCTAGATGAGTGATGTAATATATATTTTCTAAATGTTCTCGTCCTAAATAAATAAGCTGTAGCGAAACATCGTATTAGATTTGATCGTACTACACAGATACATATTTACAAAAAATACTTATATTTTATAAAACACAGTTTTTCTTTCTTTGGTGGATATATAGCTTTTACGTCTTTTTCAAACTCTGCTTATAAAAAATTCATTTTTAAATGTTTATATCACAAAACCTATTTCTTTTAGAAGTTTATAAATACTTGAGTTTCAATAAATTCATTAAATTCATGTATATTTTCCAGTTTCATGATACTTTCCAGAAAAGTATATATATATGTTGCAACGAAATAGCATAATTACCGAGATAAAAATTTATTTGAAAGTTTAATAAATCTTATTTATTACAGCATTTTAAGTAATAAAAAAAACATTTGAAAAAGTTTATCGTTCCATAAACTTAAGTACTTTATATTAAATGAAAAAAGTTTTTTCATTGATAACATTTATATTCTGGAGTATTTTTTTAATATACACTTACATAATGTCGTGGATTTCTTAGTTCATATTAGTTATAATAATAATTAATTAATTACAATTAATATTAATTATAGTATTAACATTACTATCTTAATTTTCATTTATATATTTTATTAGATTAAATTGTAAAATTATTTTAATTCTCATTATGATTTTAAACTTAATTCTTTTTTAAAACTCGCGTCATTCGAGTAACATCAACTGATGAAACTAATTGTGCATTTTATTATTAATAATAAATTAATAATTCAAGATGGACAATAGGTCTGTTTTATACAAAAAAAATATAATATAGATAAGTTTTATAAATTAGGTTTTTTTATTTTATCCTTTTTTTAATTTTTTAAGTAAATAATTTCTTACACATTTAAAAATATATCAAAAGGTAAGATCTAAAATTTTTTTTAAACTTTAAGAATATTGCAGATAATCTGCATTTACTTTGACAGAATATTTAATATATTCTATCCAATCATTTTTCACTTTAATATTTGTAACATATGTAATTTTCTATATTAATAAACTAGGTATTTTATTTAAAATTTTCCTCTTATAAAAGTTATATATATAAAAATATTTGCCATACTTTTTAAATAGCAAATATTTGCTTAAATATAAAAATAATTACATAACAAAAAATTGTTTATTTTAATTCTTATAATAGTTTAAATATAATTTTTTTTAATTAAATATTTATTCACTATTATAAAATATGACTATACATATTATGTAAAGAAATTATCTTTTAATATTGTACAATTCATTAGAAATATTTTAATGTTTTATAATTCATTAGAAATCTTTTATATTATTTTAATACCTTATTTTGATTACAATAATTAGAAATTACTACTATTTATCCAGTAAATCTAATGCATTAAAATAAAATTAGTCTAATATTAATTACAAAAATGAAAGCAAACAACCAGTAACTTTTAAAAAAATATCTTTTTCTAAATGATCAAGAGTAGCAATTATTAAAAAAAGTATAAACTTTCTGCATAATAAAAAATAAAAAATATCAGAATATTTGAAAAAATAATAAAATTTAATACTAAATCTTACTTGTTTCTATGATGCAATTTGCTTGTACTACTAAATTAAAACACTTTTTAAATACTTTTTAAAGATAAAGGAAACAACTAGATTTTTCTGTATAACAATCAAATATTATTAGAACAAGCATTAGAGTCGAAATGCAATTCACATATACATTGTTTATGTATTATAATGATAGTTTTATGTTTTGTTTCAATGATTGATAATAACCAAATGCTTCGTAAAAAAATAACAATTATTCTGAGAAAAACTATAGTTAATTATCCACATTAAACGCGTTCACATAACTAATTTATGTACTGCAATATAATCACCTTATAAGAAATTATGATAATAATCTAGGTAAATTATATTAATGCATGTATAAATGCATGTCTTCTGTGAAATATCAATTATTTTACATTTAATTATCACCTTTGACAGCTATAATATAATTGTTACTTATGAAATAGAAGTTTACTTATAATTTAAATTACGCAATAATATTCATCATTTTTTGTCCATATTTTAAATTAAATTATGCTTTTTTATTAAAAGCTTAAAAATTATTTGTGTATATTTAAAAATATTTTTTAATATGTGTCAGTGTTCATTATTAATGTATTTTTTATTTATAAAGTATTTAAATATAGATAAAACAGCTACTTCATAATTACTATCAATGATTTATCTAATATTTGACTTATTATAAATTAAAAATATTGAAAATTTAAATTGTAGGGATAGAACGATAAATTCTACAAATTATATTAAATTCGCAAGCATATAATACATTGTTTTTTCAAATTATTTTTTAATATAATTTTTAAAAATCGTAAGACACTCAAACAATTATTTACATTAAAAACAAAATTGTAACTAATTTTTTTGTTAAATTGTTTTCTTGAAAATATTAAAAGCATATTTTAGTTACGTGGCACATAGTTTTTATAACTTAAACCTTCAGCCTTGTATAAACCATTAAAAAAAATTTTTTCTTGATCTAACATTGAAACAACTTTTATTTCTAATAAATTGATTGATCATCAATTTAAAAGATGATTAATAATCGTTCTTTTTTAATTCGGGAATTGTAAAGAATTTTATTCAGTTATTTTGTACTAGTGCTGTGAATGATAACATTTGCCCTTTTTAATGTGTTAAAATATCTAGAATTACACTGGAAAAACAGCGATATTCAATGACTACAGAGGTGAAGCGCATATTGCTTGGCAATGTAATAAACGTACAAGAATTATACACATTATAGTTTTCAGATATGAGATAAATGTAAAAATGATTCATAATCTTTATGAATTTCAAAAATAAAATATACTGCGTGCTAATTAGAATCAAGGAAGTGATTTAATACATTTTTTTTAAATATAGATATGCGATAAAATAAAATTTAATATTCGTTGACAATAATTCTTCAGTTAGACTATTTAAGACTAGGTTAGATTAAATTCCCTAAAAATATTTATGTAGGTTTAGCAATTATTAATATAGATTGTATACCTTTATAATATATAAATGTGTATTAAAAAATACGAAGAGGTGTATGTAGTTATTTCAACAATAATTTGATATTTTAGTAA
The DNA here is from genome assembly GCA_018907185.1 of Platyscapa corneri. Classification (NCBI taxonomy): domain Eukaryota; kingdom Metazoa; phylum Arthropoda; class Insecta; order Hymenoptera; family Agaonidae; genus Platyscapa; species Platyscapa corneri. The sequence goes on along the minus strand of JACCHW010000103.1, from coordinate 232,960 downwards.
TCTGTGAATTTATTTTCCATCTAGGATGATTAAGTTTATATAAAATTTATTTTAAATAAATAGAAATTTATTGAAAAAACACAATTAATTATTAATAATTTAATCGATTAATCTTGATTTATGTCAAGTTTTGAAGCATTAAAAAAGCAGATATATAATATTCTTGTTAAAGGAAATTATATTAAAAATAACAGGGTTTTTAAATTAATATTTCATTAACTTCCGATTACTGTGATTTTCTATAATAGTATGTAATTTATTTGGTGATAATTATAGATTTAAAGAAATACAACTGTTGTTATTATGTATACAAATTTTTATAATAATTAAATTAATAGACTTTAAAAAACTTTCAGATTTATAAATTTTATTATATTACATTATTAAAAATATTTATATTGAAATCAAATAGAGTTTTTATTAGGTATTTCATAAGTTTTAATATATTGTATTAATAGTAAATTAATAGTTTTATACATAACATATTAATTGAATAGTAATTTTTTTCATCGAATATATATTCTAAATCTTTTTTATGAAGTATTAATTAATTATTCATATATATTTTATTAATTTTTTTTCGTATTTATAAAACTAGAAACATCCAAGACATATGTTGACGAAATTATCAAATGTATAAGTAAGAATCTGTCAATACCATGAAGAGATCTGTCGTTCAAATTGTTGATGAAATATGTTAGTCATTCAGAAGAACCAAAGAAAAGTTATTAATCAAATGTAACAAAGATAAGAATAGTTATGAAAATATAAAGAAAGGTCTTGTTTTATATATCCCTTTTACATTATCCAAGTAGTCTCATTACCGATCGTATTGATTATAATAATCGTTTAAAGATGTTTAATACCATAATTTGTTTTTAATTTTCTCGCTAGCCCAGAGTCATGTTAGCCTTGATCGATTGATCAATTTCAATAATAACATTAATAATAAATTATGTTTGAAGATTTTCCGTGATAATGTACGATAGAGAATGTTTGCATCTGAGCAGAATACACATAAAAATAAGTAGTTTACTGTTGAAAAAATTTAAAGAATATTATTTTTAATTTTTATTTAAACTTAAATAAAACTTAAATTAAATAAATTTTTAACAAATTTTTTCAAGTGTTATATTGAACTTTATACTACTTTGACGGCTTTAAAATTTTTATTCATTCAATATTAAAATTGATTGATATACACTATTTATGAGAAATATATAAAATTCTGTACAAGATTTAAATATTTTGTAGTAATAGTAACAATCCAATATTTAGAATGTTTATTGTACATTATTATTATATGAATTAGTTTAATATTTTTAATGTTTATTACATCTACATCGAAATTAAAAGCTTAATAACTACAATGCATGTTTTGTACTTAACAGAATTTCATAATATATTAGAAAATATGAATAAAATAAATTCAGTTTAATATTTTCATTCGATATTCTCAACTGATAAATTAATGAAATAATCTTATTGTATTATGGATTCTATACTGGAAAAAATTTATTCTTAAATAAAAATTAATGAATAGTTTTCTTTACATATAATTTATTTTAATAATAATTTGTATATTTCATAATGAATGGTATTTTTCAGTATTTTTATAATTTGAATATTATAGATATATATGCCTACATATATATATAAATATCTAAAACTGAAAACTGAAAAAAGTGACTTTAATGTAATTATTTATTCAAATTATCGCATGTCAACAACAAAATCACAATTTTTAATGAAAAAACATTACAAGATTCTAAATAAATTTAATACCTTACGAATAAATTCTAATAAACAAATTTATATTTATAACTTATCAATAATTTTCACATATAAAAAAAATTTTTAAATTTAATTATAAAATACAATATTTAATTATATTATTATGTAGAAATGGGACCAATATGTATATATAGATAAATTTAGTTGACACATTAAACAAAAAATAAAAATTTAATTAAGAAAATATAATTTATTTAAGTCAAGATACAGAAAAATAAAAAATATATAATCTTTACATACAGAAAATAAAAGGGTATAACGGAAAGCTGAAAACAACTTAAAATGAATAGTTATAGACATATGGAAATAATAAAAGCTACATATGATAAATTCAATAAATAAATTAAATTTAAGTCGATATATCGAACACGATATGTAGCATCGTATTAATCATGCATATTTTATTTTCATTATGAAAAAAATAAAGATTTTCACTTATATATTAATATTTTACTTGTTTTTTAATCATTTAAATTCATTTATAAAAATGTATCTAAAAAACTCATTAATATTGATTGATAAACTAATTAATAACAATTTCAAAATTAAATAATTTATGCGTATAAATAATATTTTAATAAAATTGTTAGTAATTTTAAATATCTGGAAAAAAATAATTATTGATAGAAATAAATTATAAATTCTGTAATATTTTTAAATTACTGTTGAAAAAATCTAATCACATGTATTATACTCTAATTAAATAATCTTATATTGTAGATAATACTTATAAATATAATACAGAAATTAACTGGGGAAGAATACTTTTTTTTAGAGAAATAATCAAATAAAATTCGCTAGAATGTTTGTACAGAAGAAGCATTATTTATTTATATGAATAAACTACGATTATATTAAATACTTTTAATATAGTTTACAACTTTGAAATAACGATCGCTGATCACTAGGAGTATGAATTAATTCTCATGAATATTGATTTTAAGTTCACAATGAGCCGTAACTTCAATTGGACATGAATCATGTTAAACATCAAATTGCAACACGACAACTTGTAAAACATATAGCATCATGTCAAAAGATTGTTTTCATCTCAATATCAATTAGCCTTTCTGTTATTTCAGTAACGAAAGTTGCTAAAGAAATATGTTAAATTTTAGTTACAGGTCATAAAAAAAGTACAAGATATATTTAAGATAGTTCTCGTGAGTACACTTACCAAAGTTTTAATTTAAAATTCAATTATGTTATCAGTTGAGTTTATCCTTTTATATAAAAAATTCAGCATTTTATCTATAGTTTACTTAAAATAAAGAAAAATTTTGTCTGTGATAACAACTAATGAACTTAATCAAATGTGCTAGACCTGGAGTGAGACCATATATGCTGTCAAAGGCTCAACAGTTCTCGAATTGAAGAATAGTTTGATAAAACGTAATTGATTATTTATCATATAAGTATTGCCTCATCGATACTCCTTCTGATTTAAAATTTTTTTAATTGATAGCCGTTTTGCAATAAACCAACAATACTTTTCATTTGCAAATATTACGCTGTGAAATTAAAATTTCTTGAGATGAGCATCAGTATCTAAGAAATTAATTTACAATTCGAGTAAAATCTGAAAATTTATTTACACAATGTTAACTATCTACAGGTTAAATTATGTATGAAAAATTGTTCTGATGAAAAGTGACTAATTCGAAATACAAAGCGGAGTTAAGTACATACAGAATCATTATGTATAAATATTAGCTTCTCGTATTTTCCATGTTTTGAAAGTAATTAAAATCTATAAATTACTAATTAATAAATAATAATTAATTAATAATTAACTCTTTAAGAATGCCATCAAGGCTCTGATTTCAGAGAAAATTAGTCAATCTATAAACTATTTTGCACAGATTCTTTTTTTTTGGAAGACAAACCATATACATCTAACCAACCTTTCATACAATTGATTTGTCACAATCATCTTATATGACCTTAAATAAGTAAACTATCATTATGCATGAAATTTTATGGGACTGAATAATGATAATTTCCAACACTTTTAAATGACGTAGAAAGATGGCATGAACTTTGTTTTTACAATAAAGGTTTTAGCGATTGACTCGATTAAATGAGTCGACTCTAATGATTTCCTAACTCAATATAAAAATAATGAAATAACAAAAAGAATGTTATATTAACAATTCTATTATATATTATTATAATATATTGTATGATACAATACTGAACCTAACTGAAACCTAACAAGTCATGAATTTATTCTATTATCTACTGAGTTACTAACAGCACAATAGTTTACCTTTATTGTTAACCTTTAGATAAATTTAAAACTACAAGGTATAACTCTTAATAACTTCTAACATAATGAATATTTACATATAAAATACATTGACAGTATTTATCAACTGCATGCGATAACATTATAATACAAATTTCTTTTATAAAATACTCGGTTTTTTAGTATTTTGCAGGTACCAACAAGTTTCTGGTTAATTAAATATTTTAAAATTGAATTAAATTAAATAATAAGGATGGGATAGATACAAAATTTATGATCAAAAGAGCCAATATGGTGTTAGGTAAAGTATGAAGCATTCCGTAAAAATAGTTTCAGGAAGATTTAAGAATAAAAATAAAATTATTCGTTCTTTATATAGTGTATTATATAATATAATAATATAATAAAACTTTATATAGTGTATTTATATAATAGAAGATATACTATTATACGCAGTAGAAATTTAGGGATGGAAAAACTTGGATGAAACTGAAAAGATATAAAATAAATTTATAAATATTTATCTTAGATAGAAATAGACCTGATTACGTTATCATGATAAATATAACAAGGAAATTAGTCAAGTTTGAAAATAAAAAAGTGAGTAGCGAACATATGGGAATTCTAAAATAATGTGTAGAATTAAAATATACTAAAATAATGTGTAAAATTAGGGATTATAAAAGCAAAAATTTTTTAAAATAGTGAATTTGCTAGTACTACAGAAAAATTTGGCACTACCACTAAGATCTCTTACTCGTCAGATGTTTCTGGCAAAACATTATAAAGTTAGTTGCGTCTGAAGAGAAAAATTAGAGAATAGAGAAACTAAATAGGAGGAAGTAAAAAAAAAAATTAAAAAAAAGATAAAAATCAAAATACGTGAAAGAATTCAAATATAATTCAAAATAATGCCAGCATATTATTATAAATGATATAAAAGAAGAAGAATGTGTCTATGAAAAAAAAGAGAAAGGAGATTTCGAATGAAATTTTTAGCGAAATCAAATTGGATAATAACACGAGAAGGAATAAACAGAGTATGCATTGAAAACATAAAATGTGTTGATTACTGAAGAATAAAAAGAATCAATAAAGCACGTAACGAGTCAGTACAATAGAATTTATGGTATACAAATAGTGAAATAGTATGTAAGAATTATGAGACGACCATATAAATTTACTCTACAAAATACATGAACAGAAAGAAAAAAAATAGGAAAGCCAATAGGTAAATTTTAAGTGAAAACCTTATATATATAAAGTTATACGTGTAACATCTGAAGTGTAAAGTTTTGAGCAAAAATAGTGCAAAATAACTTGGCATGCATAGATTGTTAAATGTTAACTGATATATAAAACATTTATATATATTTCAAATTTGTAAGCAAGTATTTGATATATTATAATAACATATTATTATTAAATAAACTAATGAGAATAATAACTTATAATAGTACAGTACAGTATCAAAAGAATTTTTTAATTAAGAAAATTTTCTATAATTCTTTTGTAAAAAAATTCAAAATAAATGAACTTCACAGTGAAAATGAAAGACTCTGGAAGTTCTGTGCATCGAACAAATATCACCCAGTATATTGATTTTAACTTCAGAATAAACTTTGACCTCACTTTAATAAAAATCATTTTTAATACAAAATTGCGAGAAAAAAGTGGAAAATTCGTTTATTCTTTCTGTAATAAAAAAAATAATTAAAATTTGTGATTAAAATCTATTGAATTATTATTTATATATTATCGATATTTCTGAGAGAAAAAATTGTCAATTGAATTAGTATATGAAGAAAATAAAAGTTCTATATGTAAACTTATAAATGAATCAATTAAAAAAGTTACATATAAAGAAAAACAGTTACAATCACAATTACACCATCAAAATTACATTTTTAGAGACCCTAAAAATATTAAATTTGAACGATAATATATCTCTATACATTAGATAATTTCTTTAATAAAGGCTAGTCCAAGAAAAGTATGTGTTAAATATGCTAGATTAAATAAAATATAAAAAGTCTTAGTTATGTTTACTAATTACAAGCAAAAGCAAACTTAAGAAATGCAAAGTTAAAATTATCATTATATGTTATATGATCATAAATAGATCATAAAAAACCGATGATAACCAAAGATGACTAAAAATAATAAATATTTAAGTACTATAGATTATTATATTAATTTTTCTAAAAAAAATTTGTTATATTTATACAAAATCACATCTAAAAAAGTATGAAAATCAATTAATAATCAATATATAATTTGAAATTACAACTTGTCTAAAGAATATACAAATTTTATCATATGAACTTTATAGAAATTTTTCAAAATAAAAAAAATTTCTTGTCTAATTTATTATTTATAATTTGCAAAATATTTAATAGGTATAAAAACTTTTTTTATGGGGATGGACAAAATATATTTATTAAAAATTAACACAAAATTATTTAATAGATAAAGCAGTAAAAAATCTTATTTTTAAATTTATAATTGTTATTGAAGTTAAATAAAATATTTTTATATTGATATATAAAATTTTGAATAATCTTAGAATATTCTTGAAAACGCAAAGTAAATTGATATTACTAGATTCAAAATACTAATTAAAGTATCTTCTTCTTACATATTCTATGCGTATGATTGAATGAACCAATAAATAAAAACTATTGGTGATTTTTAATTTATGATAATGTTTTTGTTGTGTAAAAATAAATTCGATACAGTAAGTTGAAATATAAATAGTCAAGAAAAAAATAGATTGTACAAAAATATAAAAGTTTCATTTTTATTTTAAATTCGTTGAAAATTTTTAATTTCTTCAATTTCTTACGTTATTATAACAAAAAATTTAAAAAAATATTCAAAATTTAAATAAATTCAAATAAATATTTACTTCCTTGTTTAAAAATATACTAATATACATATTTATAAATTTTCTTTTATTAACCATCTTTTATAATTAAAATTTTTATTGATACTTTTATTTATTAATAATAATAGTTTCTTTATTAATAATCAAAATATAATTTTGAATCGTCATTATAAGTTAAAATTTTTATATGCATAAAAAACCGGTGATTATATTAATCTTAAAATTCTAGTATAAAAAATCTCAAGCTTAAAAAAATAAATATTTATCAATTGATATAATAATTTTTCTCAAATATAAACTAAAAATATGTATAAAAAATTCATAAATGTTTCTCGGTTTTTTGTCCAATAATTTTCTTTTTTAAATGTATTCATTTAGTATGTATGTTTAATATATTAAAGAACTACAAAAACGATTTTTTATTTTAGAATCACAATTATTATCATAAATAAATCAATACAAATATTAGTTTTTGTACAAATTTTTTACTATTAAAATTTAAATATCTAATATTATATTATATTTACAATAGCTAAATTTTAAAAATATTTTAAAAGTTTTAACATTAACAAGCGTAACATGAATGGCCCATAATTCGTATATGAATAACGTAATAGAAGTATAGATTTCACCATCTTTACTATACTTAATTATTTTAACATTGTAATAGCTATATTTTTCTAAATTTGTATTTCTTTTGCATTTTTACTAATTTATGTAAAGAAAAAGTATCATTTAAAAAATTAATTATGTATTTTTAAAGGGAAAAACTTTTTACTGGTTATAAAATAAATTTATAATTATTTATATATTGGAGTTTATGCTTCCTGCAAATATGCTTCGTATAATTCCTAAAGTTATCCTAACTTGTGCAGACTTACCGAACCAAATAAGCTAGCACACGCTTTTCTTCTTTTGAGAGTATCGCTTCTACACATAAGAAAAAATTCATCAACATAAGGTTGTGTTTCTTGCGTGCGTGACGTATGCACTATGAAATATATCCTGCAAGAGATCGACAACACGTTGATGTTCACCAATTCATCAACACGAAGATGTATTTCTTCGTCACACAGATAACCGACCCTTTCATATACGACGTTTAGCAAATACAAAGCGTTTCGACGAATCTGTGGATTCTATAACCGAAATGGCGCTATCAACAATGTTGATCAGCGCGTCAGTTAGTAGGTACAATATTATGGTACCGACAAACCTACAACAGTAGTAAAAGATCTAGCTCTAATACAAACAAGCCGAAACAATCAGAATAATATGGTCTTATACAGAGAACAACCAACCTGGTCAACAAAGAGGAAGTTTTAATGGGACTTTCTTTTCTATTAATGAAAAATGTCTAAGCATTTTCATCAAATGAAGCCCAATCATGTCGTTACCAAAATAGTCTATGAATCCGAATTACCGGAAAACTGTACTGTTTCCGCCAAGCTAGAAAATATGAAAACAATGCCTAGTCTGATACTGTCAACAACTGATGCCAGCCAATATGTTACCCTGGAGGTTATAAAACAGAATCAGAAGATCTAGCTCTAAAAGAAGGCCTAGCTACACTAGAAAGAATCGAGAAACAGGCTCAAAATCCAAATTTTAGAGATGGAACGAACAAACAGATCAGCGAAGAGGATTTTTACACGAGGCTTTTCTTTTCTATTGATGAAAAGAGCCCCTGTTTTTATTAAATCCAGCGGGGAATTTTTAGAATTTTCTTTAATTTATAAAAATAATATATTATTTAATAACAGTTTTTTAAAATATTTATTATTACTACACAATTAACAGAATTTTCCATAATAGAAAATATGATAAATAAACGATGTTACGCAGATGTAAAAGTACTTTTTATGTTAATAAAAAAATCTTTATTTCTTAAAACATATTTTCTTAAATATCTTTTAAATTTAGAAAATTATTATTAAATTAAAAAAGAATTATTAAATTAAAAAAATTATTATTAAATTAAAAAATAATTATTAAATTAAATTGGATATCATTTATAGTAGAAATGAAGTATTTATTATAAGTTTATTTACAATAATTTTTTTATATAGGTTTATAAAAGAATAAATTTAATACTAAAAATCTAGGATGTTTCAATTGATAGAAAATAAAGTAATATTATAAATACATATAAAATAAATTAATTTGAAGAAATTAAAAAAAAAATTTTTCTAACAGTCCTTTACATATATTTTAGAATACTATATGAGGTAGTGTCGTGCGCCGCCCGTCGGCGACAGGCCGGAGCGCGTTAACATTAAACAATCGCACGCGCAATAACAGATCGGGTAACGTCCAACGGTTTTTTAATTTTCCGCGAAAGTTAGTTCCGTGAACTTCCCAATCTATAAAAACGGGAGGAAGGACTTGCGATCCATCCATTATTCCCGGGCCACGCTTACGTACCCTCCGTACCTCAATCCCGTACTCTTCGATATTTTTTTATCTATACCCCCCTCTTCCTACATCCCTTGACGCTCTCTTACAAAATGGTAAGAACTCGTCAATTGGCGCCCAACGTGGGGCCATCGTAGCCAGGAGGCGCGAAGAACCCCCCACCGACAACAGAAGTTAGCCGGAGCTCGACGTCCAAGACTCCACCACGAGGACGAGAGAGAAGGAAAACAGCACTTCCGAGAGTGCTTAAAGAAAACCCTTGGCGCCCAAGGAAAATCCAACGAAACCTACTACGACAGCGAAAGTGAAGCCAAAAAAAACAATCGCCGAATGGACCGCTTTCGCCCCAACCTTCCACGGTAAGCCGTGCGAAGAACCAAGGAGTTTCTTAAAGAACTGCGAGATCTTCATGCCCGAAGAATTCCCGGAGCTACAACGAGCACAGCTGGTAGCCCGTCAACTACGAGGCGACGCGGCCCGTTGGTGGGCAATGTACGACGAGCACCTCACGTACCCGGATTTCTCAGAAGCCCTCGAACGCGAATAAAACAACCAATCCCGACTTCGAGAGCTACGATTCACATTACGCACCGAGATGCAACGAGAGGACGAAAGGACAGATATATTCATCCTCAAAAAAAGAGACCTGGCCTGGAGATTGGAACCGGAGATCACGGAGCATGAACTCATCGAGCTCATCATCGGGATGCAACGCCCAGGCCTACGCTTCCATATCGAGACACAAAGCTTCGACTCGATTAGCGAACTAAGAAAAGTCGCAGGCAGGATGGACAGGACCGCAGCAGCGAGGAAAAAAGAAACGCGGACCACCGATTCGCCGAAACGCCGCCGACCGAAGTGGGAAGAACGATCCCCTCACGCCCACAAGAGCCAACGACGTCCCGGAATGAAGTGGCAACGCGATCAACCCGATACGCAACACCCGGGAAACGACCGCGCGGGAAGGACTGCGACGGCCTACCCCGAGGAAAAAACGTCGCAATAAGCGCCTCCGCGCTAGAGGACCCCGACCAGCAAACGGCCACCTTGAGGCTGCGTGTCCACAGCAACACGATCATGGCCCTGATGGATTCAGGAGCCAGTGATAACTTCGTGAAGATCGGCCTCGTCGACACGAAGACCTCGGCACATCCGTCACGGACACCTACGGCTCTGACACCTACTCCTGGTAAAGGCCGGCGCGGAGCTCAACATAGAAGGAGAGTGCGGGCTCCCTTGGGAAGCCGGTGGTATAAGCGTCAGTTCCACCTTCTTGCTCGCTAGGGGACTCCGTCACGATGCCATCCTCGGCCGCCGCTGGCTCCACGAGAATCATGTCCTCCAGGATCACCTCCAGGGATGTATGTACATCGGAACGAAGAACCGGAAAAAAATATTCCTCGGCCACTCGGTACCTGAAAACCGTCCTGAGGACGAGAGAAAGCTATGGTCTAGGGTGAGACATAGCTTCCCCGCCGAACACAAGGGTACGTTCCGAGAACTCGTCGCCCGACACCGAGGTATATTCTACGGAAACGGCCCGCTGAAGCAGACGCGTTTTATCGAACACGACCTACGGCTCACGGATGAGAGACCGTTCCGTGTTCCTCCGTATCGCTACTCTGCCGAGAAGAAAAAGGCGATACAGAAGCAGGTACGAGAGATGCTGGCCGATGGAATACTCGAACCTACTTCGTCTCCATACTCGTCACCCATCGTCATGGTAACGAAGAAGGATGGCGGATATCGCTTCTGCATTGATTTCCGCCGCCTCAATAGCATTACCGAGAATTCCGCGCAACCACTGCCAGTTATCCACGAAGTCCTCAAAGACCTCGGCGAAGCAACCATCTTCTCCACCCTCGACCTGCGAAGCGGATATTGGCAAATTCCGCTCACCGAACGGGCAAAACGCTACACAGCTTTTGTCACCCCGGACGGGGGCCAATACGCTTTCCGGGTGACGCCGTTTGGGCTTCAAGGAGCAGGGAGGACGTGCATGCAGCTCGTCAGCCAGGAAGTTTTAGCTGGCCTCATCAGAGATTGTTGCCTGTGCTACCTGGACGACATCTGCGTGTACTCCAGGAACTGTCCGGATCACCTTCGACACCTCGCACTAGTGTTCGAGCGATTGGAAACCTACGGATTCACAGTCGCTACGGACAAGTGCGCATTCGGTCGCAGCGAACTACCATTCCTGGGGCACGTGGTCCGGAGTAAAATTAACGCAGCGAAACCGGAACACGTACGAGCTATACTGAAAGCCCCCACCCCTCGCAGCAGGAAAGAACTGCAAGGTTTCTTTGGCGTATGCGGATGGCTCCGCGAGTACGTCCCTGGTTTTGCTGCAACGGCCTTGCCGCTCACGGAGCTTCTAAGCAAGAAGCCGTGGACCTGGACCGCAACTGCCAAAAAGGCCTTCGAGGAGGTGAAGGACCTTTTCCGCGGGAACCTGGAATTACACCGCCCGGATCCCGACCGCATCTTTGTCTTGCAGACGGATGCGTGCAGCACCGGCATGGGCGCTGTGCTTTACCACGAGATTGAGGGAGGCGGCCACGACGTGGTATCATACGCCTCCGCAAAATTTTCACCACGTGAGCAGCGATACCACTCCAACGAGCAGGAGTGCCTAGCGGTGATCTGGGCGCTAAAAAAATACCGCACGCTCCTGGAAAACAAGCGGTTCCTCCTCCGTACGGACAACGCCGCACTCACCTGGCTGGATCGGGTACAGGGCGAACCCGGTAAGTTGGCGCGCTGGGTGATGTTGTTGCGTGGTTTCGCCTTCGACGTGCAGCACGTCCCGGGCCGCCAGAACCAGCTGCCGGACGCCCTTTCCCGATATCCCGGAGCGGAGGAATTCGCAAAGGACCCGGCCGACGGCGGAAGAAGACATTCTTGCTGGTCGTCACGGATCTATTTTCCCGGTGGGTCGACGCCTTCCCCGTGTCGAATTCTACGGTGAAGAACATCGCCCCGCTCCTGGAGAAGGAAATCTTTATGCGGTGGGGATTTCCCCGGGCTCTACTGACGGACAACGCTCCTCAGTTCCAAGGCAACACCTGGGCGAGCGCGTGTAAATCCTAAGGAGCGGAACCTTGGACGACGCCTATTTATCATCCACAAGCGAACCCCACGGAACGCCGCAATCAAGAGGTGAAGAAGGGATTACGGCTGAAACTACGCGACAAAAAGGATCAACGGCGTTGGGACGAAGCCATCCCGGAAATTTTGTTTGCCCTGAGAAGACGTCGCAACGAGGCAACCGGTAGATCGCCAGCCGAACTGCTGTTCGGGAGGAACCTCTCGCGACGAGGCGAAAGAGACAGGGAGTGGACACCCCTGCAACAACGGATAGAAGCAGCTCGCGAACATCAAGCAAGGTACGCCCCACGATCGTCACCGCGAAGACCACTACTGAGTGTGGGTGATAGCGTGTATATACGCAATCACCCCCTTTCCAATAAAAGGGAGAAGTTCAACGCAGGGTTGGCTCCTCTCTGGAAAGGACCATACAAGGTGAAAAAATTGTGCGGTGGGAACGTGTTCGAGGTCACGAATCCCTCCGGCAGACAGGCGTTTAAGGTGCACGCGGACGACATAAAGCGTGCACCTTCGCTCGGTTAACAACGTACTGGAGCTGTCGTCAACACGCTGGGCAAAGCGGAGCAGGCAGTAGCGGCGACGACGCGCCGCCGGGGCCGGCCGAAGAAGACCGAACTCGGCCGAAGTCGACCAGCCGAACTAGGCGACAGCGCTGGGCCGTCGATGCCGGGCGGAGATGACGATCCGAGCCGATGCGGGAACACGTTCATAGGGAACCGCCGAAGCCGCCCGAAGGCGATCGTGCGACATCGAGCGACGGGAGAGAGAGCGCGCAACGACCGACAACGATCGGAGATAATCGAAGCGAACCGAGCGAATGCAGAGAAGGAACCACACTCGACGTCGAACCAGTAAGCAATTTAATCTCCGATCGTATTAAAAAAAAAAAAAAAAAAAATATAATACGAAACTGTTTTGTTATCAAACTATGTACTATGTTCAACATAACCGAACTCTCAATGTAAGCAATTAGAAATAAACAAGGTGGGTATATGCGCGTGGCGCTGAGGAGGGGGGGGGTTTGTCGTGCACCGCCCGTCGGCGACAGGCCGGCGCGCGTTAACATTAAACATTCGCACGCGCAATAACAGATCGGGTAACGTCCAACGGTTTTTTAATTTTCCGCGAAAGTTAGTTCCTTGAAGTTCCCGATCTATAAAAACGGGAGGAAGAACTTGCGATCCATCCATTATCCCCGGCCCACGCTTACGTACCCTCCGTACCTCAATCCCGTACTCTTCGATATTTTTTTTTTCCTATACCCCCCTCTTCCTACATCCCTTGACGCTCTCTTACAAAATGGTAAGAACTCGTCAGTATAAATCCTAAGAATCCTTAAAACCTTAAAAATTCTATAAATTATTTGTTTCCACAAATTTTTTTATTTAGTTTTTAATTTTTAAAACATAATATATATTTTAAATATTGTTTAACTTATGATTACTGTCTCAATAATTTTATAACAAATTTAAAGAAATTACCTACATAACTTTTTTTAATTATTTGAAGCTCACATTTGTTCAAATAATATCATAGTCCATTGATTCTTAATCATTAGATAAATATAATATTTAATGATTTATTTTATTTATATTATATAAAATATTTGATAATCTACAACAGTTTATCAAAAAGTATGATTTAGAAGGATTTTTAAAGTGATGTATTTGTCAGCAATAAAATTATATAATAAAAGAAATGGAATATTTAAATGATACGAAAAAATTTCATTTATGTTATAAATTCTATTTATCATAAATTGATAATAGTCATTCACTTTTCATATACTAATTATATTTTAATTAAAATTTTTTATTTATTCTTATATAAGCATATTTAATTTCTAATCTCAAATAATTAGTATTCTTTACTTCAATTTTTTAAATTTATATTAAATTTTTGGGATTTATAATGAAAAAATCTTTTTTTAATAACTTACGAAAAAATTAATAGAAATATTAAATATGGAAGATGAATCACAAATTGTTTTTTAAATTCCTGACTTTATTTAAAATAAATATTATTTTTCAAATTTGAAAATAATAAATATTATCTGATAATATAAAATTCTTTTCTCAAATACGTAATTATTGTTTAATTTTTACAATGATATAACACAAAAAAACATGTTTATATCAGATAACATAATATTACGAATACTTAAGTAATAGATTTTTTATAAATGATACCATTTTCATGTAATCTTTTTTACGAATAATAAATATAAAAAAACTTTTTAAAATTATTATGGTTTTTAGATTGAACTTTATATGTATGAAAAATTATATTTCATCATAAATTTATAGACATTTTACTTTAAATTAATCTTATTGGCTTTATTTTTCATCTTTCTTTACAATAATATGAGTCGTTACACAATAAATTTCTAATAATTATTATCTGAATAAACTTCAAATAAAATAAAAAATTGTATACTTACGGTAAAAATTATGACACTGTTTACATTTGACATTTGTAAAATTTTAATGTTTTTAACTTATATTATTCTTATTACATTTTACACAGAAAATCAGATATGATTAGGAAAAAATTGACCCTTTTTATTAAGATTACTTAGAAAACTTGAAATAATTTAAATGCATATTTAAATAGTAGTTAGTATTTTAATAGAAGTGTTAGTCAATAATTTTAATATCTTTTTACGATGTTCTTACATGTTTAGCCAGGTAAAAGATTTAAAGTTAATAAAATAATAAAATTGAAATAGTATAATTAAAGTATAATAAAATGTAAATCTTACGCAAATAAGATAGATATTATTACAGAATGTTAATTAAATATTAAATATTTATAGTTATAAAATTAGTTATTAAACAAAGTTAACTACATAGAACTCATGTTTTATCTACTATACAATTTCAATTGTGTTATCTATCAAATAATACTCATACCAGTAACGTAATTGATCGAAAGACACTTCAGTTTATTTTTAAAGCAACATAATCTTTAAATGAAGTATTAATATAAGTATGACAACAAATTCGAAAACGACAAAATAATGATCTGTTAATCACATTTAATTCAGTCACAACACTACGACATATTAATACTCTTAAAATTGTATGACAATATTTACTATTAATACATGAACAAACTTTACCACCTTATATATATTTTTCTCTTGATCAAAAGTCGTATGTATGATTATGAAAGATAGTACGCTCGAAAGCAGCACTAAATTAGACTTAATAATTAATAAATAGAATAATTTATTAGAAAACTATTACTTATTTTATTTGTATTAAAATATTCAATAATATAATATAAACAAAAATAAAAGAATAACTATTTTGAACCTAAAAATGAAAGTTTATTAACATTAAATAATAAATAATCATATTAATTAATTTCCTTTATATTAGGTAACATTGATAGTTCTTTAAATTATTTTATTTTAATTTACACATGAATGCATTAAATCTGTGCATAGATTAATTTTCAAGTAATTGTTTAAATTTAATTCTTGAATATTTTTAAAGGAACATATATTTATAAAATAACGGAATTAAATGTTTCATGCAATTAAAAAATTAAGGAAATAAATAAAATTAGGTTCTTATATTTAAAAAAAATATATTACTCAGTATCTATCTATGTATATTTGATCATTGTATAATAAATCATTTATGATGATGATTTAACTATTATTTATATAAATTAATAAAAATCAACTAATATTTTTAATAACGAAAATTCAAAAATATTTTATTATATTTAATAAGTATAGATTTCACATGCACATACCTTATACGTATTATATGGAAAGTTCTGTTATTTATTGGTGGTAAAAAGTTAAAATTTTATTTTTATAAAACTGTTCTTGAAATAATGTATTATTTTCAAAAATTAAAAAAAAAAATTTATATCATTGGATTCTTTTTCACTTTAAATATCATCTCAAAATAATCTTATTAGGAAGTATACTTTCGGGAAATATAAAATTTAATATGAAACGATTTTTATTTTTTTAAAAGTGAAAATTTTCCCCCTAAAATTATAATATTCTATTTTTAATTCAATTTTCTATATTTAATTAACAAAAATGAAGAAGAAATTTTAAGTTTAGAAAATTTTAAGAAGCTCTAAAGAATTAATAATAGTAAATCACTTTTTTATTTGCAAAACTAAATATATAAAATATTACAAAGTTTTTTGAAAAACGTTCTCTGTCAAATTATTATAATTGTAATTATATAAAAAAATCGTAATAAAACAAAAGACTAAATTGTTTGTTTTAGATAAGTATATTAACTACAATCATTCTTATCAGTCACGTATCAAAAATTTTTAGCATCATTTAAAAACTTTTCACAATATATAATTTGAAAAAATAAAAATAGAAAAAATTTTTAATTTAAAATATTATTATTATTATTGTATTAAATTTTATATTTTTTATACTATATATTTTATTATATAATATTAGAAAAGACATTTTATATTAAAATTAAGAATTACAATTAATTTAATTAATTACACTATTACTTAATAGTTGAAATGTATTATCAAATAATTCAATAAAAATATAACGAAACAAATAATATTAGTAGGATTAATTATACTTAGTATTAATTACCATAAAAACTATTATATTTATTATATTATAACCTATAATATATTATCAATTATCTTTAATTTGATGAACTGATAACGAGAACATTAATTACAGCAATGAATAAAGCATTTCAATAATATTTAAAATTATAAATAAATTATAAATAAAAAAGGATATTTATTAATATTATCGAAATTTAAGATACAGATATTAAATTTTTTAATAGTATCAATATTATTGAAATATTGTTAGTATTTTTAATGAAATTTAATAGTACGATACCATACTATATATAGTTAGATGGTATATAATGTTTAAATAATTACTTTATTTATAAAAGAACATGCTTTTAAAAGATGTTTATCTCCTCAATTATTTTAATCGTGTAGGTGAAAATTTCAATTATGTTTTCATTTATATTTTTATATAAACATTATAAAAAATATAATTAATTTAAATAATTCTGAGTAAGTAGCAAAATAAAATACTAATAAAATCATACAATGTCAAGGAAAATTTACCATCACTTCAATGATTTCATTTTTACCTCGGTTTGAAAAGAAAGATTTTTAAAATAACAACAATGAAAATAAAAAATTTTTATAGTAAATTATTAAATAAAAAATTTATAAATACATTTTGAACACAAGTAAAGAAACAAACAAAGAAGATATTAATATAATAATACAATTTCTTTCAATCTAAAATTCAACCACGAATCTTAAATATTAAGGTATATAATATAAATGATCGTTCATATGAAGCGTAACGAGTCCTGTAAATTTATACGACGTGCCGGATTAGGTGGAAAATAATGTATACGAACAAGATGTTTGTGAATAATCAAGATAACAAATTGAGTAGTCAAAATTCAGTTCAATTGGATTAGAAAGAAAAAGGTGATAATCAAGGCAATCGGAATTTTATATTAGAAAGTGGGAAAACAGAAAGGAAATAGAAAGAATTAATTAACTAATTAACGCTTTATTACAACATATTAGATAAAATTAATACTTAAATAAAAGTTGAATTCTCAGGATCTTTTCACGTGTAATAAACTTGCTCGTTTTAATGGACGGTGTTTTGTTCATCACCATCATCTTGCATCAACAGAAAGATCTTCTCGCTAAGGATTAAAATATAAAAATACGTCTAATCATGTATTTGATTAAATTCCTATCTTTTACTGGATTTGATCAATCCGCAATTACTAATTCTATCATTTTTATCAATATATATATATATATATCCAATAAATGTATCACGAGATTCATAAAGTTTATAAACAAAAAAAAACGATATTAAAAACATTATTGAATATAACTTTTAAAAAAATTAATGCAAATAAAAGCTTAAAATTATTTTTCTACAATGATAAACTTATATTAAATCTGAAATAATATTAAGAAAGATTAAGAATGACTATGTTAAACTTACATGTAATATTTTATACAAATATTTAAAAAATTTTTTTATTATACTCTTATTTAATTAAAAAATTTTATAAATTAAATTCAAAGTTTTTATTTATTTAGATTTTTACAATTTTATATACAACTGTTAATAATGAGTTTTTTTAAGACATTAAAAAAAACTAATACGTACTGAATTAAAATTATTATCTTAATATATAAATAAATACAATTAAAAATATATACAAATAACATAATTATAATATCAAAAACTCGAATAAAGAATTGAATGTTTAATTTAATACAAAATGGGAAAAACATTTTTTCAAACCAGTAAAAGTTGCTATGTAAAAAGTACTATTGCGCACGTAATTTAAAACGCGTCGGTAGATGTAAATTATAAATTATATATGTATGTAATAATATGTAAGTCAATTTTTTATTGTGATATTTTAATTTTTAATTAAAATAATCGGATGATTAATGATGTACAAATAATATATGCTTTTTTTATTTTTAATACAATCATAAGAATTTTTATTTTTCTCACTAAAAACATTTTATATTTATTAGTTTTTGTTACTTGACTTGGATTATAAATTATCAGTCAAATATATTTTTTATTTTTTTAATATACGTTTATTTTTTTAATTTATATAATATGTATTGGATTTAAATATTGCAATATACCAATGATATTTTGTAAAAATCATATATATAAAAATATTGCTACGACATTTAGATTATACTAATAATCGACGTAACTTAAAATTATTTACAAACAACTAATTACAAAACTTTTAATAAAATATAAAAACATTGTAATGGCTAATAATTTAATTTTATCAAATGAAATGAATATTTTCTCAAAACTAGGAAAAAATTATTTCGTTATTTTAATTAATCTGTAGATAGATAAAGACTTAAAAAAACTTAATACGCTAATAACAGTTTTTTTAACCTAATTTTATTAAATAAATAAGTACAATAATTTAAATTTCCAAGCGAATCGTTTCTACAGTTACTATTATACATAAACATTAATGATTTAATTTATAATTAAAGATATTAATTAATCTAAAATACTAAGAAATTTTCACGTACGTTATATATAATATTATTCTAAATATTTTTTTTTTAATCATAATTTTAGGTATTTAATTAAAAATATACATATTTCATAAATGAAAAATTTCGTCAAATTTTTTAATTTTTATTAAAAATTCAATTAAATATTTTTAATATATATAATAATTTCAATTTTATATTTGAATGATCGGCTGGTATTTATAAACACATACATATAATATAATATTCATTAATAATATGCGTTTAATGTCTTAATAAATAATAATAAAATTTTGTAAGTGGGAACAAAAAAATGCGAAAAAGTTCCGACGAGGATGGGATTCGAACCCACGCGTGCAGAGCACATTGGATTAGCAGTCCAACGCCTTAACCACTCGGCCACCTCGTCGCTGTGCGATAATAAGCACCATTATAAATTTTGACTTTGTACACATTTTTAATATGTATATTATTAGTTGAACTGAGAATATATATATTTACAAAACATAAGTTATAAAATCTAACTATATATATTTTTTGTTTACCTGTTTTATTAAACAATTTTATTATTTTTATTAGCTAATAATGTATATATCATAAATTATGAATATTAATTTGTATATAATTAATATTTCTAAAAAAATATGCAGAAATTTTGTTAATTTAATAATTCGGTTAATTAATGGTTTAAGTAAATGATTTAAAAAAACTATTATTTTAAAAGTTTTATTTCATAAAATAAAAATTCGTATTATTTCAATAAACACGATTAAATAAACATATTTATTATACTAATATTTAAAATAAAATTTTATACATTATTAAATAAATATTTTGAAATTTTTTTTAAGTGTAATTAAATTTTTTTTTAATAAATATGATTTTAATAATTAATAATTTTGTTTCTTAATACAGTAATAAATTAAGATATTTTGTTAATCCCAGAATATTATTTAAGTTCATAGTTTTCAAAACTATTTTTCCTATAAAAATTAAATTGCTTGATTAATATATTAATATATTGCTCAAACTTACTATATTATATATCGCAAAGTTCGTTACAATTTAAATATTTGAAATAGAATTTGAGGCAGATTTCGAAATAGATGTTGAGATAAATTTTGAAGTAGAATAATGGATAAGAATATAGATAATAATATTAATTAATGAGTGGATTCAACACAATTTCTGTGAAAGAAACAGTGATGTGACAAATAAGTAGAATAATGTTATTAATCACTATTTTGAAATTTACACTATTAAGCAGACAATACAATATTATTAATTACATTTTTTAACACAAACGATTAACTGATATACTAATTATAAAAAGTTTACTGATAACCAATCAGTAATTCTTTTGACATCCACTATTCTGTCAGACTGATGACGGTGTAGTGTTAAATTTACTTAAGGGCCTACTGATAACTAACTACCACTATTGTATTACTAAAAATTTATTAATCCTGGAGAACATGTTCTGAATTCTGGGGTAAAGTAAAGTAAGACTAGGTTATTAGTATATTACACTATTATAATTTTATCCTGAGTTATGATGACACTTATAAAAGTATTAAAATAATAATGATAGTGACTTAATGCCTTATTGGTCTTTCCCGATTACAGTGATAGGGTGTAAAAGTACAACACTAGTTAGAGTTATATAAATCTGCTAAAACAAAAATTCTGAATAATGTCTAATAGATAATTTAAAATTGAGGCGAATGAATTTGGAGATTAATCCCAATTATGCTAGATACAGTTAAAGTCGTGTTATACATAAAATAGTAGTAATAAAAAGTATACAATTTTCAATTAAAATCCATTGACTACGTGAAGCTAAGTAGTTATTGCAGAATTTTATGTATCATTTGAAAACCATATTGAAACTAGAAAGTACTTAGGATTACCTCGGTACGATCGAAGAATTATCAAAGGCAAATTGATGTTAAATCAAGAAGAAGCTAAGTAGGAATGGTTCTCGAACGGAAAGGAAGAAGAGATATATGTCTACCTCTAAGAAGCAATGAACGGTAATGACCTACCAAATTGAGAACGTATTTATGGCCCATAATCGAGTCGATAATATTTAAAAGAAATGTTACCAATTTCTCCGGAGATATTTTAGATTGATGTTAAATATCCCATCTGTACAAGAAGACTTTTCATAGGAGAAAATGCAAATAATTGTAACTATTTTCATTTGAAGTTTCATTAGAGTATATTTAAAATTCAAAATGAATGACGCTATTTAGCATCTTCACTAATACCTCATGAAAGGACAAATTTTATATTGAAAAAGGGAGAGAAGAAAATTATAAGGTAATAGAGTCGATGAAGGCTTGGAATTTTTCTTTGACCATATGATAGTAATTCACAATTAAAAATGATGAGTACTTATGTCGATTTATGAAAGACTTATTAATCTTTCAGGTGACGTGTGAATCATATTTAACTTTCCCAATATAATTTCAAAAGGAATTTGTCTACATTATTAAGTGCATTAAGTATAATGTAAATCAAATACTTTGCACTATTATACTCAGTTTTGAATAGAAAGAGGCCTTATATTTACTTACAAATTATATATTTAATGAAGACAGGTAATGAAGTAAGGAGAAAGCAATTCTAAAAAAGTTTGAACAAAAAATTAAATAATATTAAAAATATATATATGTAATAATACGTGTGTATATATAAAACTTAATTTAGATTAATTATAAGTACAAGAATGTAAATAATAATGTTTCAATTACTCTTAAATTAATAATAAATAATAATAATAATAATAATAATAATAATATAAAACTTTAAATATATTTTATTACGTAAAATAAATAATGAATTAAGTATTTAAAATTTAAAATGAATTTAAAAATGAAGAATTTATATTTTCAAGTATTCAATATATCAATATTTTCTACTCCCAAGAATAATTATGAATTGAGTAGAATACATAATATAGAGTAAATATATATTCTTCCTATGTTATAATGTATACAAGATAAATCTAGCCTAAAGTTACAAAACGAAATATCTATATTTCAAAGATTTTATTGTAGTTTTGATAAGATAAAAATAGTATTTATTACACACCTCTATCTTAAAATATCAAATTATTATCTGTTTTATCTAAGTTTAATCTACTTAAGTAGAACGATACATATAAACTTTTGATTTAAAGATATAAATACGAGTCCAAATGTTACAAAATTTATTGAGAATTACAAATAATTTAAAATGAGAAATCACCCATCATGCCCGCTTACTCCCCAGACCAAACATTAGCCAATTTATATTATCACTTGTTTTATTTGGTGTAGATAAAAAGAATCTCTTCTGATACTGTTTACTTTGAGTAAATCCCTTTTTAAGTAATTTTTTCAATAAATTACCAATTTGAATAAAAAGCAAATATTAAATTATTTTGTGCTAATAAGATTTTTTATGCAAATAGGATTGTTAAAAATAAAATTTTGTTTTATCTTCATTTTATAATTAAGATGTTATATTATCAATAATAAATTAATAAATTTTCAACTCTATTTATAATTAATATACAAATTTTTTTTAATGTATAAATTTTAAAATTTATGTTTGCAATATTATTCAAGTGATAATATTTGAGATTATTTATTTTGAAACTGAAAAAATTTTAATTATTCTTAATTTTTTATATTAGTTGTACTTCTTATCATTAATTATAACTGATTTAAATAAAATTATTAACCAATTAGTTTGAGATATTTATTCATAAAATATAGTGTTGTTGATAATAATACTGTTTTTACTTAGAATGTGCAGTGACTGTTATTTTGAAAAAAAACAAAAAATTCCATTTCAACAATTCATGAATTCATTATAATTTAGTTAAGTCACGTTATCACAAAATTTTCCCATATTCAAATTGATTATATAGACTCAATCACATTTAAAAGCTATAAAGAAATTGAATATATTTATAAATTGTACTTTCATATTTATCTATCTTATTAATTCTGCTAGTGTTGGCGATAAAATATACCGATTCTGTCGCCACTTGCAAAGAGCGTGCAGGGGCGGGTGTTATTTCTGCGGCAAGATAAAAATTATATAATTTGTTGTAGTTTATAACCGCTGGGAAATGATACT
Source organism: Platyscapa corneri (assembly GCA_018907185.1). NCBI lineage: Eukaryota > Metazoa > Arthropoda > Insecta > Hymenoptera > Agaonidae > Platyscapa > Platyscapa corneri. The sequence goes on along the minus strand of JACCHW010000103.1, from coordinate 209,321 downwards.
CACTAAAATGCATTGCCGCAATGCGAAGCAGCACTTGATTAAAAAAAATTATAAGTTTTTATATAAAAAATGCCAGCATCGGCGGACGAGTGAGTAGTTGTATTTCGACTATTAAATATATCGGTTGATTGCTCTTGTAATTAAAATAAAAGAAAGTGATGAGTAAATAGTATTTTAAAATCAATTTATCTTATTACCTTATCCTATCTCCCTCGCACGAATTCTAGTAAAAACAGAAGGTTTATGAAGAAAATTAAATAATAAATTTGATTTCCTAATATTTACAATAATAATTTTGAAGCAAATTATTGTCAATTAATAATTGATTATCAATACATCGACTAAAAATAAAAAATAGATAGACATAAACCGTTGTCATTAAACATATTCTTACCCATATTCTTACCAAATGCAAAAAATAAAATTAAAGAATATTTTTTATAACATAATTGGATTGATCAAAAATAAAAAATTGAAACAAAAAGTAATGGTTATATTTTAATCTTACTAAAATTATAACGGGATATATATATATATATATATAAATTAGAAATATATTCTACTTATTACTAAATGGAGTTGGAGAATCAATATTTTAGTAAATAACTTGACAAGGTCGTGTTTTGTAACAGACGGTGTCGAAAAAAAGCCGAATACGCAAAGTCCACGAGACGCCTTCAGATTCTGTTACTGTGATATACGTCTGGCTAACCTCCTGTTGCTCCGTGGGGGGGGGGGGTCCTCGACCTCCACGAAAAACTTTTAGGTGATTCCAGGGAAATCCTCAACGACAGCCAAGTAACAGTGTAATCAAAACTACCTAACGGTTGTTCTATGCATAATTGTTGTTCCGAAACTTGTGTGGTTGAGTTAACGGATTAATCGAGCTCTGGGCACTCGAAGGAAGGCCGGAACACGTCAATCTTAATCAAGCGTTATTTATATCGAGTACGAAATTACCGATACCGTAACCACAATCATGTGGGTTATATTTCTCTGTTTTTTCTCAGCTCCAGTCCTTCCTTGTATTGTGTTATTGTGAATCACTAGCAGTTCACGCAGTAAATATTCATTTATTGTATAAATTTTATTAGATTCATTGTTGCCATTTTAGTATACTTATTAATTGCATGAAAATCGAAAAGGAGACATACGAATGCAGTTGCTACTGCAATTAAATTCCTATCATAAAATGCTTAACAAAGGTAAATGATAAATATCAAATTATAACTCGAAATTTGTATTTAAAAAACAAATGAAGTAACAAGTTATATTTTTCTTTAATTTTACAACAGTTAGAAACATGTAAAGATTTAAAAATATTATAATTAACTTTTTCAATTTATTTACCGATACATAAACGATAATTATTTCTACATTCGGCGAATTCAAAGTTTGTGATTATGCAATTAATTAAAAAGTTAACAGATATAAAATTTAGCGATAATAAATGGGCAGGATTACTTCAATTCACTGTTGCTAGCTCGTAGTAAATATTGATTATTGTCAACTTTGGTAATGTGAGTAATCACAAACATCTTATTGTATATATCTTCAGTGTGACGTTTCTCGGCTCGTCTATGACTGGCCGGCAAGGAAAGAAAAAATAATTAACATTTTTCTTTTAAGAATAATTAAACAACCGTTAAGGTTTCAGAAAAACCATCGAACGGCCATTGGATTTTTCAGAAAGGATCAAATGTCCAATACATAAATTCGTGCATCAAACACATTATAATAGCAGTAGTTCATGAACATCTGAATCTCGGTATAACATCGGAAGTGCATTAATAGGCAGAGGTCCACAACGTGAGAGTAGTATTTGCTCGGTAGTGCATCGACCATAGAAGTTTGGTGATGAGCAGAGGTATAGGCGCGGCTGTGAAAATGTTCCATGGTCGAAGACCCAATGCTACGCACAGCATAACCTACCACAGTTCATAATGGAAATGACGTGTTTTATTTCTCCTTTATTCTTAGTCTTCTTGGCAACAGATCCAGGATGAGCCGTATTTATCGAGCATATAGAGAAAATTTTATTCGTTGTATTAAAAAAAAATCCAATTATATAACTACTTTCTAAAATATTATAGTATAAAATGTATACAAATAAATGTATATACATCAAGGTTCTAGTTTACGGTCGAATAAACAGAAGTAATACGTCAATAAAGGAACAGGTATAAGCAAAGAAGAGAAAGAGAAGTAATCGGTAAACATGAATAGCAGGATTATAAGCTCTCAAAAAAGAAGACTTTGGAGCCTTCGATGAAATAGCTGAAAAAGTAAAAAAAAAATGACTAATGATGTGATGGAAAAAAAGAATATAATGATAAAAAAAACAATGAAATGTTGGAAAAAACAAAGAAATAATAAAGGATCTGGAAGAAAAAATCATGGCCACATTAAGAGAAATAAAAGAGGAAATGAAAATAAAGTTTAAAATGGAAGCCGAGAAAAATGAAAAAAGTTCAAAGAATTAAAAAAAAAATAGGAAAAAAAATAGAGCCAGCATTAGAGAAAAAAAGAGGTAGAAGAGAACAGTAAAAGAATTGACTGGATAATAGAAGAGAAGAAAAGGGAAAGAAAAATGAATAATTTAATAATAACGGGACTAGATCATGGAAAGATAAACGACAAAAAAAGGTCATGGATTGGATAGAAAAAAAATTGAAAGTTACAGTTGACGCCCACCAATACGACTCGACAGGAAAAGGTTGAGCCGTAATCCAAATAAGTCGGAACAGGTATTGACGTGCTCCGACACCGATAGAGAGTGTTTGGCACCGGCTAGACATTCTTGACCCAGATTATCCGTCCATAAACCGATCAAGTTGGCTCGGATACAGGGAAAGCCTGGCTTATCCGGCCATAAACCAGGTAATTTGGCCAGAAAACGGACCGATCAAGAGTCAACCGGTTTGTAGCATTGGTCAACAACGAATGACCGATGACCTCGATGCGGATTGAACGATCTGGAGGACAGAAATGTCCAGATTGAAGCAGTCGCGCTGTACAAACTGATTGGCTGTTCGGGAAATCGAACACGCCAATTAATTGCGCTCGGCTTCAAATTTGGCCGGAAATAAAAAGCCGGATACCCTCGACAACAGGGCAGATCCATCTAGAAGCCGGAAGGAGCAGAGTCGACGTAACTGCTCCCGCCGTCAGCAACACGGACGGTGATTTTTTGAAGTACACACCGTCGGTGTGTACATCGGGTCCTTCAGATCCCACGCAACGCCTCGAATGACGCATTCACCCCCGGGTGAGTGCTAGTTCCTTCCTCGCGGAAGGGATCCGGGGTCGGAGAAATATTTCCCCTACCTCGCGCCCTTGACGCCGAGCCTCCCCGAACGCCTGGCAGCTCGGGCCTTGTCACATTAAACATAAAAAATCATGGAAAGGAGAAAAATGTGATAGAAAATGGTGGGGTATAACCTGTGAAAACATAAATGATAAGTGAAGATTTTAAAAGAAAAAAAAGTGCTAAAGAATAAAGAAAAAAACAAAAACATTTACATCAGAAATGCCTCCGCGTATAAGGAAAGATAATCTAGAAGAATAGTGTTAAAAAAATGCAATGAATTAAGACCTAATGGAGAGACATGGTTATTCAAAGATAATAAAGTCATAAGCGAAAAAGAAGTACTAACTTACAGTGAAAAAAATATAAATGGTTAAAAAAAAATTAAAGATAACGGAATTAAAAAAAGTACAAAAGTCATAAACAAAAATAATATTAGTATAATGTTCTGGGATATAGCAGGTATTAATAAATTAGGAGAAAAAGACTGGGACTATATACAGAAGTCTGATATCCTAGGAATTACTGAAACGTAGATAGAAGAAAAATTTAAAGGAAATTTAGAAAATAAATTTAAAAATTACAATTTACTACTAAACAGTGCAAAAAGAAAAAACAAAAGGAAGAGCAAAGAAAGTCTTTGTCTGGCCATCAGAAAAACAAAGGAAAAACAAATATTGCACTGGGAAAACAATAACTCTGAATTCTCATATGCTACAATAAAAATCAAAAAGAAATTAATAAATGTCGGATTAATTTATATGAGAGACAAGAGAACAGAGAATTTTAAAGTTTTTAAAGAATGGATACAGAACAATATAAACAGTGCAATTATATTAGGAGGAGATTTCAACGCAAGGATCGAAGATATAGGAGGAGGAATTAACGTTATGGGTCCACAAAAGAGAATTTCCATGGATAAATGTATAAACAAACAACGAATAGAAATAATTGAACAGTTAAATAAAAATGGTCTATACATCATGAACGGAAGGAACGGGGGGAGGTAAAAGAATACATATACAATGGACCGAGAGGCTCTTCAGTGATAGATTATATCGTACCAAATCAAGAAGTTGAAGAGAATATAAAAAAGATAGTCATAGAAGATAGAATTGAATCGGATCACCAACCCTTCTAATAAGACTTATATGAAGATATTGAAGACTATATCTCAATGGAAAGAACGGTTCAAGTTATAGAATGGTCGGAAAAATCGATAATAAAATACAAAAAAAAATTAAAACTAGGTAGTGAAATAAAAAGCTGGAAGGAACTGAAAATAAGGATGCTAGAGAGTATAAAAAAAAAGAAAAAAAAACAAGATATAACAACAAAGAGTCATGGTGGAATAAGAAAACATGGGAAAGCAAAAAAAAGTAAAAGATAAATTCAAAAAATGAAAAAGCTCTAACAAGAAGCGATATATTAAAATTAGATCTGAAAGACAAAATATAGAAAATTGATAATTAAGAAGAAAAATAAAACAAATTGAAAACAAAATCGATCATGCATGGAAAGATAAAACAGGCCAGGCATTTTGAAATTAATAAAAAAGGGTAGGATAAAAAGGGAAAAATTTTTAATAACATATGTTCGGAAAAATGGAAAGTTCACTTCAAAAAATTTTACGAGGAAATAGATAACGTACCTTTTAAAAAAACTGAAAAAGAGCAAAAGAAAAAATCGGGAGTTGCAGAAAAAGTAATTATTAAAATAAAAGAGATAGAAATCTATAATATTAGCTCAAAATGGAAAAAAAATTTCCAGTGAAGACGAAATCATAAATGAAATGTGGATATGTGGAGAGGAAGTAATACTAAATAAAATGACATCTATTTTAAATGAAATATTGAAACTACAAAAAATCCCAGAGGAATGGAAGAACGAAATTGTAATCCCCATATACAAAAAAGGAGACATAAACGTGTTAAATAACTACAGAGAAATTTCGTTACTGGATACAGGTTATAAAATATTAGCTGAAGTTGTAAAAAAAAAGAATCAGGAAACATCTTGAACAAAGTAAAAAACTCGAAAAAACTCAAATGGGTTTCAGAAAAAGAAGAGGCACGATTTTAGCAATTTACATATTAAGAACAGCGATACAACAACGCACTAATATAAAAGGAAAAGGGGGAAATTTTTCTATGTTTTGCTAACATGAAAGCGGCTATTGACAATATGTAAAAAGAGGCGATATGGTTAGCCGTGAAAGACATGAAGGTAAAAAATTTCTAATAAATTTGGTAAAAGAATCATACTGTGGCTAAAAAATGTAGATAAAGGTAGATAACGCAATTATTATAGAGGGGAACACAAACAAAGGTGTAAAATAAGGTTGTTCCTTGAGCCCTTTATTATTTAACATAGCCATGGCAGATATAGTAAGCTCGCTGAAAAAAGCCAGAACATCGGGTATAAAAATAGGATCTAAAACAATCAGATCAATTTCTTACACAGATGACAGTAATATTAACAAAAACTGAAATAGTATTAAATGAACTTCTAATGCAGCAGTGTGATGTTGGGAAACGTACGCTAGGTCCGCGTATGCTTGAATATGTAGAGGTGATAGTTCTAACTGATTTTTATCAATTGCTAAATTTATTATCTAACGGATTGGTATATATGTAGACAAAAAAAAAGAGAATGAGAGAAAATAAATACAAAAACAGAATGTCTTTCTTTTTTTTCTTAATTTTTCTAAAAAAGATATAAAGAAAAATAACTCAGCACAAAGAAAAATGCAGAAAAAATTTGAATCAAGTCAAAAGAAAAGATTTCCGATAAATTAAAAAGAAAAATAATTCAAGAAAGTAATGATATGGGAGATTAATATGTATATCAATGGAACTTATTCAAATAGTACGTACACCAATGACAAATTATGACGCATATTATAAAGAAAATTAAATTTTTTAAGAGCACATACTCGCTAACCTCAGCAGCAGAATGAACATGTTTCTAATAAATCGTGTAATAATGCATATGCATTTAAGTGCTTTTAAACGCTTAAATTTTGTACTCTCGCTTTTTTTCTCTTTCCTATTCATCTTTTTTTATAGTTCGCAAAATTGCATCACCTTATTCGCAAACGATTAAACTGTGTAAATAGATACTTTTACCACATTGAAGGAACGATTGGTAAAACTTCAAGTTTTATATATATATATATATGTATATATAGAATTATAGATAACTATTTTATGATTCGTTATTCAAATGAGTTAAAATATTTATGCACAACTTTTAAATGCTTAAAAAAAATGAGTAGTTTTTCATAGTATGTACAAAAGTAACTTATTATTTATCATAATAAAGTAGAAGCTTTTTTGATTTTATTATTACTGTATTAGACGGTAATTTTTATACAAACGTAACATATGAATTAAAAAATTGACAATGAAATTATTATTGAATTTACTTGTGAACGACAATAATATTTTGAAAAAAATATCTTTATTAATGAATAAAGTATGTGGTCATGGCATGATAGCTGTTCGTTAGCTGGAAGTATGCATTCATAACGTAATAGCTATATGTATAAAATTAATGGGTTAACTATTGGAACAAACGAATATATCGATAAACAGATTTAGGCCTTCGTGGTGTAGTAACCGTATTTATGCTTTTTCCTAGACTCATAGTTTTGTTGCTTGTAGCTATTTCAATTACGTGCGGTTTTGTGATCAGCGGGGGACAGTCGATACTTTGTAATCGAATACGTGCCATAGAGTAGGTATGCACAGACCCAAGAAGCTCACTCGGTGGAGGAGCGAGAGCGCTAGTACAGCCGTATAGATATATATGTGTGAGTGGCGTAAGAGTATCTCAGTACGTTAATATATATAAAAAAAATTTTTTATAATTTATTTATTTAAAAAACCAATTCATTCTAAAAATTATTTCCTAATATTTCTATAAAATATTTTAATACTAATATAATAGTGTACTTAAAAAAAAGTAAAGATATTTTTTTTTTAATTTCATGAATAAATTATGTGTTACAAATTATTTTTTAAATAAAAATAAAGCATTATTAATATTATAAAATGAACGAACTGAATGAAATTCAATTCGATATATATTTTATCATGTACATAAATATAAAATTCGATTACTGGTTCAATCTAATATAAAAAAAATATAATTGTATTATTCCATTGCTCAGCATTAAAATAATATATGATACTATAATAATGAATTATACGAAAAATATAATTATTTTCTCAATATTTATAATCTTTTATTTTTGAACTATTTTTAAACTAAATAAAATTTAAAGGCTAACTTAAACTACAAACCTTAATATCTATTTATATTTTTCAATCAAAAAACCAAAGAAAAAAACTATTTAATACATTTATATAATTATAAAAATATTTTATTTAATTATGAACTACACCACATCTAATAGTTTATTAAAAAAATATATTTGGAAAGATTATTTAAAAAGAATCATAATCTCAAATTGATTTGTAACTAAATATGTAATTGTGTTCGAGAATAAAAAAATAGTACTTCTAGCGCCACCTGTGATAATTGATAACCAATTATTGATTATCGATAATGGCCGCTCACCACGTGGCGATAAAAAGGGCACTGCTCAACTGGAGCGTATTAATCGATATCCAATCCAGAGCGATTGATCCCCCACGCAATACAAACAACCAAATTCACACTGCTCATTCAAATGAAATCAATCATCTTATTTGACAATGAGTATGACGAACTGCATTATAGGCTAATCGATCTCCTATCAATGATTAGACGATAAAATCGATGAATATAGTACGCGTCTGCTCTTGTCATATATGACAACGTTCAGTCTGCTCGTATCAATTGATCTAGGCACTTCTGTACTAATTTTGTAACACTCACGAGCGCAACGATTTGTACGCTAATAGATTCATAAAAATCTTTAAAGACTACTCACAACACGGCTATTTTTAATAATAGTGAATAGTAAATCATCATCATCTACTCTACATAACACATAACTATTAATGCAAAAGCAATCACCTCTCACTAAAGAAACACACATACAGACACGCTCAAACTCATACATAGAAACTCATGCAAATCAGTTCATTTCATGTAGTTTATTAGTCCAACTTTTAATAGTTATAAGTTATTACAGTTATTATAATTGCATTAGTGTTTTAAGTTCATATATCATAAGTGTAAATATAAGTTTCTTTTTTCAACTCCTTTGCGTGTATTTCTTTTTTTGTGTAAATCATCCTAATTGTCACTAGCCGTTTCTCGCCTTTTTACCAAATGGCTCAAAAAGTGAATATTCAAACAGATTGAGTATATAAACTATATACTAAGATATTTCAATGGTTATCATATATATTTGTTCGTATCACTAGAAAAAGATATATAAAGTATAAATTAAAATTTTTAATCATAAATATAAGGATTGAATTGCTTTAATGGGAAAATTTTCTTTTCTTCAAAAAAAAATTTTTTTTATGTTACTTTATACTACTATCTATGTTATTATTTTTACTTTCTCAATTCATTGAAACGATTTTTTACACGTATTTTAAAATGTTTGCGTCAGAGTATCTCGAAAAAAACTTGTCAGGACCCGTGCTGGTGCTCAAATACTAGTTTATAAATTGGAAACGACTGATGGACGGAGCCACTGAACATCGACACTGACCTGCGACAGCCACAAAAAACGATACAGGAGGAAAGTCGCAATACTGGTGAGTCTTATCGTTCGACGTCACTACCAGCGCCTAATGAATCACGTTTCACATCCAACTCCGTACTGTCCCACACTTCGCAAGAAACTCAAAACGCTTACTACCTAACTTACTAACTTATTTCAACAATCGTTGAATTAACTATTTTAGAAATACTGAAACATAAGAACTCCCTTTCACCCTTGAGTTTCAACACGATAGAGAAATCTAGCTTTCCCCTTTCCTAATAGTAGCAGAAGCGGGGACATATTTTTAAAAATCTACAACCCTAATGTCAACTGGTATATATCTTAATTAATAAAAATGACTAAAGTTGATTAAATTTTTTAAACTGTTTATGAATCTTTAATTGATAAATTATTGATTAAATCATATTTTCGTAATTTTTATTATGAAAATTTAAGGTTCTTAATACATTAGGTACAGTTATAAATTCTTTATATATTTATTTAAAAAATTTTCGTTAATATGAATACAATTCTTACCATTATTTATAAATAATATTTTAACGTATTCATACTAAAATTAATTAATGAGTGTTACCGATCGCGTCGCGTAGTTGTTCTTTTTCGGGGAGGAAAGGGAATTTATTAATAATATTAAGACTGTGTGGACTCCGAATAATTTTATTATAATATACGCAATAGGTGTCGGTGCGAGGATCGAGACGGACAGTCCTGCCTTTCCGCATGTCGCCCTATTTAATACTTTGTCAATTACCAGGCGGCCGCCGCCGCCCTTTACAGCTTACAATCTTTCTTAGTTAACCCGACGCATCTTGAGTTTCGGGTAGTTAACAATATTTTCACGCCCGCCGCTAATCACATTTACAATAGGCAATATTTATTCATCCTCGCCTTTTCCGCTTAAGCACGTATATTTATTACCATCGCATTTCGAAATTTTTTAACGTTAATTTTATTCTAAACGCTGTACATTTTTTAGGTATTTAACCTACGCGCAGATGTTTAGTTGCGCTCGGGCTTGAATTTCTTGCACGTTCTCGTATCGAAACGGCCCGCTCGTTATATGTGTTTTCGTCGCGCCGGGCCTGGAAAAAAAACCCCCGCGGAGTCGGCAGGGGAAAAAAGGCCCTTACATTTCTCTCGTATCGAGCGGGATTATACGAGCGGTTCCTGGTTCCCGTGGCTATCTCCCGATTTTTTCTCTATTGGGACCGAAACATATTCGTGGCGGCCGAATTTTCCTGCGGGAGGCCACCGATACCCACGGCATCCCGGCTCACCCCGCCCACGAGCGCCTTTCGACGCCCGACTTCCTACCCTTTGCGGGGGCCTTCGAACACCCACGGTATCCAGCCTCTTACGCCACGGCACGCCTAGCGGTGGTCGGTCCCACGGGCCCATTACCTTGCCTTATGCATCGCGAAAGGGCGCAAGAGAGCGCGTGAATAGGAGCGAGAGAGTCGTAGCGCGGAAAATGCGCTTACGCGCGAGAAAGAGTATAGTAGAGTAAGGAAGGAGGGAGAGAGAGAGGGATAAAGTAGAACGCGCGAGCGCATGAGCGCGAGAGAGAACGGGATAAGGAACAGAGCGGGTGAGAGAGAGATGGAGCGGGTGGTAGCTTAGCGCGTGGGCAGGAGAGAGAGAGAGATATAGCTCGCAGTAGGAAAAGAGAGGGATACGGTCGTCTCGCTCGTACCTGAGCGCTGCGACCATCCTCGATGCATGGGCCCGTTCGCCCGCCCTTACGCCCGTCGCTCGGCGTCACTTTCCCGTCCGAGAGCTTCCGATTGGAAACGTTCCCGACGGCCTCTTACCTACCCGTCGGTCCGACCTCGGAGGGTCACCCGAGCGGGCGTGATACTTTCAAATAAACTTCACGAGTTAAAATTGTTTTTCAACGAAACAATTTCAAACAAACGTGCGCATCGTTTACAATGAGTTTAAATAAAATTTTTGAAAATCATAATTAGATAATTTGAAATAAAATAAAATTTTAAATAACATATTTTATTAATAAAATAAAATAAATTTATAATCTTGTTTGCTATTGTTTGTTAATCTAATATTGCTTATAAGTTTTCAATTTTTTATTTTAAATATGCATAAGATAAAATTTTTTTATAATACAAATAAAAAAATTATTAGTATAAAATGTTGATTTAAGAATTATTCTTTTTTTATTTTTTGAATTTATAGTGTAAAACTTATTGATTATATTAATATGTTTAAAATAGTTTTTAGAAATTTACTAAAAGTGAAAACTTTTATGCTATATATTTAAAAAATGTAATATTACTATTTTTAATAATATAGGTTACTTATTAAACTTATCACATTTTGGAACTATAGACCTTGAAGACATTAAATGCATAAATACGTGGAAATTTTAAAGAGGCAAACAATAAAAATTATAAATAAAAATTATAATAATAATTTTTCAGAGAGATAATATATTTGATTAGCTAAGTCATTAGTGATCAAGTCTAGTCTTTGAAGTCACTCTATCTACTAACGAAATACAACTCACCCAGGAATTGTATGAACTATTCAGTTCCTGTTTCATATATTTAATTTCTCACTATTGCTATTCTATAAATAAATGTAAACCAACTCTAATATTAAACAGCAAATTTGTACTGTATAAAATTGAAGATACTTTATTCATTAAAAATTTTTAATTTATTGAAATATTGGATATTTATAACAAAAACAGATGTTTACAAGAAAATTATGATGAGAAATATCAATTATTTTAATTTTATTGTCTTTTATTTAACTATTACAGAATATAAATTTTCATAAAAAAATATTATTTTACTAAGGATATATTAAAATATTGTATAAAATATCTGCACAAAATATTTGTATTACTGTCATTAAAAAATATCCGAATAAAAACATAAGAACATTTTTACTTGATAATCCTTATAGAAAATTAAGTTTTGTTTTTTATGATTTTTAAATTCTTTATTAATTGCGAAGATAACAACTAATACAAATCTGAAAATTTTTAAGATTGACTCGAAATTTGAATGAATTTTTTACCATGAATTTGATATAAGTAAGAAGAATTTAAGTTAAATTAAATTCAATGAAACTATTTAAAGTCAGATATTGATGATTTTATTTAAAAAAATGATAAAATAATTGATTATACTTTTTTCTCTTTATTTTTAACATTAATTATTCATTAGTGGTTTAAAAAAATAATGAGTCTGGAATTATTGCAACAATAAAGAAAATTTATACATTCTACGGTTACGAGAAAATGCAGGACGCACAAATAGAATGAAAGAAATAGAGAAAAAATGTTCAAACTAAATCGATTATTACTGAAAAATAGAAAAAACTTGAATAATCTAAATATATTATCATATAAAAATTAAAAAAACTCCTCATATGAATTTTGAATAAAATTCGTTTTGCGTAAAATATTCTTGCTTTTTACACAAAAATTGTTTTAATAAATTTTAAATATATAATTAAAATTTGCATATTACAAGTTTTCTAAATATTTCTTAAATGAATCATTAAGTTATTAATTAATTTATTGACTTATTTTACTCTAATATAAATTTAGTGTTATTATCAGCTACATTATATTCTATATATGTTAATGATAATATACTTAAATATCAAATGTTTACTCCTTTACATTTCATGAGCTGATGATCTGACAATATTTGTTTACATAAAATTTGTTGTGCGAGAGTAAGCTTAATGCGCAATTTTCACAGTTCCATGCCCTCGTCAATTTTTACAGAAAATTATAAATATATGTGGGATCGTATGAGGTTAAATGATCGAAGAAAACTTAGGTAAATACAATTAGTACAGTAATATTATAATACTATAATATAATTCTCAATATCTGAAACGTGTACGTATTCCCCGAAGCCTTCGTCCAACCATCTCTTTAATGCTGTCCAAGACGTCAGACCTCTTTGGCTGTCGAGTCAGCGACGGGCAGTGTCCGTTGGCGTTCTTTTAGCCGCCAAAAACGTCTCGGCTTCGTTCCATCAATAAAAGTTCGCGTCCTCCGTCACCCGTTCACACCACACCGTCATTGTATGCACGGCGTCTTCTGCAGAGAACGTCGGCAATTGATCCATGGTCACGTCTAACAGTAGTCCCCCGCTTCGTTTTTATTTCATTCATTCAAGACGTCCTTCATCGAGAAATATGTAAGTCTTCATAAATAAAGTTTCTTAATATTTTTCATATCATTCAAAAATTAATTGCTTTCTAGAAAAATCTCTTTTGATTCGTATTATTTTACTATACTAACTAAAATTTTTATCACTTTAGTGTTTATATTAATTTATTCCATGTATTTTTTATTATTTTTATGATAAAATGTTTCAAATACTATTCTAGAACCTAGCTCTTGCAGTGAGATTATTTTTCTTTAGTATTATTATATGTTGTGCAGGTTGAGGTACTGATTGCTCCACGCACTTAAACCTAATTACTTGTTTTCAGCATTTACTTTTGTTGCCGATAGAAAACTCGATTATCAATTTTTCGCGCGACAGTCGAGTTGGGCAACTCTCATCTAAAGGCCGCGGGAAAATAAACAATAGCTGTAGTCGCGCGGCGACTAAATAACTGGACGGTGCCGGTAACGGCACCTTATTATGAAACAAATACGCGAAATTCGCGAATTTAGACACAACTAGTTCGACACTGGATACTCAAAACATTATGTAAAGGGAGAAGGGAGAAAATATATAAGAACGCGACGGGCAGGGGTGCATTTACTTAGCTTTTCATTTTGCTATAGCTACTTTCTTCTCCCTCATTCTTGTAAACTTATAAGTGCCAAAATAAACTAAAATTCAAATAGAATATGCTCTTTATTACACCCTTTTCATTATCTTCACCTACGATTCGCGTTTGAAATAATTTTATTGATATATTATTGTATTAAATCCTGGCATTTGAATTCATCCCTATCTATAAAACAATTTACAAATTCATGTAAATCATATTCACGAATATTTTATTTTAAAATAGATTATCTAAAATGTGACTAAATTAAAATTCTAGAGATAAATAGAGAAACGTGGTTTTCTTATTTGTTTAATTTATTTTTATTTTAATTTTTTTAATTCAATTATAGATAGTTATGAAATCTTAGAAAATTCCTTGCTAATGTCTTTAAAATCTTTTATTATTTTTGTACTCTTACTCGGTAATCTGCCGATAAATGACGAATTGTTGCAGGAAATCGTGTCATAAATATACTGTAATTCATAGAGTACTGCGTTAATCTTCCCGTCATTGCCATCTGGGCTGCCGCTAGGGTTTATTTATATACAGTTATATCAATTTAGTAGATCTAAAATATATTATAATATTCAACTTTTCAAGGTGTCTCATTTGAACATAAAAAATTAATATATAAATATATAAATAAATATTAGTACTTTTTATATTAATTTCAGTCTATACTTTTACTATTCTGAACTATTACCGTGCTCGTTTAATTGTGAAATAATGATTTCCTTCCACTATATTCACTCCCATATTCACAATGTACGCGCATATCATAAACAAGACCTCAAAATTATGGTTTTCAATGTGAAAAAGAATATCGTGAAAATATATATACCACTATATATTTATTTAAATATATATATTGTGTATATTCACTATCAATATCCGAACAAAAACTTTACAATAAAGCTTATACACGACTAACTTAACTCTGGAGGAACATAATGTCTTCTCCAGGCTGCTATTCAACAAATTGACAAGCACACATTTGTAACGTATGTATACAATAAGCACATTCTGAAAAGCGCAACGAATATATCCGATTAAACGCAATATCGCTTACCGAATTAAGTGACATAACCCATCCGAGTGTACGTTTTCGAGTAAAATTTGCTTACTACGCCCCTAGCGCTGCGCTGAGCGATGTAACAAACGCACCTAGCTCATTACATTTTTGTCCAGTCTATTCCCCTCAAATAACATGACATACTCTACTTTATTCTATAAAAACACACCTGCTTTACATAATAAATCTCACTCTTATTCTTAACTCATTCAACTTATTCAACTTATTCTCTTATCCGATTTTGTCATTATTCTTATCTCAATCAGATCCTTCCTATATTAAAACTTCTACGCACATTATTATTAACAACTCAATATTATTGCTCTTGTTAAATATAAATTGAGTTTCAAAAACACAAAACTACTGCATAATTTAAGAAATATTAGTGTAAATAAGAATTAGATAAATATATTTGAATTTTTATACAAAAGAAATGTTAAAAATTTAATAAAAATTTAATCCGAATAAATTAATTTTATTCCAAACCTTCCGTCTTGGTCGTCATACATACTGATTCTGTCTCTATCTTTCTTTCTCTTCCTCTAATCTGATGCATGCATATACAATTTAACATAGAATTAATATATAATAAATAATTTTCACTTTTTGTTTTATTAATTGTCTAAGATTTTTATTATTTCTGTATTATAAAATTAAGATTTGTTGTCATACTAAATTGTTAAAATAAAAATTTCTTATTTGCAACGAATATTAAATTTATTCTAAAAAAAATATATTCAAAATTTCTCTATTAGAAATTTATTTAATTTATGTAATAACTATATGTATATCCAATATCATATCCATCATATCAAAATGTTTTAATGCTTTGTATTAGTGTAATGGTAGTGATTAGCATTGCTTATTTTTTAATTCTATGACTCTACGGTTCTACAAGAGCTTTTCTTTATATAAAAAGCCACTGCAAATTAGAATTACATTATTTTTTTTTATTGCATTAATTCGTTTCTATATTCGGAACATAATTCTGTAATTCATTTATGTAATTTGAAGTCATAAAAATTTTTAAGCAGTAAGTTATAGATGACAAAATTATTTTTCCATATTCAGTATATTAATACATATATAATCTAATTTTAATAAAATTAATTAAAATATCATCCTGAGTTCAATTATTCGTGGATATGAAGTTAATGATTAAGAAATAAGATAAAGGCAAGGTATTGCTATACCAGTTGTTATTAATATTTTATACATTTACAGACACATGACTATATCAGTGCTGAGGATGGTTTTATATATATATATATAAATATCATCTACTATGATGACCACGTATTTATATTTTTTTTTAAGTAAGAATAAGTTTTTATCATAAAACAATAAAGATAAATATTTTTGCTTGATTTTATTATTTAAGATTTTACTAAGCATTTTTTTAATTTTCTTAGTTTTATTTTCTATTTTTTTTTAATTTTATTTCAAACTTCTTTTGTTTAAAAACCATTAGAAGTACAGTATAATTAAAGAGTATAATATAATTATAATTTAACCACAAATATACATAATTATTTTTCGTTTAAAAATAGCTAATGTTGTATTTACACCTTACATTATGGAATCATCTTTATTTCAATTCTATAATATTACAAAGTTTTATATAAAGTTGAAATGAATTGATTTTTTATCAATTGAACATTAATGTTTATTAAAATTTATACAAAATTTGGTTAAATAGTTTTGAAGCATAAAAATATGAAAATATAATGTAATAATAAAATGAATAATTTTCTTATTACTTTAATTATCACATCATTTTTTTTTATTAGATTTGAAATATAATGTTGTAGAAGTAAATAACTATTACGTTAAATATTTAGGTACAATCTAACTGTTAACAGACATCTAGCTATTACATTTAACATTTAGGTACAATCATCCTTTATTGTTAAAATAATTGTATATAAATGAATTATTTTAATTGATTAAGATTAAGTTAAATATTAATCTTACTTTAAACCAATTTGGAAAACAATTATTATTATAGAATTATTTGGATTCAAACTTTCTTTATAAACATTATTCTATTAATAGGATATTTTAAAAATAAAAGTTTAATTAAACAAAGGGCAATGGTTTTTACATTTAGGTGAATTAACAGTCTTATTAATAATATTTAAGTAAGTCTTACATCATTTTTACACAGGATTTATTATAGTTATTATTATTACAAAACTTAAAATTTCGAAAAAATTAGGATACATTTCTTTAATAGAATGTATATTTATTTTTAAATATAATACAACGTTCAATCTATGTTTATTCACCAAAAATAATTATAACTTGTTTCATTTCAGAACTCACAAACACCTCAAATAACCCTATAATATACATGAAACACCTATAATATAACTTTAAGTATTAAATTATTGAAAATATACACGGAACTTTTGATTGACATAAATATATGTGTAATAAAAATAATAAAAAATACTAAAAATCATTATAAACAATAAAAACAATTATTTTAACTCATAAATAGAAGTTTTCTTTACTCAGTTGATTTTTTATTCCATAATATCAAAACATAATTCTATATCTAGTTGTTGAGCCCCATTTGATGGTTTTGCCACATAAAAATTTGGATTTCCTGAATATCTGAAAGAAAATCATTTATATAATCAAGATTTTTCCAGTTAACAAAGTTATATATTAATTTTATAGTATTTAATAATGAAATTTTAAGATTAGTATTACCGCTGAAACCAGAATCATTTATAATACTGGTAAAAATAAAAAAATATTACAATTTTTTATGTAATTTATCAAAGCATATAATTAATTTATATAAATATTACTTCTATCAAATATATTGGACATTTCTTTCATTAATAATAAATTTTAAAATCAATTCATATAAAATATACCCCCTTATTTACATATATATTTTATCATTTTTTATTATTTATTATCATCTATATACATTATATTTAATAATTATAATTTTAAAGCTCTATACTTAAACTTACGATAAAAAAGTAAATAATACTTAAAAGAAGATTTAATAAACGTCAACATTAATCGTGCAAGGCACAAATCTTCAGTTCGAATCGAAACCAAAATTTTCTCAGTTATTAATACTGTTGTTTTCAAAAATTTTGATTATCAATCGAAAGTCATTATTAATGTGAATATTGGGCTTGCTGACAAGGAAAAAATAAAGAATTTGACTCTGCTAATTTTTATCAAAACTCTATTTCTAGCACTCGTAGTATTCCATTTGCTAAACGTACGCGAGGATCGTCTCGTCCTTTCCTTTTTTTCGCGCACGTATTTGATCTTCAATATCTGACACGCAAATGTATTTCTCGTAGACTTCATCAAATCCTCTCTTCAAAGCCGAGCAGGAAGTCAGACCTCTCTGAGTGTCGAGTTAGTGGTGGACTGTGACCGTTAGCGCTCTTTTTGCCACTAGAAACGTTTTGGCTTCGTTCCAGCCATAAAGGTTCGCATCCTCCGTCACTCGTTCACACCACACCGTCATTTATGCACGGTGTCTTCTGCAGAGAACCTCGGCAGAAGTTTGGTTCGTGGTCACGGCCAATAGTAGTCCCCCGCTTCGTTTTTGAATGGAGGGTGAACTTTTGTCATCGACAACGTCTTCGGAACGTATTGCGTCTTCTAGCTCGTGCAGACGAGATCTGAGTGATTCTATTTCTACCTATTTTTTGGACCGAACACTTCGCTCTCAGCCCCAGGTGCAGATGCTCCTCGAGCTCACGCTGCTGTTTATTAGCGTTTTCACATTCTCGTTGGAACTTAACGTCTGTACTTTCTGCATATAGCCTTTCGATATTTTCTACTCGTCGTCGAAATTCCTCACTTTGGTTCCACAGCTCCTACATCTGCATTTTCCGAAGTGCAGCCTGCATTTCCGCGAGTTTTCTCTCGGTGTCCACCCGCCGGCGTTTCTTATTCTCTTTCGCTATTATAGTGTTCTTCGGTGTTCTACGTTGTCTGGACCTCAGCTTCTGTAGGCGTAATACGGAACTTTGTGCTGTCCTAGCTGGCTGCTAACGCATCGTTTCCCTCTGCAGTTCGGCGTACCTCGGCTGCGTCTTACCTTTCGTCTTGGACTCCGTAATTGCCTTCTTCACTTCCGTGCATAGGACGATATTTTTTTTTTAATTTATATTCCAATTTCTACTGCGTTATGTTCTACTATAAATATTGGAAAATCTCAACGGCCCTTTAACTTCTTAGAATTCAAAGGCTGTTAAAATATAACACGATCTCAAAACAATTCTGCACGCACGACATTATTATATCTAGGGGCGTCAGCGTGTCGATGTTTTACTTAACGGGCGTCGGTCTATCACCGATGGGTGGCACGCGGCAAACCATCCTTGTTCGGTTCGACGGCATGATTTTTTTCTATGATGAGTGTTTTTTCTCCCTTGAATTCACATCACGTTTTCGCTCACTAAGTACAATGTTTAAACAGCGTAATTTTTCACACAGTACAAGTGTCCACACATCGATGTCTACACGGCGTAATTGTCCATACAGCAATTACAAAACAATTGTTTCACACACAGAAAATAAACCCGATTTTCTCTACTGAATTCTTGCTATATCTCGGATGTGCCCTCAAATTGTTGGATCGTGTGAGGGTTAAAGAGCGAAGAAAATTTAATTAATACAATTTGCATTGCAATATTATAGTTGCAATTACAATAATCGGTTACACCAGCTAATCTAAGTACTTAGTAACATGCGAGAGTCGGGGAGGCTTCTCTTAGACTACACCTAGACTCACATCCGTATCTATGTGTCGTGCAAAGTGTGTCAGAAGAACGGAAATATATAATAAGAAATGGTAGGAAGTTTAGTCCACTGCGGAACTGTAACGCATATGGAAGAATAGGAGGGAGGGTACTGAGTGCAGTGCTTACACTTATGACGCTGCGCCTTAAAACTTTCCCACGTATTTTAATTTTCTTCTTTGAACACTGTGACAGTTTATGTTATTTTCCCGAAAGAGTTACCCTAGGTTTATGTCTTAATATTCGATCCTATGTTTTTTATTTAATATGGAGTTATTTAACCTATAGATCCATTGAAGTTATTGCTTCAGCCGATTGCGTTATTGATAGTCATCGTAAATAAAACATAGTGTTCAATAATTCCCGTCGTTTTTCTTTGAAGCATAGTTCAAACAAAATAACTATAGACAGTATTGAAAGTATACTAAGTATTCTGGTGTAAGTCTTTACATTGTGTACTTGTCACGCTTTTGTCCAAGAGCAGCACCCTTTATTGTTTTATGTGTATACCACATGTTCCTAATTGTACTGTCATAGGCAATACGGTTCAATATTATATTATATCGTTCTTTCAGTCTTGTGACAGGTTTCTTTCTGTACGCAAGTATCAGCATTTGAAATTTTAAATACTGTACATTACCAAAATATAATCGTGTTCACAATTATTTTAAACTACAAACACCCGTTCTACAGGTTATCGATCCAAACACGCATTCACTACAAAAAATCAGTCACTTTTCATTCAACCATTAAATATTATAAAAGAAACAAAATATAGTGAGTAAAATCAACAAAATACATTTTCTTAAGAATACAAGAGAGTCTATGTGTGTATGATCTTGCTTCACGATTGCACAACATAAAATCTAAGTATGTTTGTTGAAATTTTTTTGAAAATTCATAAAATAAATATTTTTTACAAAAATAATAAAAAATGAAAAAGTGAAGCATTTGAAGTTTTAAGCTAAAATTACACAATTATTTATTTAGAATTTATTTATTTATTACCTTATAAGGACTACATATATATCGTAATCAACGCATCTACCCGCCCAGTAAAAATAGGTATAAGTTGAAATATCGTAAATGTATCGGCAAGCGCACAGGATAGAGTAGAGCAAGAACGAAAATTAGTGAGCAGGCTGCAAGTGCAGTGTATCCCCTCCAGGTCTACCTTGCTTCCTCTTTTTCACTCCTGTATGTTTAGAGGCTTGCACGTTCTCCGCTA
Organism: Platyscapa corneri; assembly: GCA_018907185.1. NCBI lineage: Eukaryota > Metazoa > Arthropoda > Insecta > Hymenoptera > Agaonidae > Platyscapa > Platyscapa corneri. The sequence continues at coordinate 188,468 of JACCHW010000103.1, read as the reverse complement.
ACCCCTCGCTCTCTCACTCACTTTCTCCTTTCTTCTTGTACGTTCTCTGCTAGCACCTCTCTCTTTCTCTCTCTCGCTCCCATACGCTCGGAGGCTACGCGCTCGCCGGCAGCCTCTCTCGCTCTCTCTCTCCTACTCTTCCTTTTTGTCTCTCACTCCTGCATGCGCGGAGGCTATGTGCTCTCCGCCAGCCTCCTTCTCGCTCTCTCTCTCTCTCTTTTTCTTTCGCCCTTGTACGATCCATTTACATACCGTAGGAGTCGGGCAGCGCAGGGATGTCTGGCGCATTGTCCACCACCAGGGTAAACGAAGCTCCTTGCACTTGAAGAGACTCAACGGCGGGTAAGCGTGGCCTCCAGGAAGAAGGGACATCCACCGAAAGAGTAAGGGACGCCCCGCGATTGAGATTCAGCCTCGTGTGAACGCTACGACTCCGACACAAGACAGAACCGGCCGAGAGATAGTCACAGATACACGGGTCACTTGGCGAGAAAGAAAATACCTGGAACTTCGGCCCTATAAGCTGACTCAGCGAAAAAAGATCGTATGCGATTAAATTATATGAGCGTGCGACGAAATTGTATGTATGTCTCGTCCAGCGCATGTTAGTCATTTTAAAGAACTTTTTTCCTATGTCAACTGGACGGAGGTTTTTTCCAGTTCTAAGATAGCTGGAAATCTTTTGTAATGGGCGAACACGACGATCTCGAATCCCGAGCGGATTATCGGCGGTAATCGGTTATAGCGTTAGATAGGCGAACCGATTTGCGATTGGTGAGTGCGATACATATTGTTTAGATTTGCAGCGATATAAAATATATGCGACAATTCTCCACATGCTACCCGCAATAAAACATTGGTGCTTGATTGGTAAATAGTAATTAAGAGTTATTTTATTGTTAGGATAAACTGTTAATTTTAGATACCTCTCTTCATGATAGGCTGTGAACTGAAAAGATGGGCTGAGCCGTCAGCGAACGGCAGACAAATTGTATTCAACGAAAGCGGAATAAAAGGGTATAAATACAGGCGCAAGGCGATGCGGTAGTTTTTTTGCATGATACCTTGATCTTGCAAGGATATAATAACGAAATAAAACTGTTTCAAATCATATTAAACTTTTCCTCATTTCATCCACCCACACCCCTACTATCGGCGATAAAATTCACGCCGTCGGTTACACATATAACAAGAAACATGTAATATATGCGCTGAGTGATACGTGCAACTTGAACGCGTGAACTTGTCAAAATGTTCGGCCGTGCCATCGGTATAGGGCGTGACGCCCTTTTCCATTTGTTTAAGTTAGACATTCTATTACGTGACATTTATTATGCATACTTAAAATTTTAGTAAAAACTAAAATTATGTGTTCGACGACACTTGGAAAGTGCGAGACACCCGATGTTTTTATGACGTGACGAACGAATATTGATCGAGGCTGCCGCTTACACGTGGGGCGTAATTTTTTAAAGTATACGCTTTGTTTGTTTAAAAATTTTTGAAAATTCACAAAATAAAACTTTTGTTTGTAAAAACTAGTATATAATAAAAAAATAATATTGATATAAAATAAAAATTCTGAAAATTTATAAATTGATTTATAAATTGATTCTTGTTTTGACAACAAAATAATGAAAAAAATCAAACAAATTAAATATTTAAATTTTTCGATTTAGAACATATATAAATAAAATAATGTGTATTAATCTATTTTTTATGCCGACAGAACTAATCCAAATCATCTATTATATAAATATATATAACAATAAACATGGATACAAATCACATACAAGTACTAGAAGATTTAGACAATATAATTGGTCAGCTCGCAAATGAAAAAACAGATAAACTCATAAATGAACAACAAACTGAATTCTATTTCAGATGACACTGAAATAGAAAATGCAACAGAAAATACAGATGAGTCTGAAGCATCACTTATAATAATAATAATAGTTTATTGAACAAAAATTTTGTTATATAAATATTTACATTGTAATACATATATAATTTTTATATCTCTAAATTGTACATTTTGTCATTTAACATACTATTTCTAATACAATATTTTTACATTTTAAGTTTCTTATATTTTCTATTTATATTTTAAATTATTAAATTTATCCTCTATATATTATTTTTTCTGTGATTCCTTCTTTCTCTTTCTTCAATCTTGTTCTCTTCCAATGTATTTTATATAATCTGCTCACATCTTTTTTATTATATTTGAGGCATTCTTCCCAGTTCTTTTCTTTTATTCCTAAAACTATACAATCTTCAAAAATATGTTTTAATGATTCTTCTTCTTTTCCACATACAACTTTTATCTTTTTCATTCAATCAATAATTGTTTGCATAGTTTTCATTGCTCATCCTGAATCTTGCCAGCATTTTTACTCCTGAATTTATTTTCTCCTTATTTCTTTTTTCATAAATACAACCCCCTTTTTCCATATTCTCTAAAATGATATTCTTTATTTCTTTTGTGTACTTAGAACTTTCTAGTGGCTAATCCATCTTTGTTTATTCTGACTATCCCGTATTTCTATTGTCTCTTCTATAAGATTTTTCTTTCCATATTATCCCCGACCATCCAATATCATTCCAAAATTTTAACCTCAATACTGTCAGTTTTTTTCTTTTTTGTCTTTTATTTTACTTTACAGTTTTCCATGCGTCTTCCTTCTTTAATCCTATAATTTATGCATCCTTTTACAATATTATTACCTTTACTATTCAAGATTTTACTTTCGTATCTCATTGCTCTTTTGGCCGCCTTCAACTCGATTTTAACTCTATTCGTTTCCAACATTAACACACTATCTGGTGTATTTTTATTTAGCCCCAAACACCATTTGATATATTTTTTCTGCACTCTTTCGATTTCTTTGCATCCTTCTCAGGCCCATATCTCCGCACCGTAAAGCAATACACTTTCTATCATTGCATAATATATTTTCATTCTTATTTAAAATCGTCCTCCTTAAAGTACTTTTCGCGATGCTCCATAAGTGACCTATTCACTAAATTTGCTTTTTTCACTAGATTTCCTTTATGTATATATCGGCATTATTATTCGAAATTACGTATCGTACGTATGTAATTTGTTTAACTATTTCTATTTTTTATTGTTCCATGTAAAGATTTCATTATTTTTATTTCTTGTTTTATTAACTTTTTTGAATTTCATTATCTTCGTTTTATCTACATTTATCTCCAGTCTTTTGTTCTTTAAAAATTCTTCGATCAATTTTAATAGTTTTCTTAATTCGATTTCGGTCTTACCTAGTAAAACTATGTCATCCGCGCATAAAATACTGCTAATTCTTACCTTACATATTGCAATACCTAAGGTCCTTGATTTTTCAAGATATTCTTCTAAGTCCGACATACCTATATTGAATAGAGTCGGGCTCCGAGGACATCCCTGTCTCACTCTTTATTTAATTTTAAGTTTCCTATGATCTCTTTTATTTTAATTTTATTATACGTATTTTCGTATATGTTCTTGCAACATTCACTTAAGTATTATTTAACCTTTACTTTTTCCATTCTTTTCCAAGTAGATTTTCTATTAATCGAGTCAAAGGCTGCTTTGAGATCAATGAAACAGATCCATATTTTACCTTCTGTTTTTCCCAGCTGTACATCGATCGCCGTTTTCTGTGTGTATATGGTATCTGTGGTGCTCTTACCACATCTAAAACCGAATTGTGTGTCGATGTACTGATTATTTCCTTCCATATGTTTTTCTATTTTTTCTTTTATCAGTTGGGTGTATGTTTTATATCCTGTGTTCATCATAGTAATACCACGGTAATTTTTAACTTTCTCTTTTTTCCTTTTTTGTGAATTGGTATTATAATTCCACTCTTTCATTCCTCTGGTATTACTTTTTCTTTTACAATTCCATCTAATATTTTCGTGACACTTTTCCATACCAATTCCCTGCCTGTTTCCACATATCACTTATTATTCCATCTTCTCCTGGGACTTTTTTGTCTTTTATAATCATTGTTGTATTTATAATTTCTGTTATTGAGAATTTTTCTATTTCTTCTTCACTTCTAACTTTCTCTATCTCCCTTCTTTCTTCTTCCCCTTCATTTTCCTCTGTGACGTTTTTATTTTTTCTCCCTTTGTTTATTATTTTCCAAAAGGATTTCCCTGTCCTGTGGTTATAAGCTTCCTTGATTTCTTTTTCTTTGTTTTTATTTGTTTAGTTAGAATCAGACTTCTATATTCTTTTCTCTTTTCTAAGCATCACTTATAGGAAAACTAAATAATATGATAGCACACATGTGTGCATTTAGAGAGGAAATTCTACAGCAGCAAATAGAAATATAACAACAGCTTACATCAATGCAACAAGCAATTGTAAAAGAATGAAAGCAATCGCAGGAAATACTAAAATCCATGGAATAACTTGTAAAAAGATTAAACCCCATAGGTTAAAAGGCATTATCAAACCATAAAGAACTACTTGAAATTGAAAAAGAAAAAACAGTGCAAACAAAAAATAATTTAGATAATCAAGAAAAAAATATAACTATAAATAAAAAAATATACAAAAAACGCAAAATGTAAAAGAAAACACAACTTCTACAATTAAGAATAGCTGTCTCCAACCAATCTTAATAACCAGAAAACCCTTAAAACACCAGATGGATTACAAACTGGATAAAAACACCAAGATTAATCACTGGCTTGACTTCCTCACAATAGAACTCAAAAGCCGCAATGTAGCCGAAATCTTCAATAACTCTCATCTACACCATATACCAAATGAAACACGCTCTAGTATGAAAGATGAAGTGAGAGAAATTATAAAAACCAGGTTGGAACATGACTATCACAATATAATAATAAACCTAATTGAGCCCACAGAAATAATTAAAAAACTAAAAGAACATAAAAAAGAGCTGCATCTTCTCAGTTATAAGTACAAGAACACACTTATACACTATCAAAAGAAAGAAAGAGTATTGAATACAAGCTCACAGTTGACGCGCGCCAGGGCAACCGGGCGGGGCCGCGGCCGTGCCGAATGTGCGGCGCGCCGCCGCGACCGACCACCGGGAGGCCATAAACGGTATGAGTAAACGAATACCCGGCCGACAATCGGAAATCCGGGTCGGGCGGTTTACGACTTTGTCGCCCGGCGGGTGATAGGGGTCTTAAACGCGTCTAGGCGACGGGCGCCGGTGAGGCCCCGGATTATGACGATGCGGCAGACGGCCGCGGGGAAGGCCCAAGCCGCGCGTTTCGACGCGTTCGGCGTGCAGGCTCGAACGCGCCGGACGAGTGCCGACCTGCACGCTCGACTTCCCGCTCGGGAAGGCTTATATAAAGCGGAGGGACCTGGCCCGAAAGAAACAGAGAGAGAGAATACGGAAGAACCGGAGGAACTCTGCACGACGCTACGGGAGCCTACTCAGCCTACGCCGTAGGCTCTCTCTGCTTCCTGAACCCCAATCCGCCCTTCTCAGGACGAGTACCGACGTTGCGCGCACCCAGAGATCCACGCCGAAGTCACGGGATCGCCGAAGCCACCAACGGCTTGCTTCGGTGCCGCAACAAACCGCCCTTCTCAGGGCGAACGTCCAGCTCTACGAGCGCCTCTGCGGGGACTCCGCGACCAGCGGCTTCAGCGGGACCGGCGCGAAGCCCCCCCCCCGGAACACGTCGCACACCTGCCCCGGCAAGTGTGCCGCAACCTGCAGACAAGTGCCCCGCACTTGGCCGACCTGCTCGCCGCCGCGACCTGATCATCGCGTCGCCTCCAGCCGACGGCGACGGCATCGGCTCCGGCCTCCAATTTCACCAGCCCCTCCGTCCGCCGGGCGGCTCAGGAGAGGCCCGGAAGAAGCGCCGGCGAGCGCTCAACCTCCTACAAACCAAGGGAGACCCGAGGCGAGGGAATATTTCCCCCTCGGCACCTTGACGCGGGACCTGCCCCCCGAGCTCGCGGGAGCGAGGCCTCCGTCACAGTAGTATTGGATATGAAATTCCACTGCAAAAATTTAACAAAGCCACAAGAAATATTCTCAAAAATTTCAGAAAATTCGGATGGATATCATACGTTAAATCAAATACAACACAACACAAATTTGCACTCAAGACAAACAGAATGTATCTGGTAGACTTCAAATCAAGCTATTATGTACATGTCATATTCAACAAAAACCTCATATACAAAGACAAACATTTCTAAGAAAAATAATGAAATAACAACGACAGTACACAAAACCAAAAAAAGAGGAAGACCTCACAAAAACCCCAAGGAAAAATTCAAAACAGACACTTATGATCTAATTACTAGAAGCAAGACAAATACTACAAATATAACATCAGAAATTATATCAAATGCACTTCGAGTACAAACTATAGAAAATGAGGCAATAGAAGAAGCCGTATATTGCCTACTGGCAAATTTCAACAAAGACCCAACAACATATGCAGATGCAATGGCAAATAAAGACAAATAATATTTGAAACAAACAATCAAGGGGAATTAGAGTCTATGAAAAGAATTAAAATTTAGAATATCGTCATTAGATCACTAAAAGATGCTAACGACCTAAAAACAAACATCATAGATTCAAGATGGGCATTCAAAAACAAGGCAGACACAAATGTAAAAACGAATTGCAAAGTCCGCCAAGTACTCCGAGGATTCAAGGATAGAATAGCATACGATCTTAAAGACACACATGTTGGTGTAACTAGACTGCCAATAGTAAGAGCATTGATATCAATAGCAAATAAATTTAAAGTTTACCTTTGCCAAATGGACATCAAAACATGTTTTCTAAACAATACCCTAGTATACGATATATATATGGAAATTCTAAAAGGCACCTACGAATCACAACAAAAACATAAAACAGACGTGTGCACGGTAGAAAAGGCACTGTACGGAGTGAAAATAAGTTCCAAAATATGGAATTCATGCTTTTCATCAGAAGTTCGCAAATTAGGACTAGTAAAAGATGAACACGAGCCATGCTTAAACACATGGAAAAAGGGAGATAAGATGATCACACTGCTCTTGTATGTAGACAACATACTTATTGTAAGTAACGACATGACATACATCAACAAAATCAAAGATCATTTATGTAAAGTATTTGAAATGAAAGACTTAAGTAACCTAAGTGCTTTCTAGCAATACAAATTAAAAGAGACTTAAAGCGCAATACTATATATATGTTTCAAGAGAATTACACAAGAAACATCTTTAAAAGATTCAATGTGGATAACAGTAGATTACACGGTACACCCATGATAACGAAACAGGTTAAAAATCGTAGGCAAAATGTATTAGAACTGTTTAAACATAAACCAAGATAAAATACCTTTCCGAGAAATTATAGGAACCTTGATGAATTAACGTAAAATTCCTCATTTGAAGGACTGGACGCTTATACAGACTCCAGTTTTAGAGACAATGAGGATTCTACATCAACGGCTGGATATATTATCAGACTATTTGGTAATACTATCTCATGATGAAGTCACAAACAATCACTGATTACGCTATCAACCTATCCAGCTGAGTATTCAGCAATGAGTGAATACTGCCTGGAGTTCATATCCATTGACAAAGGAATACGAAATTTTATAGCCTTGAATTCTATCTCACAGCAATCTGGTACGATAACAAGGCAGCTATTGTCTTTAGTAAAATAGACCCCATAGAAACAATTAAAGAAAAACTAAAACAACGAGACGAAACTAGAATAAGACTACCAATGGCAAAAACGCATGAGAATTACATTAAGAGATGTATTAATGAAGGTATAGTTATGGTCCGAAGAATAGCATCAAAATACAACACAGCAGACATAATAACTAAATCTACAAATTTAGATTTCATTTCCTGAAGCCAGGATGGCCCGCGATTTTCTCGGGCGCCTTATTGCTTGTCTTCTTTAAATGGAGCCGATACACATTCATGAAAGCCGAGTTTCTTGCAGGGGGCTGCGACACATCTACGACGTTCAGACCCACACCATTCGCGAAAGTCATAGATATTCGACTTCCTACCCTTTCGGGTTAGGAGGGGAGCTGGCAACACGTTCACGTCATTTAGTCCCTTTTATGCTACGGCACCATTAGTGGTTTTCAACGCCAAAGACCCAATTGTTATACAAAGCGTAAGGGAGAGTGGGACGCCGATGAATGTCATAGAGTTAGATGTAAGATGAACGAGAGGGCTCTCTAGCGCTGTTAGTTAGATTTTTTTGTGGAAGAAATGTGTACATGGTTCGGGTCCGTCGTAGCGGGCAATCGTGTTTTCATTCACTGCAATTCACAGATTAGTAAACATCCGAACCTCTTAGGTCACGATTCGTTCTTTAGCGCGTGCACGGGTTGTATCGCGGAATGATCGGGCTATATATTCTACTAACGAGAAGGAGAAAGAGAGAGAGCGAAAGAGAAAAAGTGAGCTAGGGAGCGAGACATAGCAAGCGAGCGTATGAGAGTGAGAGAGAAAGAGAATTCATTTTCGAGCCTAGTTTCCTTTTCATTGTTTCACTCTTTCGGGTATATCTAAGTAGATCATATCCTTCAGTATACCAATAAGGAAGGCTATCTTCACATCAAGTTGGCACATATACAGTTGGTACTTGTCGATGCATATAAGAACTCTCACCAGTAGTAATAAATACAATTTCATACTTTCATGAGATCATATATTGACCACTCCTCAAACTCTTAGACAGATAGACACCCTTTATATTTTATTGATCCATCTGTTTCTACCTTTTTCTAGAAGATTTGTTTAGACTCCACGATTTTTGGCTTCAAGATGTTTTCTGTATTTACCTAAGGTTTTAACATAATGATTTATATTTGATTTTAGTCATCAACTTCAGTTATTTTTTTATGACTTCTTACCAATTCTTTTTTTCTAGTGATTCTATAGATTTTGCGTATGTTGTGGACTCTGTTACTTGTCGTCTACAAACAATACGTACTTTCTTCTTCTATTTATCTATTTTAGAGCCTGGTATATTACCTTATGTAGTTTACTTTTTTTGAGATGCTGTATTAATCCTTCTGGTCATATTCCTATATCAGAAGCAGAATTTTCGATACTTACATATTTTGGAATAGTGGTATTCCCTTGTTATTTATTTAAAGATTTTCCTCTTCTCTGTGCTAGTTCTTGTTATTTTCCTATTATCTTAATTGTTTTTGTTTGACCTTTATGCAGAAGCTTCACGTTCATTAAACTTCACGTCTCTGGATTCTATGTATTTTCCATTCATGCAATTATATCATAGATAACAGTTTCATCTGAAGCCTACTATAATCTTGGTTGCTCTAGGGGAAAATTTATTTTTAGGCAAGTACGTATTTGCATATACAAACCAGCCAAACCTACTTAAACTTTTGATATGGTCTTTCGCCGTCCTGTTAACTATTTTTTCAGTGGAATATCATACTTGATATTCCTTTGCAATGAAGTTGTAGATTTACAGGTTTATTTCTGTGGGCAGAAGCTACGTAGTTTTTCTCAAACTGGAGTTCTGCAACATGGATCTTGTTTTATTTTGCAAGGTATGTATTGATGATGATAGCAAAGATTTAGAAATGTTGATTGCGAGCAAGAGGGCACCGCTCAACTCGAGCTCGTCAACGTCGATCGCTCGTAAATAACCAATTAGCGCAATCAACCCTCGTCACGCATTATAGACAACTGCATACTGCCCATTCAAAAAACTACAACTCATCTCGTATGACGTGTCGTATTATTGGCTCATCGGTCGCCTATTAATGATTAGTTAATATGATCGATGAGAGAACACGCGTCTTCTCATGTTTTTTACTTTGACTATATTAGGTACTGAGCGTTAGGGTATTGCTCTCTCATGCAAAGATTTGCTGCGGCATAATTAATTATAAAGTCTTCTGATCTTGTTAAATTGTATTAATAATTTTTGCCGATAGAAACTCAATCGTCGAATTCCTAGGATAGTCGAATCGCGTCATTTCGGTAATTAAGGAAAAATAATTGTTGCCACGCGAAAATGACGTCTAAATGACGTCACTAAAATTAAAAACCGTCGCAATAGGATTTTTAGAGAATTCCGTCGCGGTAACCGTTATGTATATAATACGTACTGGACGAAAATAAACCTGTAAAAGGAAGAAGAGGGGAAGTGTTGATAAACAAGAGACGGCAGGAGCCGCGCTCACTTAACTTTTCTTACTTATATTAATAGCTACTTCTTCTCCCTTATTTATATTTTCAATATTAACATAAATGCCGAGAAAAATAAATATTTTTGTAAACTCGAAAGATTTTTTACTGCACTTTAACCATCTTCCTCATTACGATTCCTATCATTAACAATAATTTGATATAAAATAGCATATTTTACATCCACATAACAATACATAAACATCTACTCACTATAATTAATAATTATTAATACAAAATAATATATTGAATACTTGTAGGGAGCGTGTAGACTCAAATGTTTTTCGAAATAACTTATTGCACTTATATACTACTACTTTGTAGAAATTATTTAATGTTTGATATTATTATAAATTTACAATAAATTTACAGTACCTTTGATTATCGACAAAATTTAGTTTTAAAAAATAAGATTCGCGAAAGTCTGTTTTTGATTTTATCTAAGGCTGAGTCTTTGCCTAGGTCTCACCTAATCTTTTTGAGAGCAAAGGAATAGGCTTCTTGTATAATCAGATTTACAATAATGTGTGAGAAATTAACTTTCGTGAAATAAAAATATTCGGTTCGAGTCAGATAAATTTGTAGAAGTGTGAAAAGTAAACATGAAATTCTAGAAACTTTAATTTTCGTAAAAAGTTCGCGTAGTGATTAGTAATGCATAGGAAAAAAGATAATTGAGTTTTCAGTAAAATAAATAAAACCTTGAACAAATTTGGGCGCGTGCTAGATAACAGAATGCGTTTGCGGTATAATAGTTGCAGTCACGCAACTATTATAGGTGCGCAGTTTATTGCGTGTAAATATTATAGGTACGAGAAGTTTACTCGATGAAGGGGGAAATGGATTAGCGCCTAGTAGACGGATTCTAGCAATAGAATAGATGTGTATGTACTATATGTACGAGTTGCCTAAAAGTATGTTAGTACGTTACACGTTTAAAAAATTACTCACTTAGCTATATTCACATTCACACATTGTTTTATTTACACATATACAGTTACTCTTAAATTGTAAGTTATATTGCGTCATTATTTAATTAAATAGTTTATGAGTGTATATTGCGGTCATATTCATAAGTTTATTTAGTGCGTTTCACATATAAATTAATACTAGTTTAAATTAATAGCGTGTAGTTTTAAGTGCGGTTATATTAAGCTCATTGTTTCTCGTGTAAATTTAAGTTGAATTATATTTGCGTTAGTGTTTAAGTTAGTTATTATTATCATAAATTAAAGTGTTCTACTCATATTTTGTACATAATTTATACTCTAAGCGATAAATTAAGTGTTAAATATAAGGTTTTTCTTATGCTTACTCAACTTAATTACGACTGCAAACCCTCTCTCTCCCTTGAAACACAGGAGATTTAAATTAAATTAAGACATTTTATCTAAAACAGTATACTATTTATTTTTTATCACTTTTTACTTTTTCTTTTAAATTTCTCTCTCGATTCTTACTATATCTTGTAATTTTCTTATCGTACTATACTTAAATTAAATTATGTATCTGTGAATTAAATATTTATATCTCGTTTTCTCTTTCCTACTTCTTTTTATTTTTTATAATTTTTCTATGTATATTTTTTTTTCATTTTTTAAGGCTTTTCTTAAAGTTGTCTTTCGTATTATTAAATGAGGTTTTTTTATATTAAATATATTGATATCGGCTTTTTTAGTTTTTCAAATTTTTTAATCGCACATAAATTTTATGTAGTCTTTTATTAATTTTGCCTTCATTGCTTTTCTATTTTTTATTTTTCACCTTCGTTTACTAACTTTTATCTCTAAATTTAATTAAATTTTATTAAATCAGACTTTATTATAATCACTACTTTCATTTTCTCTACTTTATTATTTATTTTTTAATTTTTTTTATTATCTATTTTTTGAATAAATGCTCCTACTTTTTTAATGCATTTAAACTCAGTGATTATAGACTTTATTTTTATTTAATATAAATAAAAATATATTTGTTATCTTCCTTCTAAATATTTTTATCGATTCTTTTCTTTTTTCGTATTTTTGTATAAAATTCTGTCTTTTCTTTATTTTTTTACTTCCTATCAATTTATCAATATTTTTATATTATTTACTTCTATGTCTATAAGTTTCATATTTTTTGTTTGTATATGTATGTATAGATGTATGAATAATTTTGTACGTAAGAATTTAAATGTTTCAATGTTTATTTTTATTGATTTATATTTATAATTTATTAATTGTTGAAAAACAATTTCAACTCTTTTGCTTTGTTTTTGCACTATACTTTTTTAGTAGTTTCTTCTAATATTCTTTTTTTAAACCTATTGTTTGGCTCAAGAAAGTTTTTTCAGTCCTATGCTCCGTTTCTTTTGATAGTATGTATTAGAAACTCGATTAAATTATCTTTTTTCTTTCATTTCCATCTCCATTTATAGTATTGTTAATGTCACCTATATAAGTTTTATATTTTTTCTTCAGCTTCTATTATTATCTTTAAATCAAAATTATCCTTTTCAAATCTTCAATTTCATTTCAATTTAGAAATTTTTTCCTGAAGAAAATAGTACAATAGAACTTTTCAAAAATGGTTTGTGTAACTTACTTGTAATTTTTTACAGGATAAATAAAATTTATCAATATTCTATTACACAGTAGGGTAGTAAATATTTTAAAGTTACGATATATTGTGACTGTCACTGTCTGTCACCATAAATGCTCTTTTTTTAATTAATCTTAGTTGATTCGTATATCTTGATGCCCTAGACATATAATACGAAAAAATATAAACATTTTCTAATTTTTTTTGCTTCTATTCTATCTTTTTCCACAATAATATATTATTTTTAATACTACTCAATTATTTGCCAATTTATATGAAAAAATATCAGCATTGTAGCACTATTAAAATTCTTAATATTTTTAATAAATATAAGCATATCAATATGAAAAAAGAAAAATTTTAAATGACCTAAAAAAGAAATAAAAAAACTTCTATATCAAGTAATATTCTTAATGTATCTAGAACTATATTGAAGTTTTTAAATTCATCATTATTAAATTGTGAACTTTATTACGAATATACAAAAGTAGTTACCATGATATTTGCATCAAATGTATTTTTAAGTCGTTAGTAATCGTTAAACTGGAAATAATTGTCATACAAAATGTATAAATAATATGTATATATCCATTACATACTAGTATACTAGAAAAAATATTTATTATATGAAACAGTAAATAATTTTCTTTCGTTATAGTATAATATATTTTATTACAGTATACTGATTCTAAATTTAAAATAAATGTGTTTTGAAATTATTAATATATTTTAATACAAATAAAATTCATTTTTATTATATTTTATTGTGGATCACCAAAATACAATAATGTTGCTAAATTTTTTAAATCATTTCCTTGTATACGGAACATATATAAAGTGTAAACTTTGTTTTTATAATAAAAATATATTATAGTTATTAAAAATATAAAGAATACAAACTTTTCTTGTATTGTTTTGATTAGAATATCCAAGGAATTCTGTTTTACAAGTGTGATGGTACAACCGCCGAAACCAGCACCAGTCAAACGACTACCAAATACGCCCTCAATACTGCGTGCTCTCATTACTAAAGTATCAAGTTCTTTGGATGAAACCTCGTAGTCCTCACGTAACGAGTCATGACTCTCATTCATTAACTCACCAAATCTAATAAAGTCCTTTTTTTTAAGACATTTCGCTGCTTCTAATGTTCTTTGTATTTCCGTGATTACATGCCGTGCTCTTTTTATTGTGGTATCGGATACGTTTTTATATTTCAGTGCTAACAATAGAAATATATAAACTATTAGATTAAATTTACAAAATCAATATATAGCAAAAACAATAATTTATATTGATTATATTATTGTTGCCGATGGAATTCCTGGGGATTTCCCGAGGTGTTATCGACGAAATTCCCCAGGATTTTTCAAGGGCCAGTCTGGCGTCGGGCCAGGCCCATTAACAAATTGTAGATCCAAAGCAATGCCGGAGGTAAGCTTGACAGATTTCCTGAACAACCGTGATTATTTATTCAAAATAGGTTCCGTTACAGAATAACGGGAAATCTGCCAGCGATGAAAACGGGGAAGCAGGGCGAGAATTGATTCATGCGCTTCCGAGCACGTCACTCGAATTTGTCGGTGACAGCCCTCTGAGCAAAATCGGCAACGAGTGCTTAGAATAAAGATTAATTTAGAAAGATATCCAAGTTTTTTGCTGAGTTCACCCCTTCACCGACTCCCGATTAACAATTTGATGCCGAAACACGGGAATCTTTACCGGAAACGGAATTCGCGAGTAAAAGTGAGCGACAAGTCAACAGCATCAATGAACTACGAGAAAAAGGAAGCTAGTGAAGAACCACAAGGCGGAAACTCACTAGTGACAAATTAAAAAGCGACAGTGAGTACAAGTGACTTTACAAACTGCAAGTCGCGACCGCAGAAAACCGCGAGTTGAGTCGCGAGTTCGAGAAAAATCACGAAATGACATTAAACGATTAAAAACAACGATATCGCCGTTCGCAAGGCAGAGAAATACCGCCAGTCAAAGGCGGATGGCCACGAAAAACAAGGCCTCCACCACTCCGAATAATAGCGCGAAAAAGCAGCGTGCAGAGACCGCGAGGAATCTACAGGCGAAGAAACACCTGAGGATAACCGACGACATGCGTCTCCCCAGAGAAACGTGGCCACCTCTGACCTACGATGCCGCGATCCAAGCGGGAAACGACGGGGATGCAACATCGTTGGGACGTGAAACAGTAGCCCTGCCGACAGCTGTCAACGCCACCTCTGAACCATCGGCAGCAAGAGTAATGTACCGAAATTATAATTTAACAATTGTAAACCAGGATGAGTCTCGCGGTGCTGGGAGGGGGGGACAACCGTTTGCGAAAAATGAAGAAACGACGCTCTCAAAAAGGCTTTTAAAGAACAACTTGTTGACGTCAATTCTACAAACTCAGAAAAACTAACATGTTTGACATCCGCGTTAAAGGGGGAAGCGCAAGATATGGTCGCAGAAAGACTTGGCTTTACCGACGACGTCGAGGCGATTTTTAACACGCGTGTATGGCGACAACAAAGAAAACGCGCGGAAACTAACTCGCGATTTGGTAATGCTACCGGGTCCTTTCGCGTCGCGAGCTAGTATAATCAAATTCGCGGCAAAAATACAGGGAATCGCGGCTACACTAAAGTCCATGGCGTAAACAGAGGTTTTAAATCGGGACGATATAATACGAAGTATCGGTGAGAAACTACTCATGAGCTGGGCGGTAGAATACACAGGCTACGCGATAGCGACGGGCTCCGCGAAGAACCGTTTAGAAACCTTGGCCGACTACCTACAGACGCGAGCTAGCCAGTTCGACGACGTACGATTGGTGGATGTGCGAGCCCCGCCGGTTGAGGTAACAGCTCGAGTACATATCGGAAAAACCACGAAGACCAGGCATACCTTCATGCTCGACTCCAGGTATCGGGAGACTCGTCCTGATATACGCGCAGTGGCGTAGAAATGTATTGTGTGCAGGAAGCTTTGCGCCACTCTCGAGGAGTGTCCCAATTTCGCATCGTCGAGAATAGCTGCCAGGTGACGTCAAGCGAGAAGGGTAAAGCTGTGTTACACCTGCTTTAAACCCGGTCACCGTGCCGGATCAATCACGATGTCGACAGCGTGCATCCACTACTACGGAAACCCGAGTGTTCCTTCGAAAGTAGACTTGATAATGCTTCCAGTTTTTAGAACTCTATGAACCACCATATGAGCAGTGGCCCGCTCGCGTGAATAGGCCTAGAAATCCTGTTGAAAATAATGCCGCTCGCCACCGCGAAAAGAGTCCTGTAGTCAGACTCAATGGTGGTGCTCGCGTGGATCCACGGGGACCCGCGCAAACAGCCGAAACATCTAAATTAGACAAATGGCGGTGGATTCCGACGGCCAATAACCCCGCCGACGAAGCTATGGACCGCAGTTTTTATTGAACACTGTCAGTGACTGGCCGCACGAGAAAGCGACGTCGGTTTCGGCAGAGGCGTAACTGAGCGACACAGAGGCGAGAACGGAGTACATGCTCACCGCCAAGTGAGTTGACCTGGATCTTTCATTAAAAACCCCACTATTCGGCTGGCCAGGCATGTTGAACCTGGCCGCAAAAATTTCGCGGTGCCTGGCCGTGAGGTGTAGGCATCGATTAAGTGGCAGCGAAGACATCCTCGAGAACGTCTGGGTAGGGGGAGCACTTTTGAGACGGACCTACAGAAGCTGCGTCGGGGTGGAGCCATCATGCGCAGCGGCTGTCTGACGCGGCTCAATCCCACTCTGGGGACGGACGACATCCTCAAGGTGAGTGGCCGAGTGACCGCGTTGTCGGACGCCGATTTTAACACCACCCTGCGATCCTGGACGGCAAGCATATGGTGACCAGAGTGATATTAAAAAGGTACCACCTCAAGTACCACCACGGCAGCACTGAAACCGTGATGAACGAGGTAAAGCAAAAATATTATATTCTGGGCTTGAGAACAGCTTTGAAATCGCTCAGTCACCGGTGCTTGGGCTGTCGGTTGTTGCGCAGCAAGCCTGAGGATCAACTAATGGGCACATTGGCCTACGCACGGACGGCATACTGCGAGCGCCAGTTTAGCCGCACCTGAGTGGAATGTTTCGGGCCAATGATAGTGAAAACGGGCAGCCGTCGCGAAAAAAAAATTGGGAGTGCTGTTCACGTGTTTCACGACGCGTGCAGTGCACCTCGAAATCATCGCGAAATTAGACTTTAGCTCGGCAATAATGACTATTCAATGAATAGCCACGCCTCGCGGCGCGTCCACACGGCTGTATAGTGATAACGGCCGAAATTTCCGAGGAGCGAGCAGGGACGTAATGCAGGCGACGCGAGGCCTAGACGAGCACAGACTATCGCTCAGCGCAAAAACAAGAGGGATTGACTAGATCTTCAATCCACCTCACGCGCCTCTCATGGGAGGTGCGTGAGAACGCCTGGTCCGCAGCGTGAAAACGGCGCTGAGAAAAATCTTGCGAGACCAGATGGTTGCAGAAGAGGTGCTCCACACGGTTTTAACCGAAGTAGAGCACTCAGTCAAATCCCGCCCTCTCACGCACGTCTCGGCAGACCCGCGACACAGGGAGGCACTCATGCCCAACCACTTCCTGAACAACGGAACGTCCTCAGGAGAAATCAGGTTAGAGGGATACGAGTGCATCGAAACGTCCCCATGTCGACAGTGGCGAGTGGCCCAGAGCTTCGACGACGCGTTTTGGAAACACTGGATCAAGGAGTATCCGTCGACCCTGATTTTGCGGCCCAAATGGATGCAGAGGGGGATCCCGTTGAATCCCGGCGATCTAGTCTTAATTATAGACTACCAGCCGTCGCGTAACACATGGACGACGGGCATGACCACCCGCGCCTTCCTGGAGAAGACGGTCAAGTACGAGTAAATATAAAATTATACTTCATCCACGCTACTTTTAGACATAAACTTTTTGAATTATTATTTATTATTGTATATGATGTCAGATATTTCATTCTACTTACACAAATTTTGATTGAAGAATCAAAGTTATATTGAGGCGAAAGAATTTTATTATAAATGAAGTAATCTATTCTTCACAAAATGAGGGACTCATCACATACTTTGTTAGTAATTGTTTATTGATTGTTGACGACGTGACGGGCTCTCATATCGCGACGTAGAAAAACAAAAGATATGTCTAAAAATAAAAAAAACATTTATAATCCCGGGGGGAACGAGCATAACGGGTTTTTGAGAATCCAAGAAAAGATTTGGATAATGTCAGACGCTTTCTGAGGCAAGAAAATTTTTAATGTAAGAAAATAATTATGCTCAATGCGAAGTATTGTAAGCAAGCACCGAGTATCAGTTTTATCCTCTCTCCTTTTACAAGTGTATCACTGGAATCTACAGCTGACGTAGTCTTCTTCTACTTCACGTCTCTCTCTTTTTTGCCACCTATCAACAAATGTAATACACTCTACGGAGCTTTAAAGATCGCTAAGCTTTAAAACTCCAGTCACGCCCTGTGACAAGTATTACATTTAGAAATCTGTGTCGATGAGATGGGAATGTAAGGTCTCGCACGTAAAAACATGCGTCGTAAGGTCAGACCCTATAACGAGCTATAGTATCAATTTGAGTCGATATGTTGAGGCTCAAAACGTTATTGAAACAGTGATTTAGCCATCCCCGTGGTGGCACTCATGGAACGGTGTCTGGGGACAGTTTAAAGAACTCCCTGTGCCGCTTGGAGGAAGTTTATGGGAAGCGATAACAGGTATGAGAAAAACTCATCTTTTAATATAGATTCAGGTAGACGTGAAAAGATAGTTAAAAGTTAGTATGTAGTCGTTTTTAACCCCTGTTGTGACACGCAAGGTGTTTTTATGACATAGCTCAGTAGTTTAGTTAGCCGAAAAACTAGAAAATAAAATAAACAATAGACGTAAGACAATAGTCTATTTAGAATGAAAAAATTATTTAATAGTGTGAAATATCAAAACCGAATTTTGACTTACCACGAATTAATGAGAAAAAAAAAGATGGACGGAAGGAAAATGTATGAAACACTGAGCGCGAAGTACTTGCCAAGTTCTTGTTTCATGATTTTCAATACATATTTTATCATCTTCTTAAAAATTCGTTGTTATTAATAAAATCTTATATTCATTGTGTATTAATAAATAATTAATACATAAACAATAAATGAAATAATAAAGTGGTAAATTTACTCTTACGTTACCTCCTAAATCTTTATGCCTGATACCATGCAAAATAATAAATTTAAAATAACGAAAGCTTATTTCCATACCAAATATGATATTTCATAGATGCCCATATGAAGCTATTTGATTATGTAAAAATAAATAAAACTAATAAATAATATTAAACTACTTGAAAATTATTGAACATTTGAAATTCAATGTTTACCTTCAAGATCATTAATGTTAGCCTCCCTAAGACTTCTTTTCTGCAAGACTTTAGCTGCTTCGTAACAACAATTTCTACGCTCACAGTATGCGCTAGAACTTAGTTTATGAGGAATATTTGAGTTGATAATTATAAAAACGTTGTCGTGCATTTCTCGTATAGGAATTTGCTTAGTAATGAGGTCACGGCAGTCTAATAGAAGCGCGTGTCCATCCAATCCCATTATCGAAATATATTGATCCATTATACCACATGGTACACCTGCAAATTTGTGTTCAGCCTGCTGACATGCTAAAGCCTAAATATATGTCACAAGTATATATTTAAAAAATAAAGTTTTTTTTATTTTTCATTTTTAAATATAAAAATTTAAATAATTAACCTTTATTTTGCAAGACAAAATCAAGATGATGAGAATTATAAATTAATATACTAAATATGATATACAATATTTAATACTCAATATTAATCTGTCTAGTAAAATTATGGTTAAATATCAAGTCTAACATCTTGACGAAGGCTCCAAGTTTCGTGGGAACTCGTCATCAATTATGAAGGGCAGGGAAAATATTTCCCTCCTGAAAATCAGTTTCCGCGCTGTGAAGATCGGGTTCGCGTAGGAGAGGAAGCACAAGGGAATGAAATTCATTGATGTGTATTTATCGGCTTAGCGGTAGCGGCGATGGAAGATGGTCACGGGTGGTCGCGACAAAATGGTTGCCGTGAGTGGTTGCAGCTATCGGTAATCCGAAGCAGTGACTTCAACGATGGACGGGAGTGACGACTGCATGCGGTGTCCGAGAGAGATCGTGGATCCAATGCTTCCGTGTCCTTGATGATTCCGGAAGTAACGTCCTCGGAAGACTATATCGATACAGCAATTCGCTCGGCTTACATCCTCGAGTTAAGCCGGAGTTTCGAACGGTAAGCTCGAATAAATAAACCTTCCGTGAGCGTACCGAAACCGTCAGGCTTTCCCCGACTGTTGCCAGGCCGACCGTTATCTGCCGGTCCCAACACGTCGGCCGAGTTCGGGTGCAACAGCCGAAAAGTTCTAGGAATTCGCGGGTTTCTTAAAGAGACGTTTAAGCACTCCCACAAAACCTTATTGCCGGAGCGCATCAATCTATGAATTGAATATAAATAAACGAGTAATAATTAACTTATTTTTATTCTTAAAAAATTATAATTTCTGATTATTTTCGAAAAACATAAAAATTTTTTATTAAACCAATATTATTTTGATATTAAAGGAACAATAAGATACTCAATTATTTAAATGATTCGATTAAGCTAATATATATATATATATATATTTAAATATCTATCTAAGCTTGTATTAATTTATTTATTACAAAATATTATTTCATAAGTCATTTAAAAATAAATTAAGGATATTATGTATAATTATATTATTTATAAGGGTAAAATTATAATTCTTTCGATATACGATGAATTATAAACTTTATACTCATTAATTGACGTTTTTATTTAAATATATGTATTATTTTATGGTGAGATAATTATAACGTTAATTTACGTTGATATTTTGAAATATTATTAAATTATATTGATAATTTTATAATGATTTAAGAGATTAAACATATGTAAATGGCATTCAAGGAAATTTTGTTAAAACGAAAATTTTTGTTAATAAATATACGGATAAAAACAATTTGGAAAAGAATTTCTAAAAATAAATTATCGAGTAATCAGATGTTATACTTATTTTTTGTTTTTGTACTAAAAGGGATTGTAAATTATGAATAAGTGTAAGATTTGAAAAAGAGAGATATTAAAATATAGTATTTATAATTTTTAATTTTTCATGTATATGCGTTTTTGTGAACTACGTTATATATTTTAAATTCAAAATTCATAAAACTTTTAGTTATCAAAAATTGTTTCATGTTAAAAACAGATAATTCAATTTAATTTTTATAAAACAGATTAATTCATAAACTGTATTGAATAAGAGATTATAGAAAAAATAAAAAGTTATTATGGTATTGAAATGTCAAAACCTTTATTATATTTCAATAAGAATGAATTAAGAAGAATAGATTAATAAATATAAATCGTGATTTATAAATTTAATAAATATAAATGGGTTTATGCTTATTGAGAACCCGTATGCAAGGTATTTGAATATAATTTTGAAATTTTTGGAATAGAATATTTAGAATGAAGAGGTATATGAGGTTTCTAACTTAAATAAATACAATTATATAGAGAAAACTAACTAAAAGAAAAATAACAAACTACAACAATTAACAAACTATAATAAATTACAAGACCATGGAGTTCGATAAGAATGATATAATTGTTTCTCACATATCGATTTTCAAGCGGATTTTTTATATGTTCTGCCATAACGATACAAACTTGTAAAAAGCGAAAAATAATACATAATTTATAATATGAAATGGACTAACTATTTTCTTCATTGAGATATAAATCTCGAAAAACAGCAAATAAATAAATAGATACGTCTTCCAGAATTTGCTTGCTGGACATTTGAATCTCAGTGTTTACCTTCAACATCATTAATGTTAGGCTGCTAAATGCTTCTTTTCTCAACGGCTTTAGTTGCTTCGTAAAAACAATTTCTAGATTCACAAATTCGATCAAAGTTAGTTTATGAGGAATATTTGAGTTAATAATAATAAAAACATTAACATGCATTTCTCGGATGAAAATTTGCTTAGTAAAATGCTATTAATTGAGGATTAGAGCTATTACCAATAGCTATTCTATATTTTCTGCAATAAATGTGGCCTTTACTTTTCTTTCATGTATTAAAAATTTTCTATTTAGTAAGAACATATGATAATCATGTAGATTTAATTATTTTTTATTAGTATTTTTTAATAGTACGTTCTTTTTATTCGATTTTATACTTAATAACCCCATAATTTTGTTATTTTCATTTATCCTGAAAAAATTTTTCATATACATACTTCTGTTAAACAATTTTGAAAGTGTAAAAGTTTCGGAATAGATACTGCTTTAACTCTATACGCAGCTCTCATGGTTAATAGTATTTGTATCTAATAAAAGTCGAGGTTTATTATGCACTTAGAAACTATATGACAGATAGAAAAGGGAAGAGAGGGGGGTTTCTTCAACTCGAATCTGAGTTTCAGTTTAGATCTTCAATGTAAGTTACTCATTCTTTTCAATGCAGACTCTTATTTATAGTGGTAGTTTTTTTTTATAAAGTGTATCTTTTGGTTTTTTCAGGATCTTTTTCAGGATGTTCGAAAATAATTTTTATATTTTTAACGTTACTTTTATTAACAAAGCTAGAAGTCTTATTAATTTTTTATGGTTTTCCTAGAAGCTCTTTAACGAAATATTTAAAATTAGCCGAATCTTTTTTAAATATTCGGCTAAAAGATTTTTTGAATATTTTGCGCCCTCATCTGGATGAAAATCTTAGAAGACGCTAAATTCTTTCTCTTTCTATTCTATTCCTTGCCCCTCTTTGCTTTTTTCCACTTCTATTACTTTTTAACAACCCATATAAATTAGTAAATTTTCAAAGGGTTTGTTTCACGCTGTCAAAAGTAAAACGCGGAAAAAGAGTGAAGAAATAAATAAATTGATTTTTAAAAGGTTCATTCACAAAGGTAGCTCCGCACATGTACTCCACATGAATATATATGTATTACGTTAGAAAGAAGGCGATATCGAGCAGAAAGCAGAGAAGGCTTAATCTTAATTCCTTCTACGGTGGAAGGAAAAGGATCTTACTACGTTGGTTGCTTCCGCTTTTTTCTGCTCAACTTCCCATGGATCCTGCTGACGTTTATAAATATTCCCTCGAGTTTCCAAACACTCTTCTTAATATTATTATTAGCTATACATTGATGTCGATTAAGCAATTCCATTACTCTTCGCTTCAAATTACAAAATTTCGAACTTAAAAATAACTCGTTAATTAAAACCTCCATACGGCTTAATATGAATATAAAAGGTTTTCTATTGCTATCAATCTATGAAAATAGCATTATTAATATCTCTAATGTTTAGGTTAACGACTTTTTTTCTAATTCCTATTGGTATTCACTTTTATCAATAGACTAGTTACAAAGCTCAAATAAAACTAAACTTGAAATAATTTCTAATAATATCTGGAGTTTTTTTATTAGAAATACTTTTGTCCCACATCAATCGAAGAAATATACTTCACCTGACTTAACATCATATCTTTCAGAAAGAAAGTTATTCAGCTTTAAACAAATATCGTACAAATTCCGAATGTCTATGGCGTGCGTTTTCTCACAGAATAAAGTAAGACAATAAATACGTCTAGATTTGTTGTAAGTTTTTATACAATAAACAGTGCTGATATAGTACCAAATAACGTTGTAGATGTGTCGAAGTGACACATAAAAGAAAAAACGCACTTCTATACATTGGTATCCTATAACAATTGAATAACGTCTTATATTTTTCCTCTCTTTATCCCCTTTTTTCTTTATTTTTCTTTATTTATGGATTAATTTTTATGTCTAGCACTCATTTTTTCCATGGAAGTGTTAGTTGACGAGTGATTAGAAGAATTCAACCTCATCAGATTAATTCAAGTGTCCGACGATGTTAGATGTTTTTAGAAGATTTTCTCTCTAGCGTCTATATATTATACACATAAAAATTCGATAAATATTGTTACCCATAACGAATAACATTATTTATAATTATACTCCAATACTATTACGTACGAGCTTTACACTTGAATATAGTACAGTATATATACAAGTGTAATTTTTAGTTAATAAATCTTCTTTTTATTATTTAGAAAGTAATTTTAGTATCAAACAAAAAATTTGTTTAAGATTGATCTAAAAAATATGCTTTTAAATTATTAGTGACGTATTAAAATACAATAAATTAATCTGTATAAAAGACTAAAAAATATTAATAGCTACAAATGATTAAATAAGACATCTTTTACTAATTTTTTACCATTTTTATGCCATCTGATATTTTAAATTTCATCAGATAAAATTATGATTTAATTTTTTTATAAATTTATATCATCTCTAAATTAAATCTAACCTTTTCATAAGAATTAAAATTTAAACAATATTATGGTTACTAAGACTTAAGTCTTGATTTTATATTAAAAAACAAGAATAAATGAATAACGCCAAACAAATATTTCAGATTTAAAATAAGCACAGAGAAACTAAAAATTAATAATTCAATAAATTTTAAATGATTTTTTGTATTGTTTTCAAATATTGATGTAAATCACGAATCGCGTTGAGGGATAGGAGTCAGGTAAAATGAAAAATCAATTGAATTATTGAATAGATTTTAATTTTTTTTATTTCTCCGAAGCTTAATATTTTAATAATAGTAGGAGAGTAGCAGGGCTACTCGATCGATCGACGATTCGTATCGAAGCAAGAAGCAAAAGCTAAAACTGTTCGATGCCTGTCGCTTCGGGCTTATATGTCTTTCCCTCTCCCCTTTTTTACATAAATTTTATAGTAATATAATAGTTATTCGTCTAGCATCGTCTAGGTCTCGGAATTAAAAAACTGACGCAGCAAAAAGTCGAAGAAATCGTCACGATAATCGATAATATGTAAAGCTTGTTGTTCGATTGTTAGTATACGTCGCGTGATATTTGAACTTAAAATGTCACTTTTTCGTTTTTCGTACTACGGCGGTTCGCGGAATTGGTATAACCCGACCGTCTTACGGAATCAGTGGCTGGAGCATTTCTATTGCTAACAATTTAGTTTTTCAAAAAACATTTTTATAGTTTTAATTAATACTTAAAAATGTAATTAAATATTTTTGAGCTTACATTTATCAAGCGGTGACCGACATATAAAACCTTCAAATTTTATGTTTATGTTTAAAAATATTTGTTTTTATTTTTTTATTGTATAAAATTGATTTCAATATTTTAAATCCGCCTAAAAATATAAAAATTCTATTTCCAGATTTTAATATTTTAATCCATAGATTAAAATAACTTTAAATAATGTAATGGATCTGATTTTAATGAAAATAAAAAATTAACACTTTCAAATCAACAAAAGTAATAGTATTAAATAACGTTTTATCACCCTATTACAAAAATTAATAATAATATTGCCATTACTTTCGTTTGCTAAAGCTTGTATAACTATTTTAGCGTTCATGTAAATGTTGAAGATAATACTATAAAACTGATTGTGAGATTATAGTTCCATGAGAGATAAAAAGTAGAATTAAATATAAATAAATTATTTAATTTATTTAATTAATAATTAAACGTAATTAATTGATTGATTTTCGATTAGTCAAATTAATCCGATAAATCAAATGAAAATATGAACATGAATAATATTATTGATGCATCGGAAAAAATAATCGCTAGTTGACGGTGTCCGAACACTATACACATACACGTACGGGTGCAGAGAGAAAGAGTGACAGAAATATATACAAATAAAATACCAGAATAAAAACTGTATTATTTATATAATTTACTTAAAATTTGTATTGTAAACTCTTATTTTAAACGATTACCATTTAAATTTACATGTATAAATTAAACCTTTTTTTTTAAATAATTAAATAATTAAACTGTATGTTAAATAGTGTACAATATTGCTGTTATATTATTTTCTGAATTGTGGATAGATGGGCAGTGGAAAAATTTAAAGAATTAAAATGTCTTTTGATGAAATAAATAATACACTGCACTTACGGACGAAGTTTTGAATAATATGTATGAATTTTATTATTATAGGTTATAATATATTTACACTTATTTATTTGTTACTAATTGTTAATAAATGATAGATTTACAATGACATTTTAATGAGGCTAATAAAAAATCTATGTGAAAACTTTGTGTAAATTGTCTGATGTTGAATGTTTAGTGTGCGTGTGCGTGAGTGTGTTGTATGATATTGGTTTATGTGTTGTAAATTCATAAACCGATATATATATATATATACCGAGTCAATGGTTATAAGTCACTGATTCCTCCTAATATGTTGATTTAATGAGATTCACAATTATAATTGTTAATTGAGGTTTTAATAATGAGATTTTCTAAACACGTGTTTTTAATATTTAGTGAAAAATTGTTACTGAAAAAGAAGGAAAATACGCATGATCATTATAATTTTCACGCATCTTTTCCCTTCTTAGCACGTAAATCAATCGACTTAAGTATTGATTAACGCGTCAAATCGATCGAAATAACGGCGCAATCAATCTGATGTTAATACTCATGCTACCAATCGATGGCGTCATTGGTGGCATTTGATGAATTCCAAAAAACAGTAATTAAATAAATAATAAAAAATAAAAATACAACTTATTAGTTTATATATTATTAAAAAAATAGAAATTAAAAATTGCAATCAAAATTAAGGAAAATTAATTACATACCTTTTTTTCTGGTTCGATTAAATTGTGCTTAGTAATAGCCTCTAAGAATGTAAACGTTGCAACTTCTAATGCTGCGGAACTGCTAAGACCAGCTCCAATAGGTACCGTGGAAATTATCAGGGCATTAAATCCCGTCAACCATTCTAATAAAATAATTTTTAACAATAACATGAAATGTAAATATTTAAAAAAGAAACAAATTTTATCTCTAGACTACGCTCTCAAAAATAAACAATTGATTTTAGACATTCAAAAAATAATTAAAAAGTATTTATAAATTTTATAAAATGTTTAATGTTTAATACTTAAAATGTAGTTTCTTAAAGTTCCTTAAAAGATGCAAAATTACATTATGAGTCATAAAATATTATAAGTAAATTTATATTTTTATAATAAAAACTAATAATAATAACGAATTGCGTTTTTTACTTATTAAATATAGATTTTAATCATAATAAATCTAATAATTCTAACACAGTTTTCAAAAAAATGAGATTTTTTCGTTTTTAAATTACATCATTTTCTATATTTAATTTTAATAATATCATTTAATTTAATAAAACATCATTTTTTGAAAGAAAAAAATCGAAAGATTCAAATCATTTATACATTTTCATACATTTTTTCTGATACAGAAGTATTAAATTATATTTGGTATTTTTTTTAATTGATAGTTAAAATCGTTAATCAATTCAGTTTAGTTTTTTACATTTTCATGTTTAGTATTTTAATTTTTCATTTAATTTTTCACAATATGCTAAAAACATTTTATAAAGTTTATAATATATAAATACATTAAAAAATATATAATTAATATAAATTACGTGAAAAATTAACTATGCAACCCTTAACATAATTGCACCATTTAGGATCGCCTGGTATTAATGATTTTGAACTGCTACAATCAAATTCAAACATTTTCTCAGATCCAATAGCATCACTCATCGAAACGATTTTGCATGTTTTTGAATTATTTGGTTTCCCAACAATCATTGTCACCATTGAAAGTGCCTGTATTAATATTTTACTTTGAATTAAAATCATATTACTGTATATCAAAAATACTAAATTAATCTTACTTAGAAATATAAACATTGTTTTTATATGCTTTAAACAAAATTCACAATAGATAATTAGATTACATTTTTTATTGCATATAGATGATTTACTAGTTACTAACATATTAAATATTAACTTACACTAAATCCTAGTAATACATTAAAAATATTTTATTCACTGCGTAATTCATGATTATGTAAATGAGTTAGAATATAAAAAAAGATCATAGCTATGGCATATTATCTTTATTACAATGAATGATACAATATAGTAAATCAATTAATACCATTAATAAAAAAATGTATTATTCTTTATTCTTACATACTGTTATTGTTTTTTCTATTCATACTATTTTTGCTGTTTTCTTCTTCTAATTCTTTTATTGCAATTTTTTCTAACAATTCTATTTTTAACAGTTAATGGTCTGATTCTATCCTGTTCAATACCTTTATATTTATAATCCCTTGCTCTGTGTCTTCATTTACTATAAAATTGTTAATTATTGATGATCCCATTCCAACTTACATTCACTCCTTTACTTTAACTTACTTTACTCCTATTAAAAGTAAGGGTACTATCCTCCACTCCCTCTTTCCCATTTTACATACATAATTTTTTCCTCTAATGATATTGATAATTGTCCCCCATTGTTTATTATTTTATCTTTCGAAAATATTTTCTCTGTTTCTTGTATATCCACCCATCCTCCGCTCTCCTCTGTCCGGGCGATGAAATTGCCTCCCATTATAATAACTTCTTTATTTTCTTCTCAGAATTCATTTAAATTTCTAAATTTTCAGCTATTTTCTCTCTCATAAATATTACTATTTATTATTACTTATACTGCTTTATTAATTTTTCTCCCAATTTTAATTTTGCATGATATTAATTTATCACTTTTACTTTATATTTCTATTTATATCTGTCTTTTTACATTTTCTATAGCTACGATTAGCCTTCCCCATGTCTACTTTTTTATTTTCTCTTATTGAACTGTTTATTTTAACTCCAAAGTTATTGAATTTTTTCTTAATTAGTTTTGTGTTTCCTCTTTCTATTCATGTCTCTGTCAATCCTTTAATATCCCATCTCCGAATTACATTCTACCCTCGTTTTTCCATATTATTCAACTTAGCTACATTCCAATAATTAGCTTATATATTTCTGAATTCTATTGTCTTCGCTCTTCTTGTCTGGTTTTTTCCTTCACATGTCTTATTTCTTATAGTACATTTCTTTACGAAACCACTCTTTTTTCTGTAATGTCAATACAAATCTACCACCATTATTTTATTTCTTCTACTAAACTAAACTATACTTTTCTCTTAATGTTTTATATTTTTCTATCAATTTTTTTCTATTTTCTGAAGAAAGTTAAGTCTTTGCTTACGTATATATTTGTTTCTTTTAGTTGTTTTTTCACATAGTGTAAAAGCTATCTTTATTCTCCAAGTAACCTTGACATATTTTTTTACATTTCGCTCTATCTTCAGTTCTTTCTTGATTCACTTCTTCATATTATCTTATTCAATTATTTTCTTCTTATCTAATCCTGATATGGTTATGTTATTTTTCTTTTCCACTTTCTCTCTTATTTTTGCTCTCCAATTTACCTGTTTATTCACTTACACTTCTTTTCTACACTTTTGTTTTCTTACATTATTATTCAAATCTTTGATTAACGGGCGGATGCCCTATACGCAGCAGCAGAAGTGCCTTGATAGGTAGAGACCCTCGGCACAAAATTGGTAATTGCTCGACAGACACAAATCCGTAACGTGGGAGCAGATGCTCTTCGACGCTATTAGCAATATCGGGTCGCCATCAATATACAGAAGTCTAGGAATTCTTAATTTACTTAATTGTTAATTTCCACATCGCATCACCTTTTGATAATAGTTGTAGGTCGAGCCGTGCTTTTCATATCATGTACATTTAAAATCTTAAATATGTTTTATTATATACAATCAAAACTGTAATTAAAAAATGTATTATTATAATTTGATACCGATCAAAAATTAGCCGATACGAGTGGATTTAGTGGTGATCGTTGAGTGAAACACACACACAAATCTCGTTGTAAAGTGAATAAATTATATTTTAACAATAAAACTTAAAGAAATGAATCAATGCAATAACTTATAAAATCTAACGCACTTAAAAATATCGTAACACTACACACTTAATTTTATACGCATTTAACTATAAACTTAAGCACTCAAATACTTATGATAACGCAATTAACTATAAACTTAAAAACTAAAATATTTATGATAACGCACTTAATATACGATTAAAACAAAACTTATGATAATGCTCGTAAATCTAAATGAGCTTATGTTATATGTGTAGGTTCCGTATGTGTAAAACTAGTCGAATGAGTGAGTGGGTGTGTGCTATTTTTCTTTAAATATTATAATTTCAGGTTGAGTAAAAGATGTTGATGTACTAAGGATGAATGAGTATAATGATGATGTACACTAATAAATAATATAACATTTACGCAATGAGATTAACAAATGATTCAATATTGAAATACTTTTGAGCAAAACCAATGAGCAAAACGACAATTGAGTGTATAGATATTTTATTTAATTGAAGTTGGTCATCAATGAGTAACAAGCACGAGCGCGTCATTATGATCGATCTAATTCCTAATCAGTGATAGGCGATCGATGAGTCAATCATACGGCGCATTGTATTTATTATCAAATGAGATGATTGATGACCAATTCAAATAAGTTACGCGAAGTTGTCGAGAATGCTTCGAGGGGATCGACCGCACTAATTAGTTATTGACAGATACTACTCAAACAGATACTAATATTAAAAAATTTGATACTAACAAGTACTAACGAAAAATTATAATAATTCAAAATTATGTATTAAAATTTAATATAAGAAAGAAATATCAAAAACCTACTTAGATATAAAATTAAATAAAAATTAAAACTATGATATATATATATATATATATATATATCTAAGTAGGTTTTTGATATTTCTTTCTTATATTAAATTTTAATACATAATTTTGAATTATTATAATTTTTCGTTAGTACTTTTTAGTATCAAATTTTTTATATATATATATATATATATATATATATATATATATATATATATATATATATATAATATGTGGGAAATTGGATGCTACCTTGTTTAAAAAGCTTCTCGTTGTTAAATAAATGAATCATGAATTAAACAAGAACGATATAAAAACGACATGAGAGCAAGCATTCTTCGATGAAGTTTGAAAGAGTCAAACATTAATTATATTTATAATTTAAAAGTTAATTTATTATTTCACAATCAACTTATTTAAATATTATTCAAGATCTTACATTTCAGGGGCTTATTGCCGAGATATAAATAAAAAGAGATAAATTAATTAAAATATTTAAATTATTATTAAAAAAAAAAAGGTTGCTAAGAAAATAACAATATAGTAAAATATTTCTTGATACAAAAGCTGAAGTGAGTAGTGGAAGAAAAATTTTTTTTGTAAAAGAAGTGTAAATAATCAACAGATTATTATTATTTTTTTTTCTTAATAAGTGTTTACAGCAATTTTGAAGATATTCAAGGTGTTAGTTCTGAATAGTTTAAAATTGTAGAAATTTGAACTGTAGAAGCAGAATAATACTGGAGAGTTAAAAGCAAGAGGCGACAGACATGAGAAACGTTAAGACACTCTTGAAAAATACTCGTCAGGTAGGCCAAGTGTGAGTAAAGCATAGTCAGCTTCGACAAGGATATAGCCACACAGAGTTATAAAAAAAACTGTTTAACAAAAATTATCAAACATAAGTAACTCAAAAAATCAAATATAATTAATAATAAAATGAATATCAATACAGATAAACAAAACGAATCAGAAGTATTTTGAGAATGTAAAACTAGAAAGAAACAGGAACTATTTTCTGCTGTGAAGACTGCAGAAGAAAGAATAGTTCGGATGGAGCAAACGATGTTAGATATTTTAGCACGGTTTGAATCTGGATTATCTTAATCAAATAATAGAAATATAAGGCATAATATATTGACAGGTGTGTCAGAACATAGAGAAAATTAGAAAAAACTTCCATTTAGAAAACAAGCAGAATTAATTCCAAAATTTTCGGGATTAGATGAAACCCAACTAATAGATCTATGGATAGACATAGTATAAGAAAGTCCTAGAACAGCTGAGTGGAATTATTTCATGACATGTAGTAGCGAAGCTGTTAAAGATTGATGTAACTCGTTAAAAAATATAACTACATGGCATCAACTTAAAGAATCACTAAAAGCTGCATTTAAAGTGAGAAAGATGTGCGAAAAGGACACCCAGAAAAAAATTAAAAATTGGACTAAATATTTATTATGAATGAAAAATCTAGGACTACTAGGTGGAAAAAATTTATTTCACAGGAATTATTTAGGTAATCAAGCAATTCATAATAAAAATACTAAAAATGAGAATAAATTTTTACATAAGAAAAAATGTTGTAATTGCGGAGCTATTGGACACAAGAAAAATGAATACCCGCTAAGTGAAGAAGGTTCTAAATGCTACAAATGTAAACAACCAGATTATATATCAAGAGCATGTAAAGCAACTTCAATAAATTTAATGAAAAAAATGAGAAAAATTATAAAAACCGAGACAGTCGAATGTACAAAAATATTTTAGTTGGAGGTATAATAAGAAAAGCAATATTAGATACGGGAGCAATAATATGCATAATATGACCGGATATATGGAAAAAAGTAAAAAATTTAAAAAACAATTATAAAGTAAAACTATACCTAAATACTCTTACTGGTTTTGGAGGAGCTATTATAAAAACAGAAAGAATTGTAGAAATTCCTACAGTAGTCGATGGTGCCACATACAACTTAGAATACATAATAACATCAATAAACGTCGCTTCAAAGGAGATATTTATTAGAGATCCAATTAGAGATTTTTCTAAAATAATTTTGGACGATGAAAAAGCCATTTTAGAACCATGATTTCCAACTACAGAATATATACAAGAAATAATCGATGACAAAAATTATAAACCACCACCTAAACCAAAAGAGACACCAATACATATGAGAGTAATATTAAAAGACGAAATACCATTTCATAGTCGTCCTAGAAGATTATCTTCATTAGAAAAAAATGTTATTGACTTACAAATTCAAGAATGGTTGGAAAAAGACATTGTAGTTCCAGGACATGAAGAATACACCAGTGCATTAGTTGTTATACCGAAAAAGGAGGAACTTATAGAGTTGGCATAAATTATAAACAAATAAATGCATGAATAGTGAAACAGGCAACTCCGATGCCGATTGTAAAAGATGTCTTAGATAGTCTTGTAGAAGCATGGGTATTTTCAACCACTGATTTAAAAAATAGATTTTTTCATGTTAAATTAGAGAAGTAGAGTCGCAAATATTTAGCTTTTATGACGGGAGATGGTCAATACGAATTCACTGTCATACCATTTGGTGTTAGTATAGCACCTGCATTATTTACAAGATACATTAGATTTGTTTTTTCAGAATGCATAATGAAAAAAAAGTAATATTTTTTATGAATGATGAAATAATTAAAGGCATCAATTTTAAAGAAGCAACAGAAAAATATGGAATCGTAATTAATTGAAAAAAACCTCAACTGATTCGAACGAAAGTTGAATTTTTAGGATTATTGTTAAAAATAGGAAAATATCTCCAACTGCTAAAAAAATTAATGATATGATAAATTTCAAGGAGCATCGAACGTATAATCAAAAAAAAATAATGAGACTTTTAGGGCTTGCAGGATATTTTAGAAAAAGTAGGTAGAAACAACAAAGAACAATACCAAAAGTAGGTAGAACAAGTCGGTAGAAAAAGTAATTCAAAATTGTTTACTATCTATTCTAAGCATACGAAAATTAAGACGTTCACAAGGATTGATGAATCCTATTCCAAAAGAAGATATTCCAATGGATACGATTCATATTGATCATGTGGAACCATTGTCTATAACATATAAAAAAATACCAATACATATTGATTATGGTGGATGCTTTTAATAAGTATACATGGCTATTTCCAACATAAACAATAGGAAGTTCGGAAACAATAAAAAAATTTACGATTTGGCAACAGAAATCCACATAGAATAATTTCAAATAGAGGAACAGCATTTACTTTAAACAAATTTAGAGAATTCTGCGACAAAAACTCTATACAATATTTAGTTATTACTGCTAGAGCACCATGAGGAGACGGCGAAATGAAATGCGTAAATGCTGTCGTAGTAGGAGTAATAACGAAATTGGGAACAAAAAAATCTCAAGAATGGTACAAATTACTAGGAAGAAGACAGATAGCTATAAATGGAGAGTATATAGGACCTAGAGCTATAGGGACTTGTCTCTATAAATTGTTGTTTGGTGTAAAACTTCGCCAACTTGAAGTTGTTAAGTTACAAGACATAATATATCAAGGAATTATGAAGAATTTTAAATTAGAAACAGATGATAAAAGATTGCATGCAAGGAAAACAATAGAAAAAATTCAAATTAAAAATTGAGATAATTACAATCGACGTCGACAAGATTCCAGAAAATATTTGGAAGGAAATTTTGTATCAATTAAAAACACACAAGGACCAGAACGAAAATTTTCAATCAAATTCTTCGGACCATATCTTATTTTAAAATAAGATTTACATGATAGGTATGTTGTAAAAAAAGCAAGTGATGGCGAAGGATGGATTCAAACTTCTATATCAATGGACAATATGAAGAGAGTCCTTGAAGAATATGAAGAATTATATGAAGAAATCCTATGAAGAAATCCTTGGAGAGGATTTGTGATGATTTGGAAGAAGAATTTGACGATGACCATTTTGAAAATATTAACGGTGCTGAGTCTGACAGTGACGAATAATTTTCCAAAGAGTTGTATATGTCGTCAGGGGCGGATGAACATCAAAATGGCCGATTGGTGGGATGCTAATATAAAAATTTGTGAGAGCTTAATAAGCCTCTCACTTGTTAAACAAATGAATCACGAGTTAATTAAGAATGATACAAAAACGACATGAGAGCAAGCATTCTTCGATGAGGTTTGAAAGAGTCAAAATGTATATTAATTATATTTGTAATTTAAAAGTCGATTTATTATTTCAAAATAAACTTATTTTAAATATTATTTGAAATCTTACATGTAAAACAATATATACAAAATTATAAAAAGGACTGTGTAAAAAACAATAAATTTTCTCTATTTAACTGAACCAACAGTGCATATTGATGAGACAAGAAGCAAGGACCAAACCAATAGAGATGAAGTTATTCGAGGCTAAACTTCCTCTGTAGAGAAAGAAAAAATGAAGAGGAGAAAATGAAAGGGCAACTTTAAACATAGGAAATAATATAAAAGTACAAAATAAATAATCTATAATTTTAATAATACTGAAACATGACACGAATAAAAAAAATATATGAAAAAAATTATAGAAATAGGAGTGTAACGAAAGAGTGTAAGAAATGTTTTGAAAGAAAATAAGACCTTTTAGAATGGTACAAGCATTGCAATAAAAATGGTTCAAGCACACGAAATCAAAATGGATAAAGAGATAAAAAAAATGTATCGAAGAAATAATAGTATAAAAAATTGCTGGAGGAATATAAGATAGAAGTAATAAAAAAGAAACAAAGAAAGACAAAACTGATTAAATGTTATGGAAGCTATTCAATAAAAAAAAAGCCCCAAGAAATATTGGTTACAAATATATCCAATGAAGAATGATGAACTCAATTTAAAGATAGATACGAGAAAAAAAGAGAAATGACAAGAATGCATTATACAAAGTAAAATCTGCCAAGAATTATAAGAGGTGGGATTAAAATCAGTACAGAAATAATAAATAATGTGAAGTGCAAAAAATCCAGGAAAAGATGAAGAAGACTAGAGCACAAAAATTAATAAAAGGTATAAAAAGAATCATTAATAAATTAATAAAAGGTATGAAAAGAATCATTAATAAATTAATAAAAGGACAAAAAATTCCTGAAAAATAAAGAAGTGGTATAATAGTCTCAATTTTTTAAAAACCCATATAGAGCACAAGTATACATAAGTTATGCTTTGGATTTGGAATACAAATTTACATAAAAATTATAAAAACCAGTCACAAAAACATATAAATAATAATAAAAATATTGACAACAAAAAGTTAATATTTAGAAGATATAAAAATATTGTAGATGCAATACATGTTTTGAAAATGGTTCAACATAGAGCTGAAGAAAAAGGGGAAAAATATTAATATACTCTGTTGCTTGATTTTTGATTAGGCTTTTAAGATATTCTAGTGATTTTTGATAAAATAGAAAGAAAAACAAGTTGGAAGTATATGAAAAATTGAATATAAAAAAATATTTAATACATTGCACAGGAAGTTTGTAAACAGTAAAAACAAAAAGCAAGATAGTCGCCAAAATCTTTAGGGAAATCAAAACAGCAAAACTATCCAATGAGCCCAATGCTATTAAACATTAATAGCAGAAAAATAACAGTAATGACAGATCTAAAAAAATAATTTTAAAAATTCAAAATGTAGTTATAGAAATTTAGGCAAAATAAAAAAATATTTTGAAAGAAGAAAAAAAAGATATATTGTATAATATTCATTGAAATAGTGAGTAAAAAGAAAGAAAGAGAAAAAATGTATGGCGGCAATATCAGGAATAAAAAGAAAAAAATATAAATAAATGCTAGGTATATAAGTATGAAATGACAGAAATTTAAGTTATATATAGTAAAATATACAAAGGGTAATTTCAATTAAAGATAAGCAGTATAATAAAATAAAATAATAAATAACAATATATAAATTATTTTCAAATAAATAATAATAATATGAATAAAAACGTTTTTTTCTAAAGATTTTATTTTGTTGTAAAACTTTTCTGATTGCTATTCCTATGCTAAATGTATATAATATAATTGTAAAGAAATAATAAATAAATTTACAATTAATATCATTAATTATTATATGAATACAAATTTTTAATTGAATTATAAATTATAAATAGGTCTATAAAATGTGAAATACATAATATATGTTATATTATTAAATATAATATTGTTTTACTTATATTTAAAATTTTTTTTTAATATTTATAATATATACTCAACGTTGCTAATTACATATATTTTCATGTTGACTGATCAGTTAAACTCTCTGTATTGGAGAAAATAATATAAACCATATAAAATGTAAACATATAAATATTATATAAACGTTTTTAGTGTTAAGTGCAGTTTAGAAATATATTAAAAAATACTTGTCTATTATTGTATAAAAGGTAAACATTTAATCTTAATTATGAACAAATGTATATTTTGCTTAAATTATTTTCTGTTTCAAAAGTGTTTGAATAAAATAAAATATAAAACAGCAACACTAATTATGATCATTTATATACCATTTTTTTAATAATTCAATATATATTTTTAGAAAAATATATGTTAAAAAAATAGAAAATTTATAAAAATTTGATTATATTTTCTTAAATATATTAAAGTTTGAAATGCAATGCATATTTTTCATGAATTATTTATTTTTTCTATCATTTTTACTATTCTGATTACAAATTATATCATTTATAAACAAAAATTTATTAAAATATTTTAATTTAATATTTTTTATTTTATAATTAGTTACTTAAATTAAAAATAATATTTCTTAACTTTCAAGTAATGCCGACATTACACATTTAACATTGTATATCATCAATTTGATATTAGTATTATTACAATACTTAATATAATTTAAAGAAAAGTTTTTAGTTAATAAAAAATATAAATCATCAATAAAATTTTTTTATTTTATTTTAATGGTCATTACTGTTATAAATAAAAAAACTTAATGATTTTATTCAAGTTTATAATTTATCTAAAATAATAAAATTAAGTTATTGATAAATTTATACATGATGCTGATCAATTCAAATATAATAAATCAATATAATATTTTATTAACAATGTAAATGCTATCATAAGTTCTAAAATAATGTATTTATTTGTATAAATCTATTTACCATTGGTAAGACAAAACCTTCATTGTAATCAGTATGTTCTCCAATCAGATTTACACGTCCTGGTGCATAAACACATATAGTTGCATTTTCATCAAATTGTTTCTTGAAACTTAATAAAGCCATTTGCTTCAAATTCCCTAATTCAGGATATATTGAAACCATGTTTTAAGTTTCTCTTTTATATAACTTCAACTAATTCTGATATAAGTAAGATATATTAAAAAAATTTCAAATTTATATATAATATTATAATATAAATACTTTGAAATTTAACAATCATATAATAATTTATTAATTTGTAAATAAATTATAGTATATAAATTTACTTTAGAATAATTATTAAAAATACTTTTTTTAAAATAATTTTATTGCATCAAATTATGTTAATGATATAGAATCTTTACTTTTATTTTAAAGAAAAAAAGACCAAACTAATGTGGTTCTATGAAATTAATTATTGATCAATTTAAATTAATAAAAGCAACGAAGTACGTTTTTAAATTTGTTTATTAATTAGATAACCTTATTTATAAAATATTCCCTTTTTTAAATAAAAAACACTTCGTCTTATAAAATTTTCAATTTCTAAACAACGAAATTATAAAAAATATTAAATTAAAATATTAATTTATTACTTTCCGAATAATAAATTAATATTTATACACAACACATATTACAATGTACAATTATAATATACTTATCTAAAGACAAATATAAGACGTATTTTCTAATATCTCTATCGCTTTCAACCCAGATTTCTGGGGCCTAATTTATACACGCAGGCATATATGTATGTAATTATTTAATCGTTAATTTTTAGTGTGGTGTAGTAGGCATATAAACAGAATAGTATTTAAGGCCACCTGTATATAGTTTTCGGTTATTAAACAATTGGATTAACAAATGCATAATGATTATCTGAGATTCTTTTTTTAAAGAACTCAAATAGTTATATAATTATAAACCTGGTTATACGTTTATTCTTAAATCATTTACATATATACATATATCTGTATTCGCGCCCCACCACTCCCATTATTTTTATATTTTCAGTACTTAAAATTTTTTTGGTTATAACCTATTTAATAACAAATTACTCTTATAAATTTATTAGAAACTTATTTTTATTTTAATACTCGTATCTTTTTCAATTTAATATTAAATTAATCGTTTTAAATATTTTGATATAAAACTTCTTTTTATAAAACATATTACATGTTGATTAAACATGCTACAATTATCATTCTAAATTTATTTGACTTTGAAGTTTATTTTACTGTTGAAGCTTTCAAAAATTATTCTCATGCCTTAATTAATAAATCGTATATTAAAAAAAAAATAATTTAGTTAATGTAACTGTATAATAAACTTTAAATTTCTATTTAGTTTAAAAAATGTTTTTTTAATTTATAGGTATTTTATGTAGAAAAAATAATTATATAATTATTATAATGTATGTTACTTTTATTTATTTAATTAATATTAATATTAGAACATTTATAAATGAAATGAATATATAAAACATTGTTTAAAAAGATTAAAATATTTTTTTCACTTTTCATACATGAATTTATAGATAATGTTATTGATATTATTAATAATGTCAAATAGTTTTCACTCAATTGTAAAAACATCTTAAAAAAATTTTAGCATGCATAAATACCATGACAGTTCACACTTTTTAGAAACATGGCAATGGATTAAAGATATAGCCGGTATAAGAATAAAAATTGTTTAAATTCAATTGTAATATTTTTAATACAAATTAATTATTTTATTTCTATTAAATTAATTATTTTATTTCTATTAAATTAATTATAGTACATTTATATCTAAAACATCTATAAGAGAAAATATATAAATTTAAGAAATAAACAATAGTAGTATATATTTTCTGTATATACTATAATAGACTTTCTGTAAGAACATGATAATGTCTACATGCTCTAATAGTTATCTGATTATTATTTAAAAATTATTATTAGTAATAATAATAATTTTTAATATTCTTTATACTATTTGAATAAATTTTTAATTTTCTACAATTTTAATAAAAAATATTGTTATTACGTTAATCAATTTTTAATGAAGAGATAATTTTGCTTTAATAGTGAGACATGAAACAGTTCTTTATTTTCATTTTTTTCAATGTTCTTTTAATATTTCCTATAATACCAATAAAATCTGTATATTAAAAATAAAAATCTAAAATTATCTTATAAACAATTGGTTGGAAGACCATTTTATCTATAAAATTATTATGGATAAAGTATATTGTAATTAATCTAATTTTTATAAATATATTTTTATAATAAATGATTTTGTAGTTTCATTGCCTTTTTAATAATATTGTTGATTTGATACACTGAAATTATAATTCTAGATAAGGATATATACCCAAATAAAATTTATTTAGCTCAATATATAGAGAAAACTTTCATAAGATAATGGAAAAGAATATCAATTAATTCAATATTCTCCTATTCCAAACGCCCACCTCACCTCTCTTCGAAAAACGAGCACTAATGTTCACCATATCTACCTAAATTAATGATGTAATTTTACTTAAAATCGATTTTAAATGTAACCATGCATTACAATAAATTATCTTTAAATCTATTTTACTAAAAAGTATTTTATCACTTAATTTTTTAGCAATAGCAATAATTCTTGTGTAAACACAATATCAAAAGAATTAAACGATGTAATATAGTTTATTGATTTATATAATTTAGTATTTAATTATAAAAACCTTTATTTTATCATTTCAATGACTAAAATTGTTTTAGTTTACTTTGAACTTCATAAATATGTTTTAAAAAACTTGAAAATTCTTTTATAGCTTCAATAATTTTTCAAATAATTTGAAAAAGCGAATATTTATATTTTAATATTTCAATTTTTAATTGTTTACATATAAGAAATTTTGATGTTTAGTTCTCTGCAAGCAATACCAATAATCACTTGTGTAAAATGATCAACCTAAAAATATCTCGTATTAAATTTTATTTAAATGTTCCTTTTATTAATTTTTAAATATAATAATAAAATAATTAAGAATTTTATAATCATTTTATATTTTTTAATTACATATAACTTTTTTTCATATTTGTTTTCAATCATTAAAAAATTTGATTGATCATAATCTTCTATATTAAACACATGAAAATTTAAAGAAAAATAATACTTTTTAATATATTTTTTTGCGATTTGTGAAAGTGGAGTGTATGATCATGTATCGAGTTGATACTTGATTCATTAATTCAAATTATGCTATAGAAATTGGAGAAATAATATTTTTATTAGTTCAATTATTTAAGTTCAGTTTTAAAATTATAGTTAAAAAAATTTTAATGCAATTTTTTAATAATAATAATACATAAGAAATAAAATACTTTGTCTACTGGTTGATAACATTTAGATATTGCTGTTTTATTTATTAAAAAATTTTTCAGTATATTTTTTATTAATAAAATGAAATATTTAAAATTTTTTTATTATTTACATTAATTTTGAAAATATAAAATTGGAAATATAATGCAATATAATATAAATTAAATAAAAATTAATTAATAAAATGAAAATTATCTACATAGATACAATAATTTATATTATAAGATAATAACCCATATTTTATAATATTGTTATTATAAAATTTTTATCAATATAATCTTAATAAATTATGAAAATTTTGAATATTTTATATAATTAGCTTAAAAAAATAAAAAAATATTATTAGCTCTAATATCAATTATATAT
This sequence comes from Platyscapa corneri, assembly GCA_018907185.1. NCBI lineage: Eukaryota > Metazoa > Arthropoda > Insecta > Hymenoptera > Agaonidae > Platyscapa > Platyscapa corneri. The sequence continues at coordinate 146,943 of JACCHW010000103.1, read as the reverse complement.
GAAATTTACATAAAAAATAAATAAATTACATAAAAAATTTTTAATTTTTAAATGCTTCTATGCTGATTGCACTTTGCACACGTACATATACCCTTTCCTCCCTTTTGTTCGTTCATTTTCTCCTGCCTTTCTTCCTCTTTTTCTTTTTTATGTCTCTCTCCGTATCTCTCTCTCTCTCTCTCTTTATTTTTCTTTTTGTCATATTTTATAATTCACAAAAATTCATCAATTTTCATGTACATAGATATAGCCAACATTTTACTCAATTCTGAGTTTTTTAATTTGCATATAAATCATTAGATTATTTGATATAAGAATTATCTTCATACGAATTCTATAATTATTTTGTTTCAACTATCGCTTTTTATTAAAGTATTTTTCTTGCCTTCTGCTATATTTTCTTTTCACTCACTTTTTATCTCTTTTTCTTTCTTTTATAAAATAAAACCGTCACGAAAATTAAGGAGTAAGTGTCGCCATCATCACGGTGCAAGAAGGACAAAGAGAGTGTGACTGTATCACTCTCTGGCTGCTGGCGGAATTCCGCTCTTCGGCGACGACGTCGAGGACGGGGTTAACGGGGTAAAGGGAAACGGACTAATCAAAAGAAAACGTGTGATTACTTACGTGTGCAAAGCAACAGTAGCGCAAAAATAGAACGAGAAAAAAGGGTAAGTAAAAGTGAATTCAAGCCCTAGGTTTGAAAACGAAGGCCGGCAAAATACTTTTATTTCAATATATTTTTAACAGAAAGCAAGAACAGAGTTGAAGTGTATCCGTATATAAGTGTCCGGAGATATTGTTACTATAATAATAATAATAATATTAATAATAATAGTAATAACAATAAGAAAATAATAATAATAATAATAATAATAATAATAATAACAGCAACAATTATTATTATTATGGCCACTAACGGGACACCGATAATAAACACGAATACGACCACGAATTCTACGGCGATATCGACATTGACAACAACGACGACGACAACGACGACGACGATGACGACAATTATTAGTAATTCAGTTACAAGTTCAGAAAATCAGTATTTTTATGAGGATGTCGTCTATCGGGTAGACAAGCGTGGTAATGTCGAATTTGGCATCGTCATGGAGAATGACGATCAAGAGTTATCAGATGAGAGCAGCAGCAACGAAGACAGTCCTAAGCGAAAAAAGGGTGAAATTCGAGTAGTGTGGCATCCATCTGGAGTCGAGGAACTTGTTAATTCAAAAAAGGCAAACTTTTTCTTATATTATTAGATTTTTTATTTTTTATTTTTATTTATATTTATATTGTTACATTCTATTTTAAATAAAATGTCTATATTAATAAATAAACCTAAATAAACAAAATCTAACCTTTTAAGTTGCTTTTGTGTTCACAATATCAAGTATAAACCTAATGGGAAAGATGTACAGTGTGTATACAGTAATTATTATTCAACTATGTTGCAAGCTAATTAAGCTTAAGTGATTTGTTTTGATAATTTCAAAATATCTAAAATTACATGTTTTTAATTTGTTTTGATAATTATTTATAGTTTTCATATTCGAGAGAAAATTGCTGTTTTAAACTTGATCATTATTGTAAATATATAAGTATTTTTATAAAATTATTAAATTATTGTTAAAAATAAGATTAATTAAAGATTTATTTTCACAAGGTAAATAATAAAGAAATTACACGTCAAATACTATTTTTATTTCAAAATAATTGTAAACTTATAACATTTACTTTTTAAATATTTTATTATATAATTTGCAGTATGATTTTTATACAATTTGTTTGTCTTACCTATTAAAGCCTAGATTCATTTATATACATAATTTTAAGTTTTAAATTTTTATCTACCTTATGAAAGATTAGTTATTTGTATTTAATTATTACATAGTTTAAAATCAATTAGTAAAAAAAACAAATTATTGATAAGAATATAGGTATTGTTACAGGTACATCTAGCTGATAGAACTTTAATGCCAGGTGATGTTGTGAGACGTATGATCAAAGGAAAAGATACTCAAAGAGGATACTGTCGAGATATTGAGTTAACTGCTTCTGTTCAAATTATTGGTACCAAACAAGTACTGACTAATATTAAAAGTGAAAATTTAATACCACTTGAGGTGAATTAATAAAATATTTTGAAATTTATATTATCGTAAAATCATTTGTATTTATATTGTAGAATTTTATCGAATTAAAATAAGACCAATTTTTATCTAGGAGTTTGCTTCAGATATAGCAGTGTGCATGGATTCTTGGGTAGGAGGAATTAGAATGGTTCATTTTAAATTGTGGCTGGCTACACCTGATGGTTCTAGATGTGTTATTAACGAAATAGATGCTCGGGGTTTGGAACACTTTGAGGAAAAGCGAGAAACAGTAGGAATATATTTAATAACTTTCTTTTTACATAACTTACAATCATAATCCCACACAAAATTAAAATTCCTATTTTTTAAAAATTTCTATAAATGAAAATATTGATATTCATTTTTTTTCAGGATAATGATTTTCCTCATTCATCAGAATTCTATCCAGGTCAAAGTCTATGGGGTCCTGTACATTGCCTTGAAGAAGCGCAGTGGATACAGTGTACAAAAGAGATGAAAGCTAAACGAAAGTCAAAGCCTCAGCGAATAACGAAAGTGATTGTTGAAAAAGTAGAAACTGATTGGGTTGGAGTACATTGGCAATGTAAAACTTATTCCAGAGATGGAGCTTGGACAGATCAGGCTCACCCCAAGTTTGTTGTAGAGGGTGAAGATTTAAAAAAATTGAAGTTGCTTAATGTTTTTGAACCATCAACGTTACAAGTAGGTGATCGTAATTTTTATGTTATCAAAGGTGATGAAAGCGTAATTACTCGCGAACAATGGCGTAAACAACAGAGAGAAATTTTTCAAGTTCCTAAACAGAGTCCGAGAAAAACGCGCAACATTAATATTTCAAAAGAAACTGTTGAAGAGAAGATAAAAATACAAAAAGAAATTGATAAATCACAAGAAAGTTCGAAAGAACAACACGATTTCAACATTGAAAATAAAACTAATATCGAAAAAAACATATCAAGAAATAATTCATTATTGCCATCAATTCAGATTCAAAACATTGAAAGTTCAGATGACTGGGATACTGAAGATACTGGTTCCCACAGTGATTCTGCATCGGTAAAATAAAATTATATCTAAAATAAATAAATAATAACTTAAATTTTCTTAACTAACTTAAATCTCGTGTTAATCAGGTATCAAGCGGTTGCTCTAGTTTATCGTCAATGGGAAAAAAGAAAAAAGGTCCAGCACTGATGACAAAAGTTCTCAAAAAACGTAAATTATGTAAAGCTAAAAAAAAAGTTCCACCTCCTCCACTGATACCTGGAACAAAAATTGTTGTGGAAACTCTTTCTACAAATACAAAAGCTAATGTTGTTTGGCAAGATGGCTCAGTAGAATTCAGTACATGAATATTTGATTATTTAAAATATTTTTTTATTCTCATATTATTTTAATCTTATAGATAAAAAATTAGTTTTAAAATAATTTTTTTCATTTTATTCTTTTCATTTTAACGAGTTTTATTAAATATTACCAAATTACCATTATTGTTATTATTAGTTTTGTTATCATTATAATTCATTGAATAAAACGTAAAATATTTTTCAGGTATACCATCTACTCAATTATATCCAATTCATCATTTAGATGACAAAGAATTTTTTCCTGGTGATTTTGTTGTTGATCAAAACGAAGAATCAAGAATGTATGGAGTAGTACAAAGTGTAGATCATCAAGGAAGAACTGCTAAAATAAAATGGTTTAAAACTTACACATCTAGTCAAAGTCCTCAGTAAGTTCATTTTATAAATTTTATCTTTATTATTAAATAAATAAATACTGAATTGCAATTTTTATTTACATTATAGTTAATTTTATTTAATTTATTTTGATTAATTATAACTAATATATTTAACATTTCATAATATTAAATATAATAGTAACTGATTATAAACGTATGATAAAAAAAAAAATTTGAAATAAAACAAATATTTTTAATTTATATAAGCACATTTAAAAAAATAATTTCTGTCACATATTAAAATTTTAACACGAATTAACTAAAATATCAATTTTAATAAGATTATTTATTTATTTAGAAAACTAACTAGTTTTTTTTAATTTGAAGTGATAGATTTTAGACAAATTATTGAAATCAATAATCAAAAATACAACTAGCTAGAATAAGTTTATTTGATAATTAAATTTATATGCGAACAATTTCACATTTCATAGTAAAGTTAAATCACTTTATAAAGATTAAACACAAATATTTTAATATTTTTTTTAAAGTAAAAAAGTTTTATTTAAACATAAATACACTTAGTTTTGTTTATCAAATATTATATACATTATATAATATACATATATTAATTTACATATAATTAATGTAGTGAGTTAAATCTAGTGTACCAAATAAGTTTTTATACAATAGCTTACAACTTCATTTATAATAAGTCAGACTATGTTTATATCTTCTTAATTGAATTTTATTTTTCATATTGTTTCCTCTTTTGATTTTCTTTTCCTAATTTTTCTTCTCGTTGGCATTTCCTCTGTCAAATGTTCTTCTAACCTGTATCCAATCTTTTTCCTTTTTCATATCACTTTGTTGCACAGGAGTTTACTTCATGAAATCCTAGGTATCCTCCTTCAACCTATCTAGTCCCATCACTTTAGAGACTAATAATTAATTCTCTTTTTATTTCTAATTCCACACTCTTACAACTTTGCAAAACCACTTTGTCTTTTTTTCAGTGTAAATTGAAATTACGTTTCCTTCTATTGTTCCATTTAATTATATGCAATTGTTCCTTTTTTTTTTTATTTTCAAATTGATTTTTTATTTTATTTCTCTTATACTTGTATCCTACTTGTAAATTTTTTTCAACCTGTCTATTATTATTTTCACTATCTTTAAGAGTTCTTTTTTAGCTATTCTCTGATACTAATTGATGAACGTTTATCAAACATTGGTCTTTCCTTCCCAGCACTTTTTTTTTATCAATAAATTATAATTTGATTTAATTTAATTTAATTTAATATATTCTCGTTTAAGTCAGATTGTATACATTTATTTCAGAGTAGGTAGATTTTTTTTAACTTAATTTGGCCTTTTTTTATGTTTTTATTATTTTATTCGTTCACTTTGTTTTGTCCATTTTAAATTCTAAATTTGTTATCCTTGCCTTGCATGACAAGTGGTTTGATTTTAATTTCAAAATTTTTTTAATATCTTCTATACGTTTATCCGAAATTAATTAGTCGCTGTCACTACCGTAATTACCTGAACCCTCGCTTTTTATACTCATATTGTTTTTGGTTCACATCCACCAGAAACCTTGTATTTCTCTGTACCGCAGTCTTTGCAGATTTTCCTAACCTCTTTTTCACTGTTTAACCTTCGAATGAAAATACTACATCCTACTTTCTGAAATTTTATCAATGTTTTTACTTTTTCCATTATCATGTGCTAAACTCAAAAATAAATATCTTTGTATGTATAAAATATATAAATATTATATAATATATACAAAAAAATAAAAATATAGTTTTTTGCTAAATAAAAAAAACGTTATAATTTGAAAATCATTATTATTAATCTAGACAAAATTTTTTTTATTTTAATCAAGATGTGTAAAGAAATGTTTAGGATTATCATGTTTTTTTATGGAAATTATATGAATTCATATTTTTTAAATTCAAATTGACGTGAAAAAAAAATTTATAATTTACGTAGTTTTAGGAATATGTTAAAAGATTATGTTTTGAAGATTTCATATTAAGTCTAAGATAATCAATAAAAATTTTAAGATATTTTTAAACCAGTTTCAAATATATACTTTTGATAATACATTAAAATATTCAAAACTCAATTAAAAAATTTTTAATGTAAATTGTTAAAATTTTTAATTGTTTATGTGTAGTCTATTAGAACTATAAGTATATTCGTCTATAATACGCATCTTCATCCTAATTGTATTTTCGTAAAAATTTTTTCTTAAAGAACAAACGGAACTTTACACGTTTGTAAACATATATTCGACCAATTAAACTGGCAATTCATCAGTTTTTCACAATAATTATAACACCAGTATCAATATCAATACTCGTAATTCTATATCATGATTATAAGTGCAAAATACAGTATTAATATTTAGATTGAGAATTGCTTCTTCATTTCATAAACACTTGCAGTATTTGTACCATTATATAGAAGCTTTCATTACTATTTCACGTGTAACTGTTTAATAACGATTAAGCAATCCTTTATTCGTGAAATTGTTAAAAACAAATTTTATATTATTGCCAAAAATATGTTAACTATATTACTATTTAATGTACAAACCTTAAAAATTATTTTACCGTCGCAAATTCAAGTGCTTATGCATAGTCCACCACGAAAGTGTAACTGAAAATATTAAAATGTAAAACTAAATTATAAAATTTAGTTTCTTTTTAAAGTTTAAATTATAATTAAAACATTATCTAGATAAAGAAGCCCGAGAAAGATATGTTCTTGAATATATAAATAAAAAAAATTAATTTTTAGTAAGTGTGGAAAAATAATGTCTTGAAACTGGATTTTATCCAGTTTAAGAAGAATGCGTTAAAACAATTACTATTAATAAAATAAAAGATGTTCGGTGCAAAAAATTTAAAACAGAAACATAAACCACCGTATTTCGCTAGACGAAGAAACATACGCAGGGAAGTTAATTGTACGGAGAGTTAATAAGTTTGGGTATTAGAAAAAATACTTTATAGTACATTCCACTATGTAGACTATAATTTATTATTGGCAGTATATGGAAATTTTATGTTTAACGTATCAAAAACATTATGTTTAATATTTTCTACATTGGTTACTCATAAGTTGTTATTGTTAGCCTACTTTTATTACCTCTATTTCCTCCCATTATTTTCCCGTACATTCTCCGATTATTCCCGTAGTCCTATTATTTTCATATAAGATTCTCTTTTTTATTTTAATTTTTATTCGCTCTGTTAGGATTCTCCGACCCTAAAAGTTTATTACTGTATTTCCAAACTGAAAGCTTTTCAGATTTTTTTTTAATCTGCTCATTTTTATTTCTCACATAATAAAATACTCAAATGGTTTTTTATTAAAAATATTTATTTATATTATAAATCTATTGAATGAATTTCCCGTTAACCTTTGTAGTTCTTTACTACAACCCCTTAATAACTCAGCCACGTATGAAATCATGATTCTTAGACACGATTACAAAATATGTAAATTGGCTAATTGTTACTATTTTGGTTTCTTTTGAATTAATTGTCAATATATTATATATTATATTTCTTGCTGTTATTTCTAAATTTCATTATTTTTATTTTTACTTTTATATATTGTAACCCTTACCTTTTTAACTAAGGACCTAACCCTTTTCTTTCTAATAGTAACATTTTGAAATGTTCGAATATCGAATAAAATCCCCCCTCATATAATTTAATTCGTCGTTCGGCATGCAAGCCATTCAGATAATTATCTGCATTTTTTCCCTCTTTTCCAACCTTTTTATCTTTTATATATACTTTCTCACAATAATGGATAATCATTTATCAAACTGTAATTATTTAAAATATGTACGCAAACGTTATAATAATAGACTGAGCGGTGCACTGCAGGTAACATAACACTTAAATCTTTATAAAAAAACTTAAATTTAAAAACAAAATGTTTTTATTTTAAATCAAACTTATTATAATTTATTTTTAAGTTATTAAGATATTTAATAGTATTAAGTAAATTTTGAAAAGTCTATTGTCCTTATCCTGTAAAAATTAAAATTTTATATAATGAATTTCAAATTAAATAATTTTTAATTATAAAATTATATTTAATGAAACACATAAAATATAATTATAAATATTCATAGGCCGACTTTCTTAGAAGAGCGTGAAGTGAGCGTTTACGATCTTAAAGACCATCCGGACTTTCAGTATCGGCCAGGTACTCTAGTCATTCGTATAGCAAATTTTGAAGGAGATAATGTAGGTTGCACTGCCGGTCAGGTTCTTGACAACTATCCTGAGGGTCGTGTCAAAGTTTGGTGGGTAGATGGACATGTAAGCATGTGCTGGCCTCAGGACTTATACAAGGTAGGAGAGTATGATAGTGATGAAGGTGAACTATGGGACGACGTTTCTTCAGATGCTTCTTGGGAAACAGAGCTTGAAGACTGTTTTATTGCGGATAACGATGGAAATACCGAGCAAACAGAGAACATAAAACCCAAACTTGCAGCTCATATTGAAAAAGCGCGAATAGCTATGTCAAGACTAGAAGAGATTTTCACTCAGAATCCAGCACTTCAAACAACTGAGGTTATGAGAAGATTACTTGAAGTCTATAAAGATTGCCGGTACATGGATAGACTTATGGGTACTTCCTTCTTTCATGAGAGTCATTTTCAAGGACTTTTGGAAAGAGTTAGAGAAAGAGGAAGGGCTAATGTGGCTCAAAGAATGGCTGATCAGGTTTGTTTTATACAATATAAAAACGTCTTAGTTTCAAAGATGCTATATTGAATAGAAATATTTTATATAATGTCAATCCAAATTAGAATAATAAATATTACCGATAGTTTTTGTTATTAAAAAATTTATTTATTTTTATAAGAAAAAGAAATATTTTTTTTATTTTATATGGTTTTATTATTATTTTATAGTGTTTATGAAAATTTCCACAAAAAATAAACACTAGTTAAATGTTTAATTTTGAAAAATGTAAAAATGTATTCGTTAAAAAGAAAATTGTATTAAATAAATGTAGAATTATTATAATATCTAGATAATAATAACCATTATTAACTAGATATTAATTTTATCAATTATTTGATTGTAAAAATGAATTTTAATAATATAAGTTTATTATTAGGTTACTAATAATTAATATTATTAATAACGTTTAAAGAAATATTTTTTATCGTTAAGATGTAATTGTGCTATTAAATCATTATTTTAAAGGTAAATAGGCTTTTTACCCATACGGAGAGTGATTTGGAAAAGAGTTCTGAACTTATCGAGTCTAAAAGTCAAGAAGTCCAGACAGATATCAGCACTATTCATTCTTTAGAAAAATCAGTTTCCGAAGAAATAAATGCGATATTTACAAAAGAATCCATTTTTAAAAATGTAGAAAATAAACAAGATTCAAAATCTAGTGATCAAAACACAGGCAATCGATTTTTTATTCATATAAATCTAAATCCTGAAGATTCAGGCTCATTCTCTGCTGAGAATTCAAAAAAAGAATCCGGCTCTAGCGAATCTAGTGGCGAGTTTCTCCTCAGTGAAGACGTCAATAATATTGAACGATCTCCTATTCAAGAAATCCATAAAACTTTATCTTTTTCCGAAAATGTAGGCAACATTCACGTCAGATCTTCACACGTATGCGTCAAGCTTTGCAATCTCATTAAAGCGCAATTGGGTAATAAAATAATTTTTTTAATATTATTTGTTTATATATTATATATATGAAATTCATTGTAAATCTTATAAATTTTTCATATAAGTTAAAAAATAAAAAAGATGGGTATTTAAATAAATTTAAATATTATTTAAAAAATGAGTCAATTAAGATAAAATTTTTAATAAAAAAAATAATTTTTTTGTTTAACAATTAACAATAGCCGGGATTCATACAATATTTTTTAGAGAATATAATTTCTACAATAAAATATTTGTATATAAATGTATCAATATTTTTAATCATTTAGGTATACGTGGTCGAAATCTTTTTTTATAAACCTTTTTATTATAAGTAATACTTACACGTAGATGTCTACTTAATATTTTAGTATAATTCAATTTTATAAAATAATTTTTTTATTACTTTACAATTAAGTTTTTTTCGTGTATAAATGTGATAAATATAATATTTGAGAAATTTTTATATTAAAATAAATGTATCTATAAATTATTATAAAAATATTGTAGTAATTTTTTGTGTTCTTTCTTTAAATTATAGTCTTAGCACATGCGGAAGTATCCAAAAGATTTGGACTATCAAAAATGTCTCTATCTGATGCAGCAAAAACTTCCTCACCTAATAAAAAACTCAAAAAAGAAGATGATAAAAAGATTGACGTTTTAACCGAATCATCAGAATCTTTTATACAGACTCCATCAACAGTTTATACGGAAGGGGAAGGCTTTTCGATAGAAGAAACAGCACCAGATAGTCATAAATTTAAACTTACCATGTTTCAACCGACTGATCGCATAAACTTTTTTCGTACTGTTTCTAAAGAACTAAAATTATTAAGAAGTTCTTTACCTCCTGGTATTTGGGTTAAAGGTTTTGAGGATAGAATGGATTTATATTCGGTTATGCTCCGTGGACCAGAAAAAACGCCTTACGAAGACGGACTTTTTCTATTCGATTTTCAATTATCAGCGGATTATCCAGCAGCTCCTCCTTTGTGCCATTATATTTCGTATTGTAGTGATAGGCTTAATCCTAATCTCTATGAAGATGGTAAGGTGTGTGTAAGTTTATTAGGAACATGGGCAGGTCGTGGTACAGAAGTGTGGACCAGTTCATCAACACTGCTTCAAGTCATCGTTTCTATCCAGGTATAATTATAGGTTAATATATAATATATTAACATAAAATTCCTTTTTTCCTATTTTAATAACGTGGAAATTTTTTATATCAGATGTAATTAGATTATGATTGTAAGAAATTTTGAAATTGATATTAAAAAAGATTTAACTTTATTATTGTATTTAATTTATAATATTTCTTATTGTTTGTATATTTAGCATTTTATTTTTTGAAATAAAGTTTTTTCCTGATATCTCAGAAGTAATAAAATCAGTTTATGATATTTTTTATTTTTATTAAGTCTTTTAAATTCAATTAATTAATTTAATGAATTGATTATTATTAATTTCATAAACTAAAATAAATTTCAACTCTTTCTAAATTTGAAGTTAAATTTTGTTTTTATATCATGCATAATAGAATAATTTTCTTATAAGTGATTAATTATATTTTACATATGAAATAAAATTATTTAGCATAAATAATATAAATAACTTTAATTAAAATAAATTTTTTTAATTCTAAACAATGGTAATTTTAATTACAGGGTTTAATTCTCGTAGCAGAGCCATATTTTAATGAGGCTGGATTTGAGAAACAAAAAGGCTCACAGCAAGGTTGTGAAAATTCTAGAATGTATAATGAAATGGTGGTACTAAAGCTTGTTCAGTCACAGTCCAAGTTAATACAATATCCACCGTCAGTTTTTAAACATATAATTATAGAACATTTCAAAAAATATTCTGAGAAATTACTGCAAAGATTAGAACTATGGATGGAAATTTCTGAAGAGCATAATAATCAACATCCACTGTCACCAATTACTCCAACTACTTTTAAAGAATTAGCTTCAGTTGGTAAATATACAAATATTTTTATGAAAGTTAGTCACTTATTTGTGTTAAAAATAAAGCATATATTTTATTTTTAATATTAAATTTTATAATAAAAAACTATTTTGTCAATACAAAAAAATGAATTTTCAAAAAATAATTACATCATGAAAAACATGAAGAGAAAAATTTAAAAACATATAAGTAAATTTAACAAGTCAAATGAATATTATTTAATTTCTGCAAGCACTTTTTGAAGTAATTTTAAAACATAAAAACACGTGATTCTATTAGTATTAAACTAGTTAGTATATTATATTAAATATGCGAATCAAGATTATTTTTGTAAATTTAAAATATATAATTTAAATTAAAAAAAAAAACAAATTAATATAATTTTGTGTTTGTGTGTATGTGTATGTACATATATATATATATGTACATACACACAAACACGCTACTTTAAGAAATATCAGAAATATTCTAATAGTTTTAATAAAAATATTAATTTAATATCTACAGATAACCGAATACTACCGGAATTTCCTTTGATTCCGGCATCTAAGGGTTTTTGTATAACATTAAAAAATACTATGACAAATTTTAAACGGACTCTTGTGCGCGAAGGAATTATTAAAAGTCTCTTAGAAGATTCTTTAAATCTCGATGTTCCCCAAGAATCAATGACTAGAACAAGAATTTTAATTGATGAAAAAGTCTCGACATCAGCTTTATCATCTCAGCAAAACTTTGATAGAGAATCAACTTCAAAACTAGCATCATTAGAATCTTCAACAAATCTTGGTGTTCTTCACCAAAGCGAAACGAAAAGAGATAGTTTGGATCATAACACCAGCTAGCCACAAGGTAAACCTAAACGCTTAGTTTACAAGAATAATCACATGGCTATTCGATAATACTTATATTTCTAATCTTACTAAAGAATAATATGATATAAAATAAATTAAAAAATTATTAAAGAAATGAAAAGAAAAATACATTGATAGTATGTATTTATAAATTAACAAAATGTAAATTTAAAAATGTCACATTGCACAGTTGTATTATCGGAGTGTCATGTCGTCATTTACATCTTTCAGCGAATAAATATACTTGTACACTAATTTCTAGTATACTTATTATTGAAGTAAATTAAAATAGTTAGATGATTTATCTTATTTTATACATTTGTTTGAAAAATCTTTAATCGATAAAAATATATAAACATCTGCCTCAAAATTATTTTTCTAGGAAACATTTGAACATATGCATTCATTTGTAATTGTGTGTATTTATGTTTAAAGAATACTATTTAAAAAAAGTTAAATATTTTAAAAATCTGTTTTAATACGTATAATAAGATTATTATAATATTTTCAAAACTATTGTTATAGGTAAAAAACAGTATTAAGTAAATTTAATAGGGTACAAGAAATTTATTTATTTTTATTTTAGAAGATATTTATAGATATGTTCAAAATGTAAACGTAACAAAATTAGTCAAAAATTATTTATTTTAAGGAACAAAATAAATTTAAAAAAATTTTTAAACTAGTTTATATATATTTCAGTTTCAATATACTTTATTATATTAATAATATACTATTATTATTAATATAATACAATAAGAAACACATAAAATTTCTATTAAATTAATTAAAAGTCTAATAATTTTTTAATAAGCATTTTCTGAATATAAAAAGTTTAACTGTGATATTTTTTTTATAAATTTATATCAATTTTACTAGTGTTACAAAATATTAAGTTTTCACAGATTTGAGAATAATAAAACTAAAATATGGTTGCTCCTTATTTTTGATAACCTACTTTACAATACGAAAAACTACTAATTTTTTTGTCTTGTGACAACTAGTAATGACTTTAACATCCAATAGAGTATTTATGTATGATATGCTACCATTAGTTTTTAAATTAAACCCACTTTGAAGTAAATATTGATCCTGCCAATCTCATTATTATTTTAAATTCATGACATCTGTTTAATACCAGAAAATGTATTTAACAACGATACTTTCTTATAAATATTTTTATGAATAACATTCATTTACAAAGTTATTAGCAAAATTTTAAAAATATAGAAATTCTTATAAAAAAATACTTTAATCACATATTGCAATAGATAAATAGTCGAATCCTATTTTCTAATACACTAATTAATATAAACAATTAAATCAACCTTTTATGAATTAACTGTGTTGATCCACATTTTGTAATTACCAATTTTTCCTTGGACAATAAAATGAAGAAGTTTTTACTAAGTAAGAAATAGTCTACATATACTATTTTAATTACAACTTGAAATAAATCTTTTACTTGGAGCATTAACTCTTATTTATCTCATAAATCTTATGGATCAAAGTTAGTCAGAATTTTTGTAACTTTGGTTCGTTAAGTGAAGGAAATATTTTTAATACGTAGTCTCTTTAAATCATTTCAGTGTATATCTTACCATATATCTTTACATATCTTTATAAAATACTCATGCAAAGCAATTTTAATCTCAATCAATAAAATGTTACATTAAGTAGGAAATAAAAAAAACATTCCTGTAGATATAAAATATGCAAATTTTTTAAAGTAATCTAGTAATTTATTTCTTATATGAATGATGATATAGTTTTATAAGCTTTAAGCATCCATAATTAAAATGCATATCATTGCGTTCAACTTCAATTTCGATAGGTAATATTTTTTAATAATATTTATTACAATCATCATTTTAAAAATTATCTCTATCTCAATTAATGGAAGAGTTATTATGGAATATCTAAATATATTTTCTATTGCATATCAGTTACTTTAAATTATTGATTAGCACAATTTTATCGAAGATAAAAATCTATTGTATTCTTCCGAAATCAAAATTAAAAATATATATATTGTTGAAAAAAAATATTTTGATTTTGAATTAGATTTCAATGCATATTTAAAGACTCAGAAATATGAAGCAAAATATATTCTATCATTCTATGTAAATATTTATCACTACATTAGAAAAACATAAACATTGTCACATTATTATCAAACGCAACTATAAAGGATAAGGATATGATTCCAAATTAGTTATTAATTTAAAATGTAATCCAGCTTCAGTTTGTTTGATATGTGCTAATTATGTACTATATTTATTACCATATTGTAAAGCGTATAAAATAAGCGTAAATTTCAAAGTACAATTTATAAAATTAAAAAAATTTCTCTTTTTGAAATAAACATTACTTTGTAAAAAATAGAAATTAAATCACATCTTAGTTTCATAGATATGTTCATAAAAATGTAGCTTCTAAGAAATTTTGAGGCAGATTTTCAACAAAAACTAAATAAATAAATAAAAATTTAAAAAAGCTTGTTTAAACTAATTATAGGTAAAAATAAATTTTAATGTTAAAACAAAAAATATGAAAAATTTAAAAAAATAAGCAGAAAAAACTCTGATTTATAATTACATTCTAAATAATTTTTTGTGATAAAATACAAATTAGTTTTAAAAAGATGGATGTACGTAGTTTTATTTTTAAAACTTAAGGAAATATTTCTTTAAAATTATTAGCTATTTATAAAAATAAATAATAATCTTTTATGCATGAAATTGAAAATATTATCATTAAACAATTTTTATTTTTGTTTTGTTTATATACTCATAAATTAATTTAAACCCTTTTTTCTATTAATAATCAGTTAATAATTCAAAGAATTTTCATAACTTTATTGTTAATTATAGATTTTATATTTTACATAAAATTAATAATTTTTAAAATTAATTTCCTAAAGTTAAAAAAAAAAATTAAAATTTTGAATCTCTTAGTTTAATGTATCTTTGTAGTTAAGAACGGTCGAGAAAACTATTAATGTTAAAGTTTATATGAAAAGAAAGGACACGTTGTTATTGTTATCATAATCATAATCATCATCATCATCATCATCATCATCATCGTCATCGTCATCGTCATCGTCATCGTCATAGTCATAATCATTACCACTCACAATTATTATTATTATTATTATTATTATTATTATTATTATTATTATTATTATTATTATATTAAAAATATTTTGAAATCAAATGTCAAACTCCTCTTATGTAACAAATTTTGTAATTATAAGATAGACTATTTAAGTTAACCATTAGAATAATTTAATAAATTTATTATTATTATTATTATTATTATTATTATTATTATTATTATTATTATTATTAATGTAGAATTTTTATGCGCAAAAATATAAAATGGTAATCAATTAACTACAAAATTATTTATTTGTGCTTGATGTAAAAATGATTTTGTTAAAATAGCTTCAAAAAGCATTATAGATCTGATAACAATTAAATGCAATTTTTACTGAAGTTGAGCTACAACTATTGGTGAAAATTTGAATAGAAAGTAAAAAGAATAAATATGAAATATTTTGAAATTTGTTAAATTAGTTAGGTATTAATATTAATGAATATATTAGTCAAATGAGAAAATTATTGTATTTAATAGATTGATTGAGCACAAAACAGTTTATTTCTAATAAAACAAAAAACATGAAATATTGAATAATAATTATTTATTTAAAACCAATATAAAAATTAAATTGACTTTGAAATGCTGACTGTATATAGTAAACTTTAATAAAGAAATACATCTTTACATATTTATTATGGAATATAATCTGAAATCTACAAGCTGTAATTTGAATAATGATGGAACGAATTTTAATTGAATGATACGTATTGTCATTTATGTATTATTACTACAGACTTTTGGATATTATTTTTACTCTTCGTTTATAACGTACTAAAATGTAAATTTAAATAGTTTATATTTCTTAATATATTAATAAAATATTTCCAGTAATATTTATAATATACACAAAATTGCATATAGTATAAGCATATAATATTTATAATAGTTTACTTTTTATTTTTTAAATCATTGTACTTTATTAATGTTTCATTACATTTGTAATTTTTACAATAAGTTTTATAATTAAATTTTTATATTTGATGTTTTATATAAATACTATTAATATTTGTGATTCTTAAAATTCAGAAATATTAATTTTTTACGTACTTATTTTCAGTCCATTAATTATCAAAAATTCTTTTATTTTTTAATTCATAACTGAAATTAACGATGCACTATTTACTTTAGTAGAAGCTGATTTTGAAATGTAGTTAATAAAGTTATTTATAGGAATGAAGAAGACCAAAAGAAAATTTTTATTACATAAATATTTTAGATGATTTATTTATGCTATATGAAAATTTAAGCTTAAATTTTACAACAAATCTTCTCGACCTCAATGAGAACTATTATAAATATTGAAAATTGAATAATTAACATTTTCTGTTCATTTTTTGCTTCGTGTATATTTTTAAGTTATCTCTTCAAAATTAATTTAATTCTTTGCATCACAAAAAATTCATATTAAGAAATATGAAATTTATTCAATATGTAACATTATGTCTAATTATATTTTATGAAATTTCAATAAATTAGACTAAAATAAAATTAGGTTCCTTATTATTAACATTTTATTAATATGTTATTTTTTACATATGTATGTTATATATGATATTTAGTACTAAACCATATCTGATCAGCTGCTATGTGTAGTATGTATAATTTTGTGTTTTTTGCGATTAATGCTTATTAAGTTATATAATTTAATTTCTTATAAATGGCTATATAAATTTATTGCGGTAAGGTTTACTTGTATAACATTATTTAATATTTACAATATCTATAATTATTTTATGTACTTAATGAAATTACTTATAATACAACAAGTGTTTAATGCTGAAATTCAATTAAATGTTCAAAATGACTACCTAAATATGGGTTTGCTTTATGGATTATAAATTAAATTACTTTTTCATTTATACGGGTAATTTTTCACAATTGAAATTACGACTACAGATATTTTAAAAAATATTTAAAATTTTAAAGCATAAGATTTTTAATAAAATTCAATTTCGTCATAATGACCATTTTAACTGTATAATAATTGTATGCTTTAAGGAATTTCTTATCATTTTAAAAAATTAATTTTAATTTTTTGAGTTTGTTGATTCCAGTTTAATGTCAATTTTATTACTTAAATAGCTTTTCATATGTATTATTTGAAATTAATTATGAGAATATGGCAAACTTCAGCCTGGGTTTTATATTTTTTGCTGATATGTTTAATTTTGGTAAGTACAATAAAATATTGATTATAATTAAACAAGAAAAAAGAAAAATTATGACTAAAAAATAATTACTAATGAATAAAGAATCTTTTATAAGATTTGATAAGTTAATATAAATACACAGGTACATTGTAAGTCGTCATGGCTTAGAAACTTTTTCTGTGTTATTTACTATATGAAAAAAGTGATAATATAAATATTATTTGCTATAATTACAAAATTTAAATTTTGAAAATTTTAATTTTTCTTTATGTTTCGTTAAATTTATTATAAAATTTTACCGAATGTAAAATGTTTTATAATACAACATAATTTATTATCTATAAAAATGTTAATAATTTTATTTGAGAAAATGAAAAATCTACGCATAATAAATTATTGATTCATACCACTAAATCGACTTAATTATCACGTCAAAGGAAGATTGATTTTTATTATAATTATGTATCATGAGCTATATTACAATTAGAATTATTAGAAATTCAAATGAACTCTGATTATCTTTTCAATTCTTTTCGAATTTTTAAATAATTCTTATTTTTTAGTATACCAGAAATAAAACGATTTGTTTATTTGATATTTTGTTTAGTCGAAAAAGAAGCTGATTCTTTAAAAAATTAAAATAAATATGATAAACTGTTTAATTCATGGTAAAAATATTTGATAAGAAATCAAATTTTGTTATAACTCATAAAAATT
The DNA here is from genome assembly GCA_018907185.1 of Platyscapa corneri. Classification (NCBI taxonomy): domain Eukaryota; kingdom Metazoa; phylum Arthropoda; class Insecta; order Hymenoptera; family Agaonidae; genus Platyscapa; species Platyscapa corneri. Next base: position 128,568 of record JACCHW010000103.1, on the reverse strand, counting down.
TACCTACACTAATAGAATACATTAAAAAAACATGATTTTTAATAATTTAATTACTCATATATCACTTTCATTAAATTTTTATTAATTTATATAAATTTTTTCTATTACACACACTCACACATACACTTTTGAGATTGAGATTTTGTCTTTTAAATTTTTTTAATCTAAAAGGTTTTCATAGTTAGAAAATTTTGTTTGCATCCATTTTTAAAGCTATGACTCAAAAAATAATTTACCTATTACACTAGTAGTTATGACCTTTTTATTGATCAATACTCTTTTTATTAAATCGTTGATTTTATTAATTTAATAGATTTCGCTATGATGCTGAATTAGAAATTTGCATTTAATTTCAATTTAAATATAATTTGGTGGAAACATTTTTATATTAATTAATTTGTAGATTTAATAGACTTGCAGTCGATTAAATAGTATATGTTTTACTCTTTTAAACCACTCAAATATTACCAGTCATGGATAATAAAGATTTACTTTTTAATAATTCATGTGTTTTTGGATCGTTTAATAGTATCTTAATATCTAAAATATTATCTGTTCTACTGATGGCAGAATGGATTGTCATTGCTTTTTTAAGTTTTTCTATTTAAATCGAACTTCTTATGCTATGCTTGTAATGTATTATGAATTTTTATATCCTCTTCTCTATAGATATAATTTCATATAGTCATATTTTTACTTCTTTCAATGATATATTATCTGCAAACCAATGATTCTATCGAAGTTCAAATGTAGGCTCTATAATTTGGTTTTTTTCTAAAAAAAAACTATCCTTTCTTAATAAAACAAGTAATAGTAAAACCCTCGTTAAACCTTCCAGTATCAGTTTGGATTTTTGTATCATAACCGTAATAATTATTTTTATAATTAATTCCACCTAATGATGTTTTGTATTACAACACATTCCACTCTTATAGAAACGACTTTTATGACTACTTGATCTTATCTCGACTTATTAAACTTATTAAAAATAGAATTTTGGCTTTTATGAATATAATCTCCATCATAATTGGTAAATGATCTTACATCTCCATTACCATGAAAAAGAAA